>JAOXNN020000008.1:891606-931211 GCA_028571205.2 Hydropsyche betteni
CCCCCAATATTTGATGGGGAGACCCAGTCCTGCAGTGGGCACAAAAAAGGGTCGACAATGATGATGATGATGATGATCACACAATATATTATATAGGTTCCCGGTTGGGGGTTAAATGAAAACAATGAGTATCCAGATAGTTTATACGTCTCAACGATTCCTATCGTAGATGATTTATACTGTTTTCAAAGTCATGCCACATTCTATAATAATTTTTTAACAAATTCTACCTTATGCGCTGGAAATCCAAGAGGAAATGGTATTTTTACTTACAATCAAATTTAATACTCAATAATGTTTTTTTTTTCGTAATATTTCGTTAATTATGGAAATCATGTTATCATCAGGTTCTGGAGTATGCAATGGTGACAGTGGCGGTGGTTTAGTTCTACCAATAACTCAAGATGATCAAGAAGCCACGTGGTATTTGAGAGGAATCGTATCAGTAACTGTGAGAAGAAATAATCGCAACGTTTGCGATCCTGATTATTATGCCATATACACTGATGTGGCTAAATACTTAGACTGGATAAAATTCCAAACTACCATTTTCGATTCAGAAACTCCCGAAAACGATTCGACCTAATAGTTTTTGTATTTGATTATTGTAGTCATTTAAAAAAAATAACTATAATATAATATATTTCTATGATAAATTTTAATAACTGGATGAGATTTTATAGTAATTTGAAATGTTTATGAATACTCAATAAATTATTATTTCATCATGATAATTTATTTTCGTTATTCTTGTTTTTTTCATGAAATGCCAACAATTACAAACCCTTCATTATAAGTTAAAATTAATGCCAAGAAAGACATTGTCTGATTCCAGACACTTATATGTAATTTAGACGATGGTATTTATCTAAGAAAATTAATTACGTAATTAATAGTAACAATAACAAGACTTCTCGTCAAAAATATGAAATGATTAAAAAAACATGAATAATCAATTTATTTGACGATAAGAACTTTACGGTATACAAATCCAAAAAAATTCATAATTTTCATTTTTTTTTTAAATAGAACACAATTTGCAATTGTTAGCTATAATATTATATAATATTATATTATATGAACTACAAAAATTCATAAAATATTAAATCTACAATAAATAAAACTTTTGTAGTACTTTTATATAACCAAATATTATTCCCAACCGTTAGAATAACTTCGGCAATAGTCTGAGTAAGCTGAAAGCACATGTATAAAACGGCAAATTTAATAACAAGTAAATTCGACCTCGTGACTAAAAACAACTCCCAGTTTAAACACATTTTTTGTGGTAGTCGAACGTGTTTTGTGTATTTTGTATTCCTTCGTCAAAAACCTGAATTTGATTTCTAAGCAATGTTCAAAAAGTAAGAAAATCAATTATCATATTACTATAACAATAAATCAATAAATTTGATCAATAAATTACTATATCAATAAATCTTGATGGAAACGAATTAAAAAAAAATCATATTTCAGAAAAATTACAGTTATTTTGTTATGTGTATTTGCAAGTTGTGATGCCAGAAATCTCGGAAAATTTGTCATAAATTCAAAGGTATCTATTATCTTTTGTTAGCTTATAAATATGTCTTATCCCTTTTTTCAAGAGATATTTTAATAACTTGATTTACGGCATTTTTATTCTGTTTTGAAAATTAATTTCTAAACAGTAATATATTTAATATATACAATAAGAGATTTACAGCTTCCAGAAAAATGCGGATGGCTCCCAAATTATTCTTCAGAATTTGAATACGTTTCACGAACTAACTGGCCCTGGATTGGTACACTGTCATACGAAATCTTCAATTCGAAAAAATGCATTTCTATTTTGATCCATCCCGAAGTAATATTAGCAGGTTTAATATATAATACGTAAAATTATATTATATCAAATCTAAAATCTTGAATTATAATTAGTTCTGAATATTTTATTCAACAAAAATATTACAATAAAATGAAACAAACTAACACTTTTAGCTTCTCTTTGCATCGAGGATCCTGACTCACTTTTTCATGAAGAATTAAAAGTTGAATTCTCTATGCGTGGTTTGAAGACATATCAAAACATCACAGTGAAAATTCAATGTCAATTTTACTATAATTTCCATTTATTTTTTTATAAAATTTATAATTTATAATTTTCAGATTGATAAAATAAGTTCATCAGATACTGATGGTATAACTCTATTAAAATTAAAACACCCTGTAGTTATTAATGTTGCTGTTCATCCAATATGTCTATGGGAAGAAAATCATAATTATATAACTCAAATTCTTTCTCACACTGCATTGGTTATATTTTACTAGTTCGAATAGATAATTTTGCTTACATTGTTTTATTATAATATGAACATGACTTATTTGTAGATGACTGGATCAGATTTAACAGAAAATAATGGCGACTCGACAATTTTACAATTGCCTGTCCAAATTACTGATACATCAAATTGTAAAGAAAACAAAATGCAAGAAAACGATATTTGTGTAACATATGGAAAAGGTGTAATATAACTTTTTTTTTATATTTAAATTATTTAATCTTTAATCTTAAGTAATATATATTATATATTTAGAACTAGAAGTTTGTCATTATATTGGATCTGCGATGATATTTCCTAGACTTTCTTATAATGGTACTATTATATGGCACTTACGAGGAATTTTGACACAAAGGCTGAATAATTGTGGAAGAAATCACTATCGAGTTAAAGATTTAGCTTCTCAGAGAAATTGGATCGAATCTCACTTCAAAGTATGTTCATAATTTATTAACATATTCCATATAGAAATAGTATCAAAATTAATCAAATTTATAATATATTATAATAGTATACATTTAAATTAACTACGCACTTGAATGACGTAATAAAACTCATCGAGTTTTCCTGTTTATTTCGTATACGAATTTTAATTTAACGAATATTTTGTATGAAAAACTTTTATTTATAATATTATGTGACGAAAATAAATAATAAAGTTTTAAATATTAGGCATCAATAGAGTCAAGATGCGGTCGTCGAGTAATTGATCATATTCCCTTAATAATTAATGGTGATAAATCTGAAAGAGGAGATTTTCCATGGCATCTAGCACTTTATGTATATCCTTATAATGAAACAAGTGACGAAAATAAAAGTCGCCCGGTATATCATGGAGGAGCAACATTGATATCCGAAAAATTCGCCATCACCGGTATTCATTTCGAAACATTATTATTTAAAAAAATATATACATATTAATTGTATTTATGTATTATTGCAGCTGGTCATTGCATTGAGACAGACTCGTCAATTTTTACAGCCGAAAGAATCATACTAGCGATGGGTAAATTTAATTTACTCACTGAAGAACGAGGAACTCAAATTGCCAAGGTCAATAATAAATTTTCGTTGAGATTAAATGTTTAATATTCAATATTTTCTAAAAAAAATTTTCTCAGATTTCCAAAATAATAATGCACGAAAATTATACTTTTACAACATTGCAAAACGATATAGCTTTGTTGAAATTTAGAAAAAATGTGATTTTTAGTAATTTTATTCAACCGATTTGTATGTGGGATGATAGGAACACCGATAAAAAACTAATTTTCGAAAAGAAAGGAAAGGTAATCGTCAAACTTTTTCATGTACAATATTACCGATTTAGACATTATTTAAAACACTAGTGAAATTTCAGGTAGTCGGTTGGGGTTATAATGAAAATCATAATATTTCTGAAACATTAACTTTTGCATCGGTACAAATTCAAACCGATAACGAATGCCGACGATCTGATGCAGACTTTTATAAAATATACCTTACAGATACGACATTGTGTGCTGGAAATCCAGAAAATAGGGGTAATCTTTAGAATTGATTTATAAATAGTTTTTATTCCAAATTTATCTATTGTTCTTTTTCAGGTATAAATGTATGTAACGGAGATAGTGGCGGAGGCCTCATTTTACCCATTTTACAAGGAGATCGACATGTTTCATGGTATCTACGAGGCATTGTTTCCGTATCGAAATCGAAACAGGATGAAAAAATATGTGATACGAAATACAGTGTCATATACACAGATGTCGCTCAATATATTAAATGGGTCAATAAAAAGATAAAAGATAATTCGTAAAAAAAAAAAAACAATTATGTGAGGATATTCAACCATGTTAATTACTCATTTAAGTATTTCTTTTCATTTCGGAATTAAACGAAAAAAATACATATACATACATATGTGTTATATGTATTATATTACATTTACATAACGAGTTTCATTTTTATAAAATATTTTTATATAATCACATTCATATATGACTCGACCAAAATTTAAGCGTTTTTTTTCATTAAATATGATATTTAGTTAATTGTAAGTGATAAAAAAAGTTATTACATTCTGACCATGAAAAGTATTTGTAAAACCTGTTGGTTTCAGATCGTGTTTGCGAAAAACGTAATTATAATCATATATAATAAGTATGTCATGTTTATTCGGATTCGAAGAAATAACACGAAATAATAATAGGTTTTTAATTGGATAAAAATTAAAAATAGTCTGAAATTGTCGTAGAAGAGCTGAAACAATTTCAGACATGCGCCTAGTGTTTGTTACGGTTATCGGCAGCAGTTAGGTGACGGTTTCATAGCAAACTAGATCAAATTGAATAATTTCTTTCATTTTCGTGGTTCACCGACAAAAGAGGACTTTGAAAATTACATACAAATGCTGTAATTCGACCTCTTCGTGGACATTCCGATCTACAGTGTAAAAAGCGACAATTTTACTAACGAAGACACAAAATGAGTGAAGATATACGAGTGTTTTGGGAATTTGTCAAAAAGTAAGTAATTATTCTTTTTTTTGTATTCTACGCATATTGAGTTTTTTAAAATCGTTTCGTTAGCTCGGAAAATTATAGTTAGATGTTTTTTTTGTTTCAATGATATGCGTGCGTGTCGTTTAATGTCTACAGAGATCGTATGATAATTTTTATCGACATAAAACCCAATAAATTCGTATAATTTCCGTGTATGAATTTGCACGATATCCATCTATTGATGTGTTATAAAACCCTGTTTTATTTAAATCGAATGTGAGTTTTCCGATGAAGCATGGTCGAGTAATGTAATTAAGATACTCTTAAGGGTTGTTACTGTTATGTTTTTTTACATAAACACAATAAATTTTATATCCAAAAATGTTCGGTACTATTATTAACTTACCAATACCATATTGTATGAATCAAATAATAGAAACTAACGTTCATTATGAAACGAATTCCATTGTTCACTTTCTTAATCGAACATCGGAAATTATTAAAATTGATATAAGTTTATAAATTTTAATTGACTACATATTTTAGAATTATAATAGAGTGATAATTTAAAAGAGCTGACCCTAAATTTATCGATAGGTTAAAATACAGGGCGGCAAGTATATTCGATATGAATAATTGATCGAAAGCTCCCCTTTTGACTATTTTCAAATCGATAGACATAATACCACATGCAATTTAATTTGACCTCCATGCAATTGACATGAAGATAAAAGAGTATTTTAATATAAAGTAATGTATCGTTATTATTTGAATTCCCATTTTATTTTTAAATGATTTGCGGAATCTCATACTATAATATTTCAATAAAACGTCGTTCACTTTATTAGTGAACGTTATATAGAACTTCATCGATGGCTTTTTGTATTGATTTTTTGTCACAAAAGACGTTCGAAATGATGCTTTTACTATATTGATATCAATGTTTCATTCACATGAAAATAACGGATGATTTCGTTACTGGCGAATATCGTTAATTTAATCGAAAAACAAAATTCCTTCAAAAAAAATACCCATTCACTAAATGTATTTTTATCATCCACCCAGAATCTTTCAGATACAAAATAATCTTAATGGATTTGATAAATGCAAATACTTCCAGGTTTCTTATCTACAGGTAAACAAATTGTTCATCGTAACTAGAAAAATTTAAAGATCTTTTCTAAGAAAATTTCTCGACTGAAAGCATTGACGCCAATTTCTGAATAGAAAAAACGATTGAGATTACTTATCTGATGGAAGCTTTGAAATACATGGGAGTACTGTCTATGAAAAAATTAAAACATACCGAAAAATATATTTACATCGATATATTTCATAAATGTGTTTATTACTATTATTTTATCCGAATAATACGTTTATTAGTACATCACATTTTTTATCCAAATTTTATAACTCGAATATCACAATCGTAAAGATTGTATATATGACATGAAAATATGCAACGCACTCACATATTTTTCTACTAATAACAAAAATTGCATTTTCCTTCATAAAACGACGATCTAATAAATGATGTTTGCATTTCTTTTATTCTGGTAAAATTCAAAATGTAAACAATGACGAATCGAAGTGTCGCCGATGCGTTTCAAAATTTCATTCGATCTCCATATACTTCTAGCTTTCTATATTTTGTCATTGCAAAAACGCCCTAAGTGAGATTTCATAGTGACGAGTATAAAAGGTTCGAATTTCGGGATCTTCAGGTCATTTCTTTGTCAACTGTCGTATTTGCAGCTCCATCCCCCAGGCAAATACTTCGAAAGGTAAGTCTACTTCGCATCTCAATTATTCACAGTATACCAAACATTTATTTAAACAGACGTATTATATTAGTCAAAATGAAGGTAATTTACATCACATTGGCCTTGTTGGTATGGGAATCATGCGCAGCCCCAGAAGGAGTCCCATCATTCAAAACAGGTCCAGTTTATAAACCATCAGATTCATTTGTGGCCGATCAACCACAATTTCAAGCCGTGAGTTTATTTATTTTTTATCTGCTTAGAAACATTCCTTAGAAATAAATTTCAATTATGTAATATTTGATAGGAAAATAAGGCCGTTGCCGTAGCTGTTAATCCATCATTGTCTTCATCTTCTTCATCATCATCTGTAGACAATTCTCATTTGTTTAATTCCGATGGATTTGTAGATAACTATAACGGATACTCAGCATATGATCAAGGATATGGAATACAATCAGGGTAAAGAAAATTGATATAGTCGGATATTTTTTCTGAATTATATGTATATATGTAATATATAATTGGTAACATTTGTTTTTTTTAACACATTTCTTTCGTGTACATTTACAGATTTGAAGGATATTTGGTACCGACCGGCGGATATTATTCTCCTTCATCCAGTGAAATCAGCCCTATTAGCTATGCTTTAAGTGTTTTACCTCATTATTCAGTAAGTACAAAAATAAGTTTTAACAATTTTAAAATCCGAACCAGTTAACTTATTTAATTTGATGTATCAATTCCAGACCGTTCTCGCAGCTATTGGCAAAGGAATTGCATACTTAGCTACCGGAGCTGGGATAGTTTTATTAGGTGCTGTTTTCGTGTTCGGCCTTTGTACTTTCACTCCATTTTGTCATATCAAATTGGCTGGATTCAATCCCTTGACCATCAAAGAAGAAGTAAGATCTTATATGACTCCCGATAACATTTCCGCAGCCGTTAACTTTTTGAGAGAAGCCATCAACAAGTATCAACATATGCAGAAAATTGAATAAAAAGACTTATTTCTCAATTATTTATAATTAACCTTAATTTATTTATATTCATCTCATCGATTATTTATTTAAGCGTCAGTTTTCTCATTTTCATTTATACTTTGTTATGATTACAAACTACAATAAAGTGATTCAAAATATATATTATTTTAATTAAAACATTTCCTTTCGTCGGCGACACTTCTCCATTTACTATGCGATGCTTATTTAAAATAATAATTTCTCTGTGTGAAGCTATCAATGAAATTATCGTTTAAATTGAATACATGGCAAAGTCATCAATTCATTCTGTCAATTTCTATCCGACATAGTTTTATACAAGTACTCTGGATATAAAAGCTTATAAATATTTGAATTATTCTATTCTTTTGCATCCTGTTGAAAATTAATAAAATGAAAATTTCAGATTGTACCTTTACTTACGATGTTTATTTCTATGGCATAATTTTCAAAGCAGTGTACAAAAATATCATTGTGTCGCTTATCTTATCGTAATCCGAACTATACTTATATATATGTGTGCGGACGTTGAACGGTACGATTGTTCACCGATTGATTTCTAATAAAAAGCAAAAGTATAATAATTAACTTCGATACCAACAACAATCAAATAAATATTTATTTAATTTTATTTTAAAATAGAAAAATTCGAATACCAGAATTTCTTGTGAATAGTTTAAAACTCGATATAATTTTTTTTATTTTTGAAGTGTTAAAAAAAAAGATATCACAGTCCATCTAAAAATTAGTATAATTATCAATGTAAATACATACATCGTGCGTGTATCTTTCTTGTACTTGGTACCATCGTGAAGATACAATCGAACCTATCAAATTCGAAGTAAACACGATTTGACAGCACTATCTAATGCATTTTTCGTACGGTTAATAATAATCGCGCATGAACGTCGCTTATCTAATCAGATAATTAGTTCGCTTAATTTCTCGTCACCTCAAGAACAACAAAACCAGCGAAAATCTACGCTAGCAATCAATCCGGCCAGTTAGTTCGAGTCGAGACTCAGATAACAGCAGTTAGGTCGACAACGCACACGCAATGGGCAACTCAGGCTCTTCCAAAAAAAAGTTGGACGTATCCAATACGCCAGCCAACGAGGGCAGGAAGAAGAAAACACAACAACTTCCGCCACTTCCCACCCCGAAGCCTCAAGAAACTGAAAAATCTGACGAAAAGTCGTCTGATGACGCAGGAAAGGACGACGCTCAGACTTCTGAAGGAAAAGCTGACAAAGAGGATGAAAAGCGTGAAATTGTTGAAGATTTGAAACGTTCCGGAATAGAGCAAAAGCCTAGTGAATCGCAAGATGAAAATGTGATTAGAGTGGTTCATGAAGAGACGTCTAAGTTGAATGAAAGTGCTGAAATGAATGTTACGGTTCAAGTGAAAGTAGAAGATGAAAACGTTGCATCTGAAGATGACAGGTATCCAGAAAAATCAGAAAAATAATCTTACAAATTTTATTAACAATCAATGATTTTACTTATATAGTCCATTTGATCTTTACGTGACCAATGGAAAATCGTTTTGTAATTGTATTCTGAACTGATGTATGTAATAAAAAAAAATATTAATTTGATACAATTTTCTCACATTGAAAATTTTGAATACTATATTTATGTACACTGAAATTATTCGTTAAGCTAAATCGAATTCAACCATTAATCATTTATAACAACCTTGAACAAATATGTAAATATCTCACCATATCATATATCAGGTGTATTATTGTATTACCAATATAACATTTCTCATATATCATATTTTGCATAGACACATGTTGAAATGACGAAACCTGTAATGAAAATTGTAAGATTTTCCGAAATAAAAAATACATATAATCAAACGAAAACAGCTTTTAAAAATAACTTCATACAATCCGTTTTGACTCAGCAACAAAATTTCTACGAGCTTTATCTCCAGAGAATTCCTTCGTATAAATACCTAAGCGAAACTAATGCGATTATCTGGCGCCAGTTGATTAGATGTTCTGAGAAAAAAATCAGCGGTTCAAAACGACCCATTTTTCACATCAGCAATTGTCATACCCTTGCATTGCATTTGTCTATTGTTAAAACCGACGAAGGTTTCGTTTTGTTCGCGTGCGAATGCACCAGTGGTAAATGTTTTTTCGCGCGTATCGCGAATTAGTTAGATTAGCCATGGAGCGTTTCAATCAATTAATCCTTGGATTCTTTCGGAATTAATTCTACGAATTTTATCGCGATTAAAGTTTTATGGCTATGTGAATACTGCCGTTATCAAATGTGTAATATTTGCATGTTTTATTATACATTAATTGCATGTGAGTGTATATATCTTATCACATCCAAAAATATTCACGAAGAGTCACCCATTTCTTAAAATTATAGTTGAGATAATGTAATTAAAGGTTTTTGGACGTCGTTCAATGTATAAATAATATAATGAAACCGCAAATTTTTTTATAATTATTAATTCTAATTAAAATCTTCTCTCATTTCTATACGTATCTTCATTTTAAAAAATGGGTAATTTGGAAATGATGTTATCGTCGTGTATAATATAATATAAACTTATGTAATTAAAGAGAACTCATTTGGTCTAGGAGAATTTAATTAAAACTCCTTTGAATTCGAACTATACTATCGAAACAAGCACGTTTAAATTTTCCATAAAAATACGGTTCTGGTAATTATTTCAAAACAAATTCGTGAGCTTGTTATGATTAGAAATTGAATTGATAAGAATATACTTGTTCTATTCAATAATATTATCCAATATTTCCCGTAATCAATCATGTAGACGTTTAGTTAATAGAATTATAAACATTAGTAAAAAAAGTAATTATAACAAGTTAGACCATTGGATTTTTATTTTCAGAAAAAACAAATTATTATATCAAAATGCGAAAATTATAAAGAAGCGTGATGAATCCTTAATGTCTTTTTTTTATTTCGCAATCATAAAATCGATCTCATTAATATTGTACAGCGAATGCCATCAACGCTGAATACGTTCAGTGTGTAACATGAAATATTCGCATTAGTTGTTTTCAGAACACAAAATGCTTTTATGTAATGATGTTCATTTACCAAAAACACCTCTGACCGAGCGGTTGTTGCTTAAAAACTAAAAGACTGGAATATATTCTAAATATTATTTTTAATAATATTGGAACAGTGAAGTAAACCACATTCATTTTCCGAAAGATTGCTTATTTAACTCCACATAGGTTGTTGAAAAATTCCAAACTGGGTCAGTGTATGGATACAGTTGCTGTTGCAAAACAGCATATTGTAAATTTTAAGTGAGTAAGATAAATTGAAATTCCTAATTTTGTTGAAACTTCAATAAAATAATATATGAAATTCAAACATTTTCTGCAATACACAAATTTACTAACGCATATATTTTATTATAAGAATACCTTGTTGTATATTTGTGAACAATTATTTCAACAGTCACGCAGCAGCAAAAGTAGCAGCCAACGGTAAAATGCCAATTGATCTTTACTATCTCACTCCATCGGCACCTTGTCGGGCTACCTTGATGACAGCGAGAGCTGTCGGTATTGATTTAAATCTCAAAGTTTGTAATATTATGGAAGGTGAACACATGAAAGAAGAATATATAAAGGTGATTTCAGTATCTTTTTATTCTTTCATAATGATATGAATAAGTATTTGAAAGAATAATTTTATATTTTTCAACACAGTTAAACCCTCAATCTACTATTCCAACTATGGATGATAATGGATTTATTATTTGGGAAAGGTATTGTTCTTTTATTATATTTTATTGAAAATAAAATTGTCATATATTTATACAAATTTGCAGTCGACCAATTATGGCTTATTTTGTTAACCAATATGGAAAAGATGATTCATTATATCCAAAAAATCCAAAAGACAGAGCGTTAGTGGATCAAAGATTATATTTTGATATGGGAACATTATATCATGCACATTGTGAATATTATGTAAAAATTATTTTTCATTTATCTTACTTCTCGATTATTCATGATACACTTAAAAAATCAATAACCAAATATAAAATTTTAGTTTCCAATGCTGCTTCATTCCATACCTTTTGATCCAGATAATTTAAAAAAACTTGAAAAAGCTGTTAATGTGCTTAATGGTATGCTGGAAGGTAAAAAATTTGCAGCCGTCGATCACTTGACAATTGCAGACATATCTTTAGTAGTTACTGTTTCAAATTTAGAGGTATGCTAGATTTTTCGAAACAAACACAATTTATCTTGTCATTTTATAACTTACCTTTTTTTATAGGCTTTCGACTTTGATCTAAATCCTTATCCAAATGTCAAATCCTGGTTTTCACGAACAAAAGAAGCTTTAGCTCCATATGGATATGAAGAAATCAATCAAACCGGAGCCAACATAATGGGGACAACTTTGAAAAGCAAATTAGCTTAGAATATTTATATTTTCAGATTGATATCTCACTCTTAGTAACTTGCAACTTATCAATATTTGTAAACATGAAAAAAATGCTTTATGCACCAAACTATATTTATATATTTAAGATCACATATGATCACATCAAGCTATTATATTTAAGATCACTATTATATTATCAATATTAAGAAGCAATAAATAAAATTAATGATTAAATGTTACATGATCATAGAAAATTTTATTTTACTTATTAATTAAGTAAATACAAATTTCTGTTATTCCTCATTATTTCAAGTAAATTTTGTTTATAAATTAGTTTTGATTGACTTCAAATTAGAGTCTATTTTTCATATTCCCCTAATAAAAAAATGTTTAGAAGTTGTTATTTTACATCAAATACTTTGTCAAAATTTTCAAGTATGAAGATTTTTATAAAGTTCAAAACTAGATTCAAATTCAATTAATTATCATATAAAGAGTATAATGCATTACAAATCATCTCAAAACACCATACTGTCAAATAATAAATTAAGCAAATACTGCTTGACTTATCAAAATTGCCAACCTGATAACAACTACATAATACTCATATATCAAACCCATAACCAAAATTATAAATACATATTGTAAATTTTAGGTGTTAAGTTCAACACAAACTGAAAAATATCAATTAGAACTAATTTTAGGTCATCGTCAAAACTTAAGCATTCATAATTATGATAATAAAATTCAATTTACATTATTTTAAGACATTATGATATTGATTGTTTTGATCTGAAATAATTACCATATTTAACTGTGATAAAATTAAAATTTCCGAAAATATATTGTAAATATCATTGTCGACCCGTTTTGTGCCCACTGCAGGACAAGGTCTCCCCATCAAATATTGGGGGTCTAGGCTATATACCTTATCTGAGAGCCAACCTCGTATTGATAAGGGATTCATGTACCATAAGAGCCAATCCGCCCACGCCAGCGGAGGAGGCTCTCAGATCAACCGTACCCAAGTTTATGTGCTAGACTTTTTGCTCACTGACTTTCCACAAAGCAAATCGTAATGACCACCCGGAGGGGCAATGAGGTATAAAGACTGAGCAAACTGCACCCTCGCTGGCTCCTTTGTGATTGCAATGACCACCAGTTTGACAGACGAGGCGAGACCGTTGGTCCCTGCGTGGCTTAAACCTTGGTAAAACACACGTCATAGGTCTTCACCATCACCAAAGAGAAGTTCTAATTTATATAGATTAACATGCTATACTTTTTCATTGAGAATTAACCATTGTTGATTGCTGCATGCAATCATCCCATCAATTATATCACAGCAATCTATTTGTAGAAGAGTTAATTGATGATAGTCTGTTATAAATTATATAGAAAGTAGTCTAGTTAAATCTAGTTTATCTAAATAATCATGCGATAATCTTAATTGGGATAATTACGTTACGTTATTTTGTTCTCGCAATCCTTGATATTTGAATCCTTGCATATCATTTGAAATGTGTTAGTTGAAATAAGATGTTTTTTTTTTTTAAAGTCTATGTTATTAGTCGGATATCACTTGTTTATCAATATGTAATGATATTGTTATTAGTCAGTTATTAATTATGTATTAATTTACTTAATTTTGGGTTCAGAAAGATTAAAACGTTTGATTCTCATACTTCAAGAACCACTATTTATCCATTTCTGGACAAAGGGTTCTCTCAACATTAAATTATTTCAATCATACTATTTCGAAATATTTCCTGAATTGGGTTGTAATATATGCATTATAGATGCTTATACCGTCTAAAAATCCGAAATTAAAATTTAAAATATAATTACATAACAATATCTATTATACTTCCTTAAATCACATGTACTCTTGGTAATTTTGTTGAAATAAAAATTGTTTTCTATTAAATTGAGCACATAAACTACAAGAAACTAAATAATTTATCTTTTTTATGTATTTAGGGGAACAGGATAAAGAAATCAATAGAGACATCGGGATAGAAAATTGTAAAAAGGATAAAGACATGTAATCAAACATAGAAATATTTTCAAAAACCTTTATTACTAGTCCATTCTTAACATAACTCGTCGATAACATTTAATGTAATAAAAATTATCCAATGAAAATAAACTACATCAAGGGGAGCAACATAGAAAAAATAGGCAGATCAATGAGAAGTTATTGTCTCACCACATAATAAAAAAAATATATGTATATACAACATAATGATCAATTAATAAATCAATAATGATCATACTACTCTAAACATTAAGTCTAAGTTTACATATGGCTCGATAAATTTGTCAATAACGAAGAAACTCGGAAATATCCTCAAATCAATAATTCAAAATATCAACGATTAGCGACAAGTAACTAAAATTCGAATCATTTCTAAAAATAATTCCCGTACTGATTATGGCCGACGAATGGTGAAAAATACACAACGTTCAAATGACTGCTAAAGAAAGACATGTTCGAAAAGCATTGCGGTTAAATCCTTTCAAATGCAGAACAATTCAATATATTCTTCGATAAAAAAAACTTAACTGATAACACAATACGTGTGGGAAGAACAAATTCTGTCTCTTGTATGCGACCGATTTCAATCATTGTAAATTTTCCAAGTATAAATTTATCAAAAATCTGGTTATTTCAAAAATATTATTGAGCCTCCGACGCGTCACCCGACTACGGAAGAGCGCCGTCGGAAAACTCGAGGACCTATAAATACATTTTTTTTTGTTATACCTTATACTTTTTTCATATGTTAACTTTCTTTTTTTATATTATAAATTATCACTTTTCAATATTTTAAATGATTACATAGATTCACTTCATATTTTGTAAAAAATATATGTTATACACATAATCATTATTCAAAATAAAATATAAATGCTTCAATTAGCTGCACACGGGAGATATTTAAAAAAACCGGCAACCTTTATTATGTGTTGGTCTATAAATCGGAGGTACATATTGTCTTATACAACTAAATTATGAGCGTGTAGTAAATTTTGTCTCTCAACATTAAAATAAAACTTAAGTTATGAGCATGTTCGCTATTTAACTTCATCTCTTAACGTAAAAATATTAACTGGCACTAACGACTAGATTTGTGTGCTGAAACGAGGACGAGGAAGATCGCCGAATACGTCGCCGTGAACAGAACGAGCCAATTTTTTGATACTGGTCGCTATGTCGTGCGGTTCGTCCAGCTGCAACGAAACATCGAGGTTATAAATCGTACAAAAACAAACAAAATCGCAAAAATGAACAGCCTTACGTTCTGATTGAGTTGTTCTTGGGAGTGCTCATGGGCGTGAGTGAATACGGGCACATCGACTGGAAGACTTTTCGCAATGGACATTTTCCACTGCTGGTTGGGATTGGGAATGTGCGCGCGATGGAATCCTTCGTCACGACTTCCAGAGTCTAAACAGATAGATATTCCTTTAAAATTTTTGTTTAAAAAAGTCGTTTTGATTGATTACAATCGAATTTTTTACTCACCGTCGGATTCGGAATCATAAGCGTCGGAATTGTGATCGTTATGTGGTGGAGTTGTCGAATCCATTCCTTCGATATCGAATATTCCCTCGGAATCGAGGGAATCTTCTTTAAAACTTCCTATATTGACCAGATTCTAAACAAACAAATCGCATTAAAAAATAAATATATACAAACGCAATGTAAGACGGGAAACGCACACAATACCTTGACTGTATCATTCTTCACTTTTCCGAATGTGACTGGATTCGTCCTAGTGGAAGAATGTTGCTTTTTATTAATAATAGACTTTTCAGGCAAAACAATGTTGCTAGGTTCAAACACTTGAATACGTTTTTCTTTGTCCGTTGCATAATTTAAATTGTCCTGACATATCACACTAAAAAGATTAAACATTGATAACGAGAACTTCTAATAACTCATAGATTACAAAACCACACTCACTTAGTAAGAATTTTAAAATCACTATGAGCCCTCTCTTTGTACTCTTCGAACTCGTTATATTTCTTCTCTCGGAAAAGTCTGATTTCTTCCTCGATAGATTCTAATTTAGACTGCAGATCCCTTGTTAAGCGTTTACTAAGGTTGCCTATGGCAGGATGAGAAATGGTAGACGGTATCTTTTTCATTGGCGGGTCGTCGTTATTATCACATAATAAAATTTTAAACACAGGCGAATATGTGTCGCTATTCCTAAGTGATGCAATTTCTTCGTTGCTAGTCTGAAAATACGTTTGCGCACATTATAATATTAGCCGAGCTATTTATATAACAAATTACAATGTGATACGGCTCTATCAAACTATTTACCGTACAAAGTAATTTGATCAATTGAAAAATTGTTCCGTCGATGGCCGAACAATGTTACATGACTTTGTCGAGTGAACATGAAACTTTTTCCCAACTAAATATTATATTAGACGACTTTATCTAATGAACGATAATGCAAAAAATGAAAAAAAAGTATTTATAATCGATGAATAGTCATGGCGATCTACATATTTTATCAAGGGACTTATAAAAAGAACCGATTGTTTGATTTACAATGGAAAAAAGTGTGCGCAAATACGAATGTTATCTGAAAACGAGATATACTCACAATAAGTGACATGTTTAATAAGACTGAATAAGGCGGCTGCATGTATGTTGCATGAGTGTTGCTGGAGCAGACGAGGCAGCGGTAAATAGTCCACGAGTCCACTACTTTCCCTTCGAGAAGGCTAGATTCTTTGCAGTGAACGTTGCAACTGTCGACTAATCCGAATGACTGCGGAAAGAAAGAGAAACGTTATTATTGTATTTATGTCATACGCATAATAGAAAAAAATTGTTTTATAAAAAGAAATTAAAATTATCTATACGGCCGAGATAAAGAACTGGTTCTTACTGGATGAACCGTTCCGCTATTGTATTTAAACAAATGTATGGTGTGATTAATAATTTATTAGTTATATTAAGAAAGTTCGATGTATTTTGAAATTTATGCAGATTCATCATTATATGCAAACATAAGATATTTCCGATACATTGGAAGTTCAAATATACTCTAAACTCTTTTTATAGTTTCACAGTTCAAGAACAATAAACTAATTGTATTTTTACATTGTTTTTTAATATTAAAAATTAAAATAAATGTATTATTATGCCACAATAGTAAGATTCGGAGCAGGCCAGTAAACAATTACAGTTGTTAAACAAAAATTTATGCTGCTTTTTGATTATTTCACATTACACATCTTTTATAAAGTACATTTGGATAAAAGTTCCATCCAAATATACTGCCGGAAACTAATCTTCAATTTTCATATGGTGACCACATTTTTTTTACATCTCATCTCTGAAACGTATCTCTCACATAAAAACGGACTAGGATATATTTATTTTTATTCCGTTAATACTTAAACATAAAGTATTTAAATCATTGAAACTATCAATATTTACATCCAGACACAATTCCGTCATTACGAACTAATTTAAACAGTGAAACGTATCAAAAAATTTGGAACACAGGTGAAAAACATACACAATACGATTAAAGGACAAATATTTAAATACGAATTTGTAAACACTATAGATAATTAAACATGACGGCATAGCTGCACTATTATATAATTGATATTCGGCGCGTAATACGAGGAGTGCATTGCTTTTCAGGCGTGGCTCCAAAGTTCGTCCGAAACGATAATTAAAATACAAATGTGTTTTTTTCGCTCTTCTCGCAGCTCACCTCTGCGTGATATAGTCATGCACCACTACAGGAACATTTGCAATTGTGCAAACATTCGCCGAGAAATTATCCAACGAAAGACCACAGCTCAAGATAAATAAAAAATATTAACCCCTCATTGAATAGAGGCCACATCTGGCCTGTCGGTACGATCTTTAATTATTCAATTTCAGTTGTTTATGATCGAAATTGTTCTTTAAATAAGGTTAAGCGATAAGTCGTATGGTCAGTAAATAGACTTAATCGTGTTGCCTTGGATCGAGACAGTTTTTTTTTAATATTCTTTAAACGTTATCTTTTCCTTATCGTTGAATAAGTACATACAATAGAAAAAATAATGCATGAACATCCGAAAGTATCGGTAAAACTGTTCTGTATCATTTGTTGTTAAGAATTTGATGAATTACACATTGAAAGGTGTTAACGTATTGTATTGACATTTAACATAATCAAAACAAATTAATATATATATTTATCTTGTTTACATTTTTACATCACGTAAACGCGAAGAACACGTGCATTTTTTATTGCATGTTTACAGAAAAAAATGCATATATAATTTTGCAATTAAAAATTAATGAAATTTGCGTCAGTGATATATCATAAATATGCACTACGAAAACAAAAATTTGATACAATCACGCATTTTATCATAAATATACAAAAATCCTTGAGAAGTGGTTTCTGGCATCAATTTTTGTTTTAAATATACATTTGAATGCGTTAAAAATGTGATAAGCTAGCTGTGTTTTTCACAAATATATTCCGAAGTAAATATTTCTTTCAGTTCCTGAATCGTTTGTATGCGATACAAATAACATTCCAACATTTAGAGTGCGGCTGAAGTCACTAACCTGCTGATTCGATTCGTACGCAATCATGTATCAAATGCGCATCGTTCAATACAAAATCGGCCAATAATACACATCAGAATCGCATTCATTCATAGAAAATATTACACAGTTTAAGTTCACACTAAATAAATTGCTCCGATGAGTAAATATTTTTGAATACCGTTCCTCGGATGAAAAAAAAATTTCGTTGCAACACGATTCTGTTTTGTCTGTGGCTAAAATGATCGATGAGTGTACAAAGAATATAAAAAAATGTATTGTGAACGTCGATAATTTGTATAAACAATCGAATTGCATTGTAAACAACCTTATCGATATTTTTATGAAACTGAAAAATGTTTGTGCCGTATGTTTGTTGTTTGCAATACGATGATGCACCTGATCTATCATTAACTTATTTATCCGATGAAATTTATCTTATAATATATTTTGTTTTCAATTCCGAGTATTAAGAATATAGTTAGAATGAAAATTTTTAAACATCTGTCCTTGAAAGATAATACTTATATTGCAAAACAAGTTTTATTTTGCATATTGTACAAGATGAAAAAATTGCATTCATTATATTCAAAATAGAAATGTATTAACGATTCAATTTTATCGAATAAACAAGAATCTAATGTAGTTATGCAACTAGGGGTATGATTAATGGATAGATATTAGAAATATGAACGATTATATTACATAATTTTTTTATGGTTTAACTACTTTTATCATTTTAACAAGAAAAAATGGTTGAATTTCTGATATTAGGAGATCCTTTGTTTAAAGTAGACCGATGAAAAGTGTACTTTGAAATTGAAGACTAACGAATTTAAGCAATTAATATATAGATATAACAAATATGAATGATTATGGTATACAATTTTTCTAATATTGATCAATCTTTATCATTATTTAATGAGAAAAAATGATAGAATTCCAATTGAATTAAAAATCCTTTGTTTTAAAGCAAACCGATGAAAAGTGTATCTTGATTCTAAGACTCTAATGAAGTTAAGCAACAAACAGTATAATTAATAACATTTCTTTAACAATTTTAAACTTTGCAATAAGAAAAAATAGTTCAATTTCTCCAGCATTCAAGAATCCTTTGTTCTTAAGTAGACCGATGCACATTTGTGCATCTCAAAATCTGTCGTTTTAAACATTTAACAAATATTAATCTGTTTACACACATATGCATATTGTTTACGTCACAGAAATAAGATTATGGAATGTAAAATCCGTCCTATATCAAGGATGAGACGTGTGTGGCACATTTGGCTAACTTGGCACGGCGAGATGTTTTGTTGGCACTCGTATAAATATTGATAACGTGTTTTCTTTACAATACAATTTATTTATTTTTCGAACGTATCGAGTCCGTTCGTAAGTTGTACAGTTTATGGAAACTCTGTCGTGTATCTGAAATTGTGAAACGGTTTTTTGTACTGATACCGAAATTTGTGTCAATAAATTGAATGTGTTTTTACATGCAAATTATTGTTAAAATGTCAATAACGATTTGTGCGAAGCGACGATCGTATAATGTAAAAAAATTGCAATTCAGCGAGACTCAATTTAAAGAAAGATGCAGCGGGGGAAACGGCAAACTAGACGATGCTGCAGAATCGATTTGAATTTCAAAAAATGTTGGAAAAAATTGATATCGAGACTAAACTGAATTGTAAAAATAAATTATACGGAGACTTGCGTCGTCCTGGACAATTGTTTGTACATTGTTAATTCGACGGTTTAGTCTGAAGAATAATTTGTTATTGAATGTAAATAATGAAGGTGGATTGTTGAAAACTTCATCGTCTACAGTAAACCTGCCTATAACGTCAAGATAGATTCCACGGTATAGGGGGTTAAGGTTTTTCAATTTTATTTTATTTTTTTGGACATTTTTACGTGTAAACTGTTTGTTTCGAAGGCATTTGAAAAAAAAATTGAATACATTTGAACAATATAGAGGAGATGTAAAAGGGGGGTTTATTGTATTTTGTAATCAGAAAAGGAAAACATAAAAACTTCCTATGCAAGGAAAAAGTTGAATCGTTTGTATGTTATTTATTCAACGATTTCGTTCAAAGGAAAGTTTACGGTTGAATATGAAGAATAGTGAACGGTGGGTTGGTGAAAAATTTTTAATTTTAGATTCGAAGAAAAAGTTTGAACATTATTTCTCCGACGACTTCTCCAAAGGGAAATTTGTGATTGTGAACGGTGAACGGGGGATCAGTGGATCGTTGAAAAATTTCAAAACTCACGACACAAGTACGTCGTCCATTCTGAGACCGGAAAGGGAAAACTTAACGATTTTCCGATTCGACGAAAAAGTTGAATCGTCTCGTATACGTGCAGGGATCGTCGTCCTCGATTTGTTAGTAAACTGATACGAGATCAGCTGTGAAAAGTGTGTTGATAAATAAAGTTTCGCAAACGCGGCTACGGTTTCGACTCGGACCGGCGAAGTCGCCACAACATCCAAAAGTTTATCGGCGCGAAACGAAAACGAGAGTGAAAAGTTTTCGCGAGACGAGTCCCGGCCCGAGGATACGCGTACGCGACATCGTGCAAACTGCGAATGGCCGCAGACGCGTTTACATAATTGGGACACCCCGCGGACGGGTGAAAACGGACAACGCGGGGGGGGGGGCGGATTCCTCGAACGGGGCCCCCGTTCGAGGAGGCGCCTTTGTTCCCCGCGAAGGGACGGGAGCTCACCTGACAGGGGAACGCGTCCGTCGACGGGGGCGCCGGTCTTCCGGGGGCCGGGGGACGTTCCGGAGGGGCGGAGGCCGACAGGGCCACGTTCAGACAGCGGCATCCGAACACCGACATTGTGCGAAGAGGAACCGCGACACGACCTGACTGCGCCGCGGCCGAGCCCCGACTGGCTGCACCCGGCCGTCCCCCTCCCCGTTCGCCTCGACCTCGACTGTGTTGTCGAGAGCTTACAGATTGCGTCACTGTCGTGCTCTCTTTCGCCCTCGTTTGTTTTGCCGGTTCGAGGTAGAGAAAAAAAATGTCGTTTGTTCGGTGTGCGTTTGGTATATTGCGCAATCGGTCGGTTCTTTGTTGTCGAGCGCGTCTGCGAATTACCCACTGTCAAAATTCTTCTCCCGACGTTCTAAATTTGCAATATTTCCCTATTTTATATGTTTATTTTGTAGATAAATCGATAAAATACTATTCTTCTATCTTTATTAATTATTTATCGACATATCCCTTATTTAAAAACTGTAAATTTAACGAAATATTTAAAAAAATATTATTTATATATTTTTTAAATATTACCTCCTAATATCGTTTAAAAAGACTAAATTTCATTTAATATCACTTAATTTTTATTTTAATTGCACAAAAATATAATATTTCACAAGAATGACCAAAATTACGCAAACGTTTGACGGAAAACGTCAATACGTGTAAAACGACAAGTTATGGCCAAACGTGCCACCGGTACAGTGTCGGTCGATAGCGACGAGGTTGACGTGTTTAGTTTTGCAAATCGAGGTATTTTTTCCCATTTTCTCTCTTAAACGAACCGTTGAAACTTTTTATTTCGCCCTGTCGATTAAATGTTGACGTTCCGTCGAGTTCCGTTCCGATTCGACATTATTTTGTAGATAACCTATCAACTTTGCGAACGTATTGCAAATTCTAGTTTTATAGAATGAATTCGACCGATAAACGTCAACGCTATCATCATTATATGTCATTAACGATAATCTACTTTCGAATTATCATTCATGTTTGCTGAGCATACTAAACATTAATTGTGAAGTCATTGTGCAACATTTATTGTACCCTCAATATTGAAATTATTTCATATTCAGAATACGTCTGAACAAGTATATATCGTCATTTTTTAAATTTCTATTATAATACATTTTTCAGACAAAAATGGCTAAACGCTCTCAACCGAAATGGCATTGCCCCGACGAAGCCGAACGTCCCACTCTCAAACTGTTCAATAGTCTCACAAGAAAGAAAGAAAAATTCGTCCCGAAGGATGGAAATAATATATCCTGGTATAGCTGCGGCCCGACAGTTTACGACGCTTCTCATATGGGACACGCCAGGTTGTTATAATCACGATTTTTATTTCTTACAAGAATTCCGACATTGAAATATTTGCCGAACACATTTGTTCAAATAAACAGCCACGAGACTATACCGGTATAATCATGTTTCGAAACTTTAATATTCATAATTCAATGTTTTACTCATCTTTTTTCTAAAAAGTGTTAATTGTTTTGTGTATGAAGTATTGCATCATTCACTATAAATTTCATGCTAAATAAGTCATAAAATTGTTTAACGTATTCGGCAAAATGTTTGTAAATGTGACGCAATCCGCATTGCCAGTTGCTTCAGTTATTTATTGATTACTGACTAATAAAAATATTGAATATGTACTCTGCGTATACAGCTATGTTTGTATTTTAAGATTAATTTTTTTTAAATAAACGTTTTCAGGTCGTACATATCTTTTGATATCTTAAGAAGAGTATTATCGGATTATTTTGGGTACAAAATTTTGTATGTTATGAATATAACTGATATCGATGATAAAATCATAAGGAGAGCTCGTCAGAATCATCTTTATGATAATTATGTATCTCAATCTAAGAATTTAGAAGAAATTTTAAGTGATGTTCAAGTAGTGATGAATTTGTTTGAGGAAAATGTTAAGAAAACTACAGACCCGGATAAAAGTACTATGCTAAAAAATATGCTTAGCAGGTAATAAATAAATTGCAATAATTTAATTTTTATTTGTTTATGTTTTGTTTGTTTTTTTTACAGTATGGTGTCGTCAGTTGGTGCTTTAAAAGAAGCAGTTAAATCAAACGATGAAAAAAAAATTGAAGAATGTAGAATTTCCTTATTGCTAGCGGCTAAAGATCCGATTTCTCAATGGTTAGATAAAGAACAGGGTTCAAACGTGAAAGATAATGATATTTTTATGACGTTGCCTAGATATTGGGAAACGAAATTTCAAGAAGATATGAAAGCACTTAATGTTTGTACTTTCAAATAATTAACGGAACACATTATAGAATTCGGTCATTATTATTTTTCAACTTCAGGTACTTCCTCCAGACGTTTTGACGAGAGTCAGTGAATTCATTCCAGAAATAATAAAATATATCGAACGTATTATTAGTAACAAATTAGCTTACGAAGCTAACGGATCAGTATATTTCAACGTAGGAGAATTCGATAAGAGGGACAATCATTATTATGCAAAACTAGTTCCAGAAGCTTACGGAGATACAAATTCGTTATTAGAAGGAGAAGGTTATCATTATTTAAATTTAACGGTTCATGAAATATTTTCGTATGATTATTTAAATTTACAAATGGATTTTCAGGTGATTTGACCACCGAGTTTCAGGAAAAACAATCTCCCAATGATTTCGCATTATGGAAAAAGTCCAAAAGTGGAGAACCGTCATGGGATTCACCATGGGGTCTAGGTCGTCCAGGTTGGCATATAGAATGTTCGGCAATGGCTTCAGAAATTTGCGGCCAATCACTCGATATTCATACAGGTGGTGTCGATCTCAAATTTCCTCATCATGACAATGAACTTGCGCAAAGTGAAGTGAGTATGTCATATAGATATTTTTCGTACTATAATTTTATTTTGCTTAAAATATTATCTATTTTTAGGCGTATTTCGATTGTGAGAATTGGGTATCTTATTTCTTACACACGGGTCATTTAACGATAGCTGGATGCAAAATGTCTAAATCATTGAAAAATTTTATAACTATTCAAGAAGCGTTACAGAAAAATACCGCTACGCAATTAAGATTGGCGTTCTTATTACATTCGTGGAAAGATACTCTTGATTATTCTCCAAATACTATGGAAATGGCTGTTCAATATGAAAAAACACTCAATGTAATTATGATCAATTAAAAATATTTAAAGATTATATAATTATTGAAAATTTTCAATTTGATTTCATGTCTTTTGAATACTTCCCAGGAATTTTTCCTTACTATCAAAGATGCAATAAGATGTGGTACGGGTGCCAACCAAGGCGGTTATTGGTCGCAGAATGAATCTCAACTCTTTTCTAAATTGATGCTCACTCAAGATCTTGTTCATAAAGCGTTGTGCGGTAATTATTAATCGAATGTACTGATAATTACAATAATGAAAATTTTATTTAGTCTACTTTGATTTTTCAGATAATATTGATACGCGTACAGCATTAGATACAATCAGAGAGTTGGTGACTAGTACAAATTTATATTTGAAAAATAAAAATGGAACTCCTGGTACTCCTGAAGCCCCGAGTGTACCACTTTTGGAAAGAGTGGGAGTATATGTTACAGATTTGCTTCATATTTTTGGCGCAATTGAAGGACCAAAAGGGGGAATTGGCTTTCCTATTTCTCAAAATGCTAACTTTAATGTATGTTTTTGTATAGATTTTAATCCGATTTATATTTATGGTGTTATCGTTTAATTCTATATATTGGTTTTAGTTTGAGGATGTTGTGATGCCTTATTTAGAAGTCGTAGCTGATTTCCGACAATCAGTTCGAGATTCCGCTAGAACTTTAAAGGCAACTGAAATTTTATCTCTTTGCGATCAATTGAGGGATGATACTTTACCAAATCTTGGTGTAAGATTAGAAGATAAAGAAGGTATTCAAAAGTTAACATATTAACAATTAATTATATGAATTTTGAAATGAATGCTTAATTTAAATTCTAGATCGCAGCGTAGTAAAATTGGTTCCTAAAGACCAACTACTCAAAGAAAAAGAAGAAAAGAAGAGAATTGAGGCTGAGAAAAATGCAGAAAAAGAATTGAGAAAACAAAAACAATTAGCCGCAGCGAAAGCAAAGGAAGAACAAAAAAAGATACCGCCGACTGAAATGTTCAAGCACGAGACCAATCTGTATTCTAAATTCGACGATAAAGTAGTCATTTTTTTTAGATTAATATTTTTCATTTATGTATACGTTTCAGTTAACATAATAAAATATTTTTCAGGGATTACCGACTCATGACGCTGCAGGTCAAGAATTAAGTAAAGGTCTGATTAAAAAATTACAAAAACTACAAATTGCAAGAGAAAAAGAACATAACGAGTATTTGAATTCTCAAAAAACTGCTTCATGATGCGGATAACATTATGATGATGCGGAATGTGCCTAAAACAATTTTGTGCAATAACAAGTGTTCA
Source organism: Hydropsyche betteni (assembly GCA_028571205.2). NCBI lineage: Eukaryota > Metazoa > Arthropoda > Insecta > Trichoptera > Hydropsychidae > Hydropsyche > Hydropsyche betteni. The sequence continues at coordinate 917,391 of JAOXNN020000008.1, forward strand.
AGTTTTTAATTTCAAAATTGTTAATTTTTAAACTTTTCTAAATTGACTAAAAATTGCTGATCAGTATTTAACTAACTTATTATTTATTAATAATATATTGATTTTGCACTGTGTGAAAATGAAATTACATTTTGCACTATTTTCTCGCTTCTCAGACTGTTTATATTTTTATACATGAAATTTTTATTATAATTATGTACCATTTCTTTATAATAAATTTTACACAGCAAATCCGTATTTTAGAAAATCTTTGATCATATTAAAAAATTATAGACCGACCCCGTCAAAAAGAAGCAATCAAAGACTTCCATCAAGATTTATCTTCGACGAACAAAAAAAAAAAATCCCCACCAAATCCGAACCGAACTCAGATATTGACGTGAGCGTACATCAATTTAAATTGGAATTAAAAATTTGTCGGCGGAAAATCTTCGGCGAAACTTTTCCGCGCAATCTGAAAGCGGACCCCCATAACAAGTTTATCCTGAAAAAAATAAACATGAATATATTTATGTGCGTGTACAAAATATAATGTATTCACGTCCCGCTCACACGGCTCCGTGCGAGTAATTACTTACAAAATTTATAAAAGCCGGTTTATATTTTGGCGCTGTATCACACAGGGGCAGCTGAAAAAAATCCAATCTCGCTTTTCCATTAATTATTTAAATCTCATTAAACTCGGGCAAAGTTGCGGGCACAGCCAGCGCCGTCAAAGCAACTTTTTATTTTAATGGGAGAAGCGGCGCAGTGGCGCGACACTTTTGGCCAAATTATTAATTGGGATGGATGCGAAGGGTGTTTTGGGTTTTTGGATTTTCGCGGCGGCGGTTGATGTTGAGCGACAAGTGGTGCGGGCTGTGTGTGGATGGTCAAAAATTTTCTTTGCATTATCACCGTGTACAGTAAATCCCCCTATAACGTCCCCCCCTCTACATCGTTCAAATGTATTCAAATTCTTTTTTTTTAATTTTCAAATTCATTCCAAACAGCACGTAAAATTTCCAAAAAAAAAAAATTGCAAAACCCTTAACCCCCATAATATGAAATCTATCTTGACATTATAGAAGTTTACTGTATTGCGAAAATGCGATAAAATATTTTTTATTATGTACAAGTTACAAAGTATTATCGGAGTTAAGTAATAAAGGACGTGGTCTGCACATAGATGCGCATTCTGTTAATTTCAGAGTACTTGGAATCATGAGAGTTGATAATGTGAACAAAAAATATCGATTTTTTTAATCTTATAACTATAATTACATAGGTACATACAATTATAACAGTATGTATATTGGCCTACACCGAATCTTACCGTTGTAGCATAATAATATAAAAACCATGTTAAAAAACATGTGTAGGTTCTTCTTTCTTGAACCGTGTTATTTCGGAATAGTGTATAAATAGGATTGTGTGAATTTTGATCAAGGATAACTTAAATATTTGTCATTTTGAGAGTTAAAAAAATTTCAACCACTGATGTATCAAAAAGATTTAAATTAATGAACTATTGATAAAGTATTGAATCGATTTAATTATTATTGAAAAAAAACCTTAATATCTTCACGAAAATATAATATTTCCGTTTACTTAACAAATCGATGAAATCGTATTTGTGAAATGTTTGCACATAGAATTCATATACTATCTTGGAAATAAACAAAGATCGATAGCAATATTTGTTTAAGAGTTACTTTTCCCTAATCATACACCCGATAAAGAAAAACACCCAATTTTTCCGTCAGCATCGAAAAGACCTTGTCCTCCATCGAACGATATTTGGGTTACACACGATAATGACAGTCAACAATTAAACGACAACAGATAAAAAACAATACTATTTCATTACTCAGATATACTTTGATAGAAAAAAATCTGAAATTTCCCATTATACCAAAACAATCTTATCTAACGATTCTGAACAACTCCAATTGAATTTTTATCCATTCAAATTATAAATAATAACTAAAAATTATTAAAAAAAAATAATATAAACCCATCCATGCCCCGCCACTGCATTTATGGCCGCGGTGTCGGTTCGCAGGAGCGCTCCGCTAATCGCAAAGTTTTTAATCGCTTCAAACTTAGACGAAATTCTGTAAACAATATGGACGCGCGATCCCTCAAAGCACAATGAAGTGAGGGTAAGTTCTGGCTCACCCTCAAACTCCCGACAAACAACCACACTATACCTTCTTGAGAACATCCTGGGGGTGTGTGTGTGTGTTCGCATGGAAGGCCACATTTCGTCCGAGATGGAAAAAGGGTAGAGTTTTCCGGGGAAATATGCCCGAACCTGGAAAAGTTTATGTATTATGAGTTTAATGGTTATGTGCGCAGTTTCGATCGATTGATCGATATTTTGGGTTTTGTTCGAGTTTTCGTATCAATAATAACTTGTGTTATTAATAATTATTTTTTAAATAATAAAAATATATATTTTGATGTAAGAAAAATAGAATTTTCCGAACGTTAAGCACTCTTACTTTTCATACATTTTGAATGGGGTTTGACTTGTTTATTGCACTTTTCGAAAGTTTACAACCTTAAATTCAAAGTGTTATTTTGATAAATTTGTAATTCGTTGACGCGAAGTTGCTAAATGTGTTACGCGCGGAAAAAAAGTTGTGCAATCTTCGGAGACTCATTTTTTGGGATTTATATTGCTGCTTCTTATTTCAATTTTGAAAATTGTTGATCAGACTTTATAATATTTATAAGGAATTGTTCAAAATTTTCGCTTTGTTTTTGATCATGAATGTGTTTTATGTTTATTGGAAAATAGTTGGCGTTTTATTTAACGCTAGATTACATTATGTTCAGATATTATTTTGAATTATAAATTTCATTACAAAAAAACATACAATTTACGTTTTTTTGACGATTGATTTTATTGATTAATGTTTTAAATATGTCGACAACTATGTTAAGCCGAATATAGAACGATCATTAAATTGGTGTGATCGCTTTCTGTTAACATATGAAATTAAGAACATTTTGTAAAAATATTTACTTTCAATATTCAATTTTCAAAGATATCCTTTCAAAAAAATTCAAATTTTTATGGCAACAAAGAAGCTTCATCTGACGATTTTGATGATTGTTTTATTTTCATATTTTACAATCATGATATTATAGTTGAGTAACGAGTGATAAGATTAATAAAAATATATGATTTTCGTGAAACTACGAGTATTCGGAATGTAATATGTAACAATACGTAATTTGACCATATGTATTGAAAAATTGACAATATTGGAAAAATTTCTATTTGTGATAATTTTTATATACACGTATTGTATTGTTACAGTGTTTTTTTTGTGTTGTCATTTGATATGATGGTATCTGGGCTAGTACATTTTCCACATACATAGGAACATGATTGGTGACAACGGGTGCCAAAATGGTGAGATTTTTGTAGATGATTTTTTTGATAAGGTATTGCCTTTTATGAGTGATTTGTAAGTATAAAGGTGTGGGATTGTTTGGAAGGAGGACCAACTCAAACCACATGCAATTATTATTGTAATTGATCGCGGTGTTGGCACATGTAATTCGTACGGTGGTCAATATAGTGAGAAATCGCAACTATTTTTTTGGAATCGTCTCATCAATGAGAGATTAAACTCTCATTTTCGAGTCAAAAGGTTAAATACCCAATTTAAGTTGATCGAATAGTTGTTAAAAACGAAATCTATCCTCGCTATCTCCACGGCTTGAATTATCATTCTTACGGATGACAATCCATGCAATACGTAAATACGTGAATTTATAAAAATGAAAATTCACCGATAGAATTATGTGAAAGTATGTTTTGATTATATGAAATATGGTAATTTTTCATCGGGAATTCAGATTCATAATAACATATTATATAAGCACTACATATCATAAAGATAATATCATTTTTTGACTTCTAAATCGAAGAAAATTCATTTTTTCATAATTTTTTTTTTCATTTCAAAACAAAAAAAAAACATCTCAACAACAAATTAATAATATATTTATCCCGGATTATATTCGAGCGTATTTATAATAGTAGGTGCGTACCTGCGCGCGTTCCACCCCGTGAAAGAGGCGTGGAATCGGCAAAACTCATTACGAATTTCCCCGCCGTACAAAATAAACGTATAATTGCGAAACCGATCGTCTTACATTCCCGGTATTTGCCCGCTCGATTTTCCTCTGTTTTCCGCGCGCGCTTTTCCACCCCTCCCTCCCACTCCGCCCACCGGCCGGAGGCGGAGGCCCGGGGGGCGAATGGGGGCCGGGGGCGGACGCCTAAGTAATTTCGCTTAAGAACTCTAAACGTAATTAGTGTGGGGTAAGGGCTTGAAACTTTGAGAGGGTTGCGTTCGCGCTCCGTATATTTACCAACCTATTACCGGCGGTGTAGGGCGCACCCCCGGGGGCGAAGTCCCACTCGGGAGCCCCCCGGGGGGGTGGGGAGGGGGCGTAGGCGCCGGTCCTCCGGCTGGCGGCGGTCTTTTGTAAATTGCGGACGATATCAAAGGGACGACGAATTAAACGGCGATACACCTTCGCCGTTTTTATTTATTATTATTTTTTATTTTAATTATTTTTGATTTTTTTTTTGTGTTGAGTGTTGTTGTTTGTAAATTTGGTAATTTTTTTTTAATGTTTTTTGAACATGTGTTATTAAAAAAATACGCAGTGAATAGTTTTTATTTTATTATTTGTTACAGCGATGCCAAAAGTAGCACAGTTTCGTGAATGTTACTTATATGTGTTAAATTATAGGTATATAATGGGATTTAAAATTTTTTGATCTATTAATTTTTAAAATAAAATTCCAATATTTTGAAAAAAATTTTAAATCGATATTTTTTTTGACAGCTACAACAATATTTTATAATATCTGTAGTATTTAATCTAAAGCCATTTCTAAAAATTTGTTTATAATGTCATGTCAAATAGAAAATTTTTGGAAAATTCTCATTTTGGCTCTCAGAGAAAATCGACATTTTTGCACATAAATCGATACTTATAACGTAGGTGTTCATTTTATCAGAAATTATCATAATTCAACAGTTGAGTAATACATTTTAAATTTACTTTCATTATCCGCACTTTTAATAAAAAAAATATCGAGTTGATTCGATTCAGACGCAATCTGCGCCTTAATTAAAATAAATTTCAGTCGATTTTGTGCGAATCGGACGATTTTTAATGCGATTATAAAAAAGTTGACGAAAAGAAAATATTTGCTAGCGCAAGCTATAAAAAAGCTTTTAAATATCGCACCCGAAAAAAAAGAGAAAATTCGCGCGAAAGCATATTCGCAACTTTTTAATTTTTTGAATGGACGAGAGAGTTTCGCTTCGGGAAAATTGTTAACGCGAGCCGCGCCAAAAAATCTCCCATTGTTAAAGTTTCACTAAATCACTTTTCGAATTAATTACTCTCGGCGACGCCATCTTGTTCCAATTTTCCGAAAATTATTTCATCGCCATCCCCGTATTAATCTCGCCTAATTGTCTTTTTTTCGCACCACCATTTAATACGTTTTCATATGAAAATATCCTTCAACGTACAATTCTTTATACTTTTTAATTAGAGATGAATTTCGACCAATCAGAGCGCGTCTTTACGTCAGTCGACCAATTAGAAGCGTCGTATTCGTCCGGCGTACTACGAAAGGGTTGCAACTTTGAAATGTAAAACAATAGGAAAAAATTAATCAAAAAAATATACCATACATACATGCAACTTTTGTGTACAAAAGGCGTGTTCGCCTACAGCAACGATTCTTTTCGTTTACATAATTATGATATATTAATGATGTAAAAGGGGAAACGTGGCGTCCACCGAGACGACGCCCTGCGTCACGCCGGAAGAAACGGCCGGGTAGAAATTAGTGAGGGGGCGTAGGCCCCCACGATGGGCCTCCATCCCGGTGGCCCCTTCGCCCCCATTGTTTGCTCCGTCGGCTCAAAGAATTCTCCCGTAGAACATAATCATAGGTACCCGCCCGCCCTATCTCTGGCGCCACCACGCCACTGGAAGGGCGGCCCACCCACCATAAAACTCTTTTCATTTCTTAATAATGAATAGCGGTTTGCCTATATATGGGTGTGTATGTCTTTGAACTATCTGGAAGTATGGACGCAACAGAAGCTTCGTATCTTGGCGGTTGTGCTATCGATCGCTATCATAATTTCAATGGACACACCCAAACTGTTTTTTTTTTATCCATTCGTTTTGTATGGAAATTTTATATAAATAAAATGAAGTATTTAAGTAGGCACACCTTGAAAGCATTTAAGTTGTTAAAAACCGCTCGAGGAATCCTTGTTTTAATGCTTCTTAGGTAAAGAAGAAGTGACGATGCATGATAAGGACCGTGCACAGGTTTTGACAGAGTAATGTTCGCATTGTTCACGCTCGGTAAATTCTTCACTTTGTTTTTATTCGCTTTTTTCGTCTTACTTTGCCGGCTGTCACAACTTGTCAAAACAACGCGCGCGAAACGAAAACAAAAACAGCACCACATACGCATATTCGCATAAATTTTTAATTAAATACATCCGGATCTTCGCCGCTTTTTTATATAATACTAACACATAGAAGAAGTCCCCGTTCAATGATTTTAGTCCAGTATTTAGAGCGGCTTACCCCGCGCAAACCGAACTTTCCACGAAGAAAAGCCTTCAGCAACGCTCGATTTAACAAGGTCCATTCACATCGGATTTTTCCGTGTATATCCGAGTGTACGCATAGCGTGTGTTTTCGTTTCACTCTTTTTTATTTTATTTTATTTTTCTTTCGGCCACAAAGCGGCCCTTTGAAAACTTAATGCTCGGAAGGGATTGCGCGCGCGTCACAACAATATCTCGCAAATCTAATTTAATCTCTCTCGCATACTAAACATCAAAAGGCTTCGCTCGAGGTATATCATGAGAGAATGTCATATTTCGACGAGGTGGACACTGGTGGACAGAGACGGATCGGGACAATGGAATGCCCAAATAATCTTAACGGACTACTGTTCATTATCGTTTTCATTACTTGAACATTTTCATTTATCGATTATTAATATAAATATTAATTATTATTTGATTTTTTTGGAAATATTTACCAGATTCGCCACTGTTGGTGAACCATGAGATTTTCCGAGGTATGTGCGGCCATTGTGTGAAAATTTTCCCCTTTCGCTTGAAATGTGATAAGTTGCCACGATACAGATTCGACCCTACCGTTTTCGTTGTCATCCTATGTTTTCACCTCGAATTGTAAAAAAACGGATACCAAGCTTCCTTTCAATTGACTTCGATTTTGTACGTGCTCTGCAACTAACATACCCGAAAGTATACTATAAATTAAATTGTAAAAAAATACGAATTCGATATTATTTCTCCAGGTTGATTTAAGATAAAAAAACAGAATAGGTATGTGTGTTTAATATATTTAATTTTTTTAAATTTATTATAACCACCGAATAGGGGGGTTGCGAACGTGACTTGTTAAAAACTAGGGGACATCGTCTTTATAAGCCATTTGGCAATCGTAATTCAGATTTATTATTTGTCACATTAAACAAAGCGACGGAATTATTTATGTACGTACATTCGAACATAGCGAAAACACGATCCATTTAAAATTTTCGAATTATGAAGAGATCCCTTAACGAAAAGAACGCTATTTTTACATGCAAATGAATTGCGAAATAAAGCGGCGCGATATCTCAAAAATAATTATCCGTCGGAATCGTTCGAGGCCTGTATAAAGAAGGGCTATATTCACTATTTTGTCCCTTTGTGGCACTCGATTCCTTTGAGAGCCGTCCACACTCAATTCTGATCTCTTCCGTTTCTTCTTTCACTTTATTTTTTTGAACTTCCACTCTCTCCTTCCTGCGCCTTCATCGTCGCCCGTTCGCGGTCTTGCACATTATAATGTATACCGCGTACGTTCTTCCTTTTTAAAATCATATCTTTTCCTAATTACGGCCGGCGTAACGAAAGAAAAGGCGGCCGGAGTGAAGAAAGAGAGTAAGGAGAAAAAAACCGCCATTAAAACTGTAATAGGCGATTTAAAAGGAATACGGAAACGCGGGCGGAGAGGAGATTATAAATGACGCGGGGGCCCGGCGAAAAATAATATGAGGATGAAAAAAAAATATATTATGTGTATAGTATGGGTGCGTAGGAGAGTTTTCTCTTTTTTAAAACACGGCATTTCACAACGGTATTAAGATTCCACACTTTCGCTGCGGTGCGAGAAAGCGAAGCTCAACTCAATCGGTTGATTCTCATTTTTTTTTTAATTTTTAACAAAATATCATTTTTTATAACCAATACATAAACAATCTAATATTTGATGTAATAAAAAAATTCTTTATAATTTTTTATATTATAACCCAATTAAATTTTCTCTAAAATTTTATTTGTTGTAGATATTCATTAAACAAAACAATTCCATCACTATATTCTCTAATCAATGTTAAATTTACTTATTATGTTTTATTTACAATAACATATTATACGAAGGGAAGTTTTCCATATAGTTTATGATATGTGAGTATTTGTGGCGTATGGATTTTGATCTAATTGTAAATACAAATCGAAATTGATTAAAAAAATATATATTTTATTAAAAAAATTGAAAGCCCCATTTAAGGGTGCGCCACCGAAAAGAGATACGAGCTAGAAAAATTATTGCGCGGAGATTTCCTTAAATTGTATTAATTTATATTTTGCAAAGTCTCACCCCCGCCAAACCCGCCCCCGCGCACCCCTGGACCCGGTCCGATTGACCTCTTTGTTCTGTTTTAGCCTTTTTGAGTTTTGTGCAATTAAACGGATCCAATTTGCGTTCGGAACTCGAGGCGGCCATTTGCGAGAGCCTCCGCCCTCCGCGGGGCCCCCATTCTGACCCCCTCCCCGCTCGTCCACTTTCTCCGCTTTCTTGACCCCCTTTCTCCGGGGTAAGGGCCGAGTGCGCGCGCTGATCCTAATTAATTTACTCGGTAACGAGGATTAATTACTCAAAGTAGGTGTCTCAGATTCGCTATTGAACGTTATATTTTATAAGCTAAGGAGTGCGCTCGTCTTTTATCTTTGCATTTATAATGGTCAAATATTAGCACGGGGATATAGGATGACTTTTGAATATTTTAATGGAATTATATAATGAAATATTGGGTAATTGAATATTTGTAAATTTATTTGAGCTGTTACTATTGAAGTCAATATATGGATTTAAATCTTATCGCATCTGTGGTCTTGAATATTTTACATCAGAAGATGGTTTTTAATATTTAAATTCTCCAAGAGTTATTTTCCTCTTTATTGTTTAAATGAAGGAAAAATTTTGGAATATGGTATATCGGAAAATTCTTGTCTTGTCTTGTTATGTGAGTGTTGTGTAAGCTAAATATGATGATGATTATTGTTATTTTTATTCTATGATAGTTTTCTTTTCTTATTGTTAGACTTAGAGGGTGTATGAGCTTTTGATGGTATGTTAGGAAAGTCTTTTGTCTTTCAGTGAGTGTTATACAAGCTACATATGATGATAATGATGATGATTATTATTTTTGTTTCATAATAATTTTCTTCTCTTAAAGGTTTTTAATAAAAAAAAATAACTTTTAATGACATCCAAAAAGTTTGGTTTTTTGGTGGTTATGTATCAGTATTCATTAGATGTTATTATCGTCAACATCATGTATCAGTAAATGATGATAGTAACGATATTATCCGAGTACATTACATGAAAATTAATCATGATTGTCATAAATATTATAGAAATGGATAGAAAGAATATTTATCCAGATTGAATGAATACCCTTTCTATATGGGATTGGTTCATCCAGTAAGAGATAAATAATTAATGAATTCATTGATAATTATTACCAACGATTATCTATGATTGATAATGAGTATATAATTTTTTGAATCAATGATTTAGTATAACTAAAAATATTAGTTAAAGGACACAGCACGTTCAACAGATAATGTGCGAAGAGAGAAAAATTGGTCAACAGTTGATTTTTGAATATCCTTGAAAGTTTTCTTCCTTTATTATCAAAAAATCATCACGCAATTTCCATACAACGACATCGACAAAACATATTACAAAAAAAAGCTGAAAAAGCCCATTTTACACGAACCCATCTCTCATCCGCCTATTAAAAATTCCACCGCCCACGCTCGCAAGAACAACTCTTCCACGCCCACCCGCCCCGCGCTTTTTTCACATTTTAAAATTTTATTTCGCAACACAAAGATACCGTCGGGCTTATATTCGCATCTCGCCGACGCACCTACCCACCCACCCACCCACCTTTTTTTTGTTCTTTTGCAATTTAATTATTACGCAGAGCGCGCGCGCGGGGTGCCGCTTCACCCTTTTATAATTTCACCCTCCGTCGCTGGAAAAAAGCTTTCTACCCCACGCAGAAGTGAGAGGAGAGTCTCAAAAAAAAGGAGCGTATGCAAATTCGGGATAAAATATAGCCCGTAAATGCCACCGTCTCTAAAAGAATATTAGAGACGTTTTTCAGTGGGTTGCTTGCCAACCGGTTTTACAATGTATCTCTTTTGGACCGACCAACCACCCCCTTCACTTACACCTACAGGGTGATTGCAATGTGATGCGTTTTTTTTTTTTTGGTCTTTTGTGTTGTTGGAATTGCTGTGGAAATTTATGCTAGGACGTGTTCGGGGCTTTAGAAAGTTTTTTAGTGTGTTTAAATTGATGTTTTTTGTCCTGAATATAAATATATATGTGATTTATCTTTTTTTGTTCTATGTTTTAGATCATTGATTAGATGGAAGTTTTACTTATATTTTTAATGGAGTTATTAAAACGTTTAAGTAGATTTGAAAAAATATTATTTTTCCAATATAATAAAATATGAAATAAATTGACACGTATCTAATAGTTTTATGGTCGCTAATTTAAAATATTTTCCCACTTCGAAATGAACGAAATAGCAATTAATTAAAAAAGACTCGAAAGAAAGGACTTATATTATCGGTGAGTTCACCATGGAGCCTCACCCTTTAAATTTTACAAAAAAACAACACAATACAACTCCTATTATAAAAAAAAATCGTAATTGAAAATTGTATAAGAAATGTACCACTTTCACAAAAAAAAAATGTGAACTAAAATCTTTTTAAAGACTGTATATACCACAAAAATAAAATACGACAATACAAAAAATCGGATATAACACACAATTAACCGACTATAATAATTTCATTCGGATCGATCCGATTGCGGAACTTCCTGTGCGCCCGCACAGACACCGAGCTAAGGAAGATAAATTAAAAAATATAATTACAATGCGTAGCCCATAATTCTCGCGGGGACCGGGGGGCTCGCACTGGCCCCCCCAGCGCCCCCGCCCCCCGGGGGCGAAGGCCCACCCCCAAGCGGGGCAATATAAACACGGCGAGGGATGCGGCGTTCGATTCGATACATCCACCCTTCTGCGCCGTTTATTTTTTCGTCCTTTTTTTCATTTCAATTTTTTTTTTCTTAAGGGGGTTGCAACTTCGCCTTTTCTTTTAATTTTTTCCTCTTAAGGGGGTAAGTGATGGGGGCGCGGGGGCTCGAATTTGCACGTTCGATTTTTTTCGGGGTTGGAACGAGGGATGCGTTTTAATTGGAAATTTGGTTTCGATTGTTGGTGATTATTTTTGGCGAAGATCTCTTATAGATGATTTCATCGTGTGTAATCTGACAATGAGTAATGTTTAGGATTTTTTGATATAATATATCGGAAATTATGATATTTTCAATTCATAAGGAGAAGTTGATTCCCGATGAGTTTGAATAGTAAAAATTATATCGTGTCGAATGATTTCAAACTAAAAATATATACATCTTTATTTAGGCCATTTCACTTACCGTTAACTTCTAGAATTGATCGGAATCGATACATTCAATGAGATTAAAATATTATATCATATCAACATATAAGTATCTTATGAAATTTTGATTGCAAGAAAAAACTTTTTTAAACCATTAAACATTTCGGCATGTTTTCTCTTATTATCGATAAAAAAATACACTTTAAAAAGCTCATCATTGAAATTTTCAAATTTCAGTAATTCGTTAGATATGGATTTTTCTAATTAGTAATGCGATATATATATGTTTATTACATAAAACATTGTACGAATTGCCCTCTTTCCCATTTTCCCCATATCGTTTACGATGTTTGTATATCGTTTTATATTCAAATCTGAGTTCATTGATAGTCTGCAGTTTGGAAAAAGGTCCATGTGTGCTCGTGAATACGAAACTACTCGATCGTATTTTCAACCCGTTTAGTACCGTTACATTTTTCTTTTTTTCGTTAAAGTTTTTTAGATTTTCATTAATAAATAACAGATGTATCTGGAAAACGGGTCTAGAATCATATGTAAAACATGTTTCATCGCATGTTTTAAGATGAAAAACAAAGGTTACTTTATGCGTATGAAATGTTCCATTTTTCGTTTGACTTTCTGTAAACAAGTCTGTAGAATGCGGTTTGTTATTTAATGAATATTCATGAATATTGTGGAATGCATAAAGAGAACGGAAGTAAAAGAATCGAGAAACACATTAATCAAAGAATCAGGAAAATAAATATGACACAGGAAAATAATAAAATAATTTTATTTAAAAAAAAAATCATCATTTCTTCTAGGGAAAATTATATTGATTATTGCATAATAACAAACCCCAAATTGTGTTATTGTATTGTAATAAACCCTTCATTTAAAATAATACAAAAGCTTTGCCAGTTTAACGGTTTACTGGTAAATGACCCAAAAAAACAGTTCGGTAATTTACCTGTGAATCTCCTATATATAATTGCGGAGTTCTGTGTGTGTGTGAGTTCGTTGGAATGACGCTCGTGACTTAAAAATGACGTCGATACAATTATTTTATTGAATTAAAAACTCTCAGTCTCCGTCGGGATTTAAACCCGGTCCGTCCCGTTCGCGAACCTCGGCCCTAACTTCCGCTTGCGCATTTGTCTTTTTTTTTAAATATATTATACAATTATAAAAAAAATATTCTAATACGGTTTTTATGCGTGCATAAAGTGCACTGATGAATTAATTTTTGAAAAAAAAAACCGAAAAAAGTAACAAAAATTCGAAAAAACTGAAAACACTTTCCTCAAAAACAATTTTTCCGAAAAGAAAAAGTTTTATTTATCAGTAAATATTAAAAACTAGAGTATAAGCCCGATGTTAATAACATCGGCTGTGGTTTTGTTAAGAAACGGAAAATGGTAAAATGTGAAAACCCGATTGTGTGAACCAGAGGCAGAGGCAGAGGCTACCCGATGCCCATACTCGATTTGAATATTTAATATTTAATCAATAAAACCAGTACATTTATTACTGTCACAATTACGACATATAGGCAAAGCCAGAGGTAGTAGGTAATAAGCATCATATTATAGACGGTAAGTGTATACGTATAAAGACCATATTAGAATTTTAGAATAATTTTCAATAATCGTTTTAAAGTAGTGAGCGTCATCGAACAAACATCCGAACTGATGAACGAACGAACACACACACACAGAGAGAAATCCGCTATTATATATAGAGGATTATTTAATTATTGTATTAATAAGAATAAGTAAAACTACCGAAGTTCGGGAACGTATCTCCGTTGTAAGTCGAGAACTACCTGTATACTATTAACAAATTGACCATATGGACTAAATAATAAAACAAACATATAAAAGCTCGAATATACAACACAGTGAACGACCACTGGCGGGGGGGCGGGGGGCGGGGGGCGGGGGCGCCGGGGGTGGCGGGCGCGGCGGGGGGGGGG
>JAOXNN020000008.1:948764-1002972 GCA_028571205.2 Hydropsyche betteni
TCTCCGACAAAATTAAAGAAGCTTTTCATTTCCATCGCAAAAATTAAAATTTCAACATATCGAAAAAAACCAACAACCACAACCCCCGAAACCCCCCCCCCCCCCAACCTCAGATCCTCGTGTCCGCAAAGCCAGATAGTTTCGAGGTCAGTTTCCGCATCCCGACGTGCACTATCCAAGCCGAGGCGGGAAGACCACGTCCACGGGCCACCTGTGGAGCCGTCTGGGGGGCGCAGGCGTCGGGGGGCGCACACCCCGGGCCCCCGAGGCCGACGATGGAAAGCGGGAGAAAGTACACAGCGTCGTCTTGGCGATGGAGCCCCTCGTCCTCGGTCGCCCCTCACAACCCTTGCGACACCGAGGGCCAGAGAAAGAGTTAATATTGATCGCTGACGTTTCTTTTTTCAGCTTCTGTTATGGTCGTGGGGGGTGCAGGTCCGAATGTTGCAATTATGCGGCTGCGGTTGGTCGTTTGTGTTTCGATGATTCGGTTAGAAGTTCGACGAACGAATGATGGGTTGGGCGTACAGTAATCCCCCCCCCCCCCTATAACGTCCCCATAACGCATTCAAATTTTTTAATCAATTAATATGTGAGAATTAAAAAAAATTGAAAAATCTTAACCCCCAATAACGTGGAATCTATTTTGACATTATAGGGGAGTTTACTGTAGTTGTAAATTTATAAATGAACAATATTATAATTTGAAATTAATAATAATTAATTTCCAATTGATTTTAGATGATCATGTTCATATATTGAAAAGTTCTTATTTATAAGATTTCGGTATGTTAGATTTCAAAAATCATTCTTAAATTTTTTTATAGAAATTTTAATGTTTTAATTGTGTGGTGGTTGAATGTACTGAGTGTTGTATTTTGGGTAGGAATGAATTCTTTTCGGATTCGGTATTGTATTTTTATTGTGTGTGAGTTTTGGTAAAGTGATTAACTAATTTAGGAACCATTTGGGGAAAAAACTAATCGGATGATATGAAAAAATATACTTCTATGAAAAATGTGAATGAAAATAATAAAAGAGGCTTTATTCTGTAATTCCTCAATCGTTTTTTTTCCGTATTTCACCATTAAAATCATTCTCATGAGGAGTTCAAAGGTTCTTTCAATTCTATCGCAAAAAGTTTGGAAATGTCTTTATCGTGTGAGAAGAAAAAAGCAACTAAAATTATATATAAATATTAAATCAATCACTTAACTTTAATAACAGTATAAACATGTACATTCGACAGAGTTAAGCCCACGACTTCATTATAATAAACTAAATCTCTTGATTACACAAAAAAAAAAACACTTTCATAATCACTTACGTACAAGTTGTGAATTTTGAATGTACCCTCCTCATATAATATTATATTATTCATGTTCTTATGCGTTTTGCTGAAGCCTCCCCTTCTCATGTCGGATCCGTCTGCAACGATATTTTTTTCTCTTTTTTCGAAAGCCCTTTGGCTTTAGTGGGTGGTGGGTCGTAAGGGTGGCATTGAAGGGTTGCTTTTTCTGTGATATTCGCTTGTATTGTCGATTTGAATATTCGTCTGTGTAGTGGTAAGTTATTAATTTACAAGTTTTTTTTGAATTATTAATTTTTGGATCACTCACAGTTTAAATATTAATTATTTTTGTTCAATTTTTCTAAATAAAATGAGTTTTGATAACGTGATTTTTATATTCGAATAAATACGTAGTTTGGTGAATTGTAAAAAATATTATTTTATATTGAGTCGAATTCATTTGGGAGTTTCAGGTGCTTGAAAAACAAAACGTGGTATGGTAATATAGTCAAAAATATTTTTAACATTTCACATAAACCAAAAATATATCAATATCTTCGAAATATAAACCATTTTCAAAAAAATCCCCAACAATGAATACAATCCTTTTCCGTTTCCTTTATATTAGCCGAAATTAGTTATAAAGAATTCTTCCATTTCCACATATCTTTCGAATGAAAGCCCCATACGAAAGGTCCATAAATTTGGGCCGACATGTGAAAATCGCCCTTTACGTTTAATTCGATTAAATCATCAAAAATCCAATTCGAAACGAATAGATTCCTGGGACGGCCGGCAAAAGGGTTTCTCGACGAGAATCCATAAAATAAATCGCATTACGTCGAGATAATTCAAAAACCTTGTTAGCTCTCGATTCGATGCGAAATTTATGAGCACATCAAATTTATTCGGCACAATCCCCGAATCGACTTTCGAGAGAAATTCAAAATACAAAAAAAACGGCGGCAAAAGGCTGTATCGGATACGGATCTGTCACATTCGCAGTCTGTGACTATTATGATAGATGATAACCCTTTGGGAATCGTATGCGATGAAGTCATCTGTCAGAAAAGCTCAACATTTATGATGAAATACACGATGTCGAACACATCTGAGGAAAATTTATTCGAATTTTGCGACGCAATTTGTTTGACGGAATTCTCGTATTTTTCAAATAGAGTGTTTGGTTATGAATATCAAAGGGTTCGTGTATCGTTGATGTTTTTTTTTTTGAATTTTTTATTTACGAAGTTGTCCTTGAGCGTTGAGGGATTTAAATTGGATTTTGAATGAAAAGGCTGTGGTTTTTTTGATAAAAACAAACATATTTAATAGATAATAGTATACCGGACATTGGATCAATCGTATAATTTAATGTGAATAAACAACTGTTTATTATATATTTATTTATATGTATAATTTTTGTATATACGTACATGGGGTTTTAATTTAGATTTAATTTTTTTTTTTGAAAATCAACCGGGTACATCCATCACATATTATTTTTTTTAATATATATATATAACATTTGTTACAATACCGATATAACTTTATACAAATTTGTTACATTGAAATAAAAACTAAATCTTAAAAAGAGAAAGACTTTCGCCGTAAACCTCTTTATGTGAAAAAAAAAATTTTTGGTAATCGAAATATTCATTTTGGAGATCAAAGCGAAATCAGATTTTTATATATTTACTAATAAAAATAATAATTTAAAATCATTTGTGAAATTTAATTTTGGGTGGTGGTTTACAAACGAATCGCCTTCTTTCCAACAAAGTATCAACGACTCTGTACATACAACTTTAATAATTTTTAAATTAACATTCAAGTACATCCAATCACTGTACAAGTTTTTCATGATAGGAAAATTTACATATACACCGTGCTGCAAAAATACAATAGATTTCAAAAATAATCATAATAAAAATAACATTTTCAACAAACAAAATTCAATATACATATATATCAATAATAAAAAAGGATGATAGAAAGTGAGAATAAATAAAGATTTACAACATATCATCAACACGTGCTGCACTATTTATAAAACAAAAACTATTTTTTTCCCGTTTGCGAGAAGAATAAGGATACTATTTTAAAATCAGTCTTGTTTTTTTTTTGCATTTTTTCTCAATTAACCATTTATAATTACAATCTAAATTGTACAAGTAACATATACACAACTATGGGCCTGTTGTGGAAACATTGATGAGGCGAAATGGCAGAAACGTTTAATACAAAATAAATATTTATTTCATAAAAAAAGTTGAATCGGCTTTTCTAGAGGTAGATTCAGGTCATGATAGTTTTTTTATTTATTTGGCAAAAAGTTATTTATTATCGACATGCTTTGTACTATTTGTTACGTAGTTATATATTTGGTGAAATAAATTTTGTTAAGGGATTTAACAAACACTTTAATTATAGAAAAATACATCCAGAAGAAAACTGTACAACAACTATTGATCGTATATAATTATTTTATATAGACTATGTATTTTTCGTTTAGGTACTCACAATTTAAAGATCCAATAATATTTAATGTTACATACATCTAAATATTATTTTTAGCGGTAATCGTAATATATCGCATATTTTAAATCTTTGGGAAAAAATAGTATTTTACAATTTATTGACTAAAATATATAATTATAAACTATAGAATCGTTAATTCATCTTATTTCATTATATTTTTTGGCATCATCTCGAGGAAAATATAATACGTAAGATCGACAATTGAGAGAGATCTACAAAGAAAATACATTTGAGAAAAACCCTGTAGTCAACTTAATTTAAACACGAAATTTAAAACTAATACCCGTAGTTGTAAAATCATACATAATATAATAAAAATCACACCCTCGAGTGCGATTCGTGGTAACTCGCTAATATGAACAATAAAACTAAATTCGACAACAAAAAAAATGTGAAATTTACATCAAACAGTGCTATCGCATTTGCAATAAAAATCGAAAAAATATAAGGGCTTCATAGAACAATTTTGGCCAATGAAATTACACTTACAATTATTTTTTGTGAAAAACTGAATCTTCCGATATATCAGCATACTTTCTTCAACAACATCTACAAATACAAAGAAGGAAGCATGCATAAAATATCGATTTAAAACTAAATTCAACAGATACTTATTTTTAATATGAAATGGCACATAGATTTTCAAAATATTTATGAATGAAGAATCTGAAGTCTTCGTAAGTATTATTTACACACGAATTGGTCGACATGAATTTTCGATTTGCTACAAATTTGACAGAAATCCAATACAGAGACGAATTCGAAACAATTAATCTCTATATGTATACTATTGTTAATGAGACCTGATCCGTCGAAACTGCTAAAATTCAAATCGAAACAATATTGAGCAAAATCGCTTAATTCTAATATGATATTTACAGTGTTCTTGAAAACGTGTATATTGTGAAGTAGTGTTTTCATAACACAAAAGTAGTAATTAAAAGATCGAAAGTACAATAGCTTTTGATATGTATTCGGTAAATCATTTCAAAATTATCAGAATATTTCGATCATCGATTTTTTTATATTTATTTCACGAATTGGACAATTTCGCGGATAGGTCATCACATAATGATTCTAGTACTTAATATGTATTCACTAACTACTCAGATCCACCCTGATAATTTCAAATTCATTATCGCCGTAATGCGCTCACATTGTTTTTATTACACGTTAATCGTGATAATAATATATCTACTCTATCAAATATTTATCATATGTACATATACGGAAAATAATCTTATACAGTATGAGGTATATTTGTGATCACGAAATTCGGACGAAGGGCGAGAGTCACATATAATACATATACACGAATACACATATTAAAATTGAGATTTTTCCAATTGAATTTCCCTCCCTACGTCCTTTTGAAATATATATGTATAAATATAAATATGAGTATATGATATATATATAGAATATTGGGCTAAACAAACAAAGCTTTCGTACGTTTAAAAAGCCAACTTAATGATAAACTGGTTTCAATCCGTCAACAATACATCGTCATCGATTGGGTAACCCTCCCCATGGAGAATATGGGTCTATTATACCCCGATTTCGAGAAAAAAACCTCCACAATGGAGTTAATAATCGGGCATTGTTTAATTCTTTGACATTGGGCGTGCACCTACTAATATTTTCTTCCACGTTTCATTTTTGTTTTCACATCAAAAAAACCCCCCCCGAAATAATTTCTGTAGAAAACGAAGAATCGAGTTTCCAATTTTGCGATTTTTATTTTTTCCCTTAGCGAGAGACTTGTTCTTCCCTTTGACGTTTATTATTTGACACTCCTCTCGTCATTCATCGAACTATGAATTAACTTCGTTTGCAGCGTATTGTTTGCTCTTTAAAAAGTATATCGGATTTAAAGAAACGGGTCCGCAAATAACGGGATGGATCGTTTTATCCCTTTCAAATGGAGCGCGTATCGGTTACGATTTTTAACTCTAAAATGATTTTTTTTGTATTTTTGAAAAGGTTAAACTGCCCTTGAGAGGTCGCAGATTTGTCGTCGTTGACGACGTCGATTTAATCAGTTTATACTAGAAGGGGATGAAAAAATACGACAAAAAGCCATGTGACGAATTAATCCAGTTTCAACATATAGGCGGAGCAATTTTACGAGGAAAATTTCGCAAGACGAACGGGAAATTTTATTACTTTGAGCGAAAGCTGCAGTCGAAAATTTAATAAAATGCGTGCATTTGGCGCAGAACTTCCAAGAAGAAAAAAATAACCAAAAACAGGAAGAACATCACTGGTTTCTTCTTTTTTGACAAATGTGACCCAGAAGGCCGGCTGCAGCGGTGCTTTTTTTTCTAGTGCCACCAAACATTGCCCAATTTTGCCACACCAGGTATCGAAATCGAAAAAAAATTAAATAACCCAATAACATGCACGTTTATGAATATTTCGTTCAAAATTTAAAATTTGGACTACATTTTTATACAATTTGGAATAAATATACATTTAAGAAAGATATCATATAAAATATTTACATCAATTTGAAAATATCTACACAGCAGAGGAGAGGGTTACGACATCGTGACGCATTGGCGCAAAAAGCGGGAAAAATTTGTTCAGCGTACAATAAACTCTCGATTATCCGATTTGAATACAGAATATGAATGAATGAATGATTGGTAATTAATATAATGTTTTTTTTATATTGATATTTAAATTAATTATAATATTATATATTTACATTAAAAATAATTATTCTAAATTATTCGAAATTACTTCCATAATACTGTCGATGGAATGTATAAAGTTTTTTTTATATAATAAAAATAAAATAGGGTGAGATCTTTGTAAATATTTCAAAATAATCATAATTGATGAGTTTCAATTATAAAATAAAATACTTATGATAATGTAATTGTATAAAATACCGGATAATCGAGTGCGTATTGCAATAACGTCGGATGCGCGTACCGTGACGTACACCCGATGAGCATTTACTATTCTTTGAGGAACTTGTATACCTGAGAATAAATAGATTTTTACGTATTTGTACAAAAGGGGAACAACAAAATTGAACCACACGTGTCATTTATATAACATATGAAACAAAAACACGAAAAGAACGACCCTGATCGAATGAACAATACTCGCACGTGTCGGGATATTCGACACTGAAAACGATTCAACCGATTTATACGAGTCAGGACAGGCGCCTCCCCACAGACAAGTCTTCAGGCTCGGTTTGTTCAGGGACCAATGGACAAGGAGCAGCGCTTCCTTCGGATCCTGAATCGCTGAAAGCCATGACGTCTCCGCCGCATTTGTGGTGCAGAAGATGATGCCTTCTGCGAAACCTTCCGCAGCACCTTTCACAGCAGAATGGCTTCTCTCCGTTGTGGATGAGAGCGTGCGCTTTCAGTTGATTCGAGTCCGAAAACCTGGCTTGGCATATTTCACACCTGTACGGTCTTTCACCTGTGTGTACTCTTAGATGTCTCCTGAGGTTTGCCACCTGGACAAAGTGTCTGGGGCAGTGGGGACAGCTATACGGTTTTTCCCCAGTGTGCAACCTCAAATGCGTCTTCAAATGATGGTCTCTCGTGAATCTCTTGTGGCATTCGTTGCATTCAAACGGCTTTTCTCCCGTGTGGGTGCGTTCATGGTTTTGCAATACGTGCTTGTAGCCGAAAGAGCGAGAACATATCTTGCATGTGAAGAGCTTATCTCTGGGAGGTTCCCTGGCCGGAGGAGACCCAGCCGATGAAGGAGGCGATAAAGGAGCTACTACAGGTGGGCTCGCTACAGTCGGAGGCTCTTTCTTGATTGTGGGTTTCCGCTTCTTTGCCTTCTTGATGGGTTCATCACCGCTGCTACTCGTTACAATGTGATTGTTGTTGATTTTTGTGTGTCCTCTGGGCAAAGGTGGCTCAGGGCTGGCCGGAGAAGGAGGACATGGAGGACACGGCCATGCCATAAGAGCCCTGTGATAAAGAGCCGGCGGCAAAGCAGGCAAAGGCAGACCAGCTAAAATGGCTGCCGTGTGCGAAGCCAAGATTTGGCCTGCACTTATCATGGGCGGGTAAGGAATCTCTCTCGTACCACTTTCGTGCTTCATGCTGTTCAAAGGACGCACACATACACCTAAAACAATAAGAAAATTTAAATGTTTTAACTAAAATATATTCAAAAAACATTTTCAAAGAGTTTTTGTTGTGAATGTTGAAAGTTTACAAGGTTGACTAAAATTTTTTTTGATGCAACGAACGGCATCCGATCGAACGGTTTCCTGTTTCTTCCCGTTTTTCGTCGAATGTTCTTAATGATTAGCTGATGGCACCCGAATTTTTTTTTTAACTTTCGAAGCGACACAAAACGCAGATGCAAAGGATGCACGAGCGACCAACATAACCCTTGAAAAATCCAAAAACCCCGATTTTCGACGTGTTTTGCATGCGGAAACGACGCGCGCGCATGCGGAAGCCGAAAATAATTTCCAGCCAAAAACCGTGATTTTTTCCGCTCCATCTCATAAATAATCGGCAAGAGACGCTATTTTTACATTCGTCAACAAAAGCCCATTATATTATACAATCCGCATGCAGTCCCCGAAAGGCCCGAGGGTAAGAGGTTGCATGCGCTTCAATTGCATCCCGACATGCATTGACCGGATTCGAGTGGGGTTTCGCTGTCGAAGCCAAACGACCGTGAAAGGACAAGCGGAGTGTCTCCGAAATGATAAATGACAATAAATCGATACTTTTTTTTCCAGAAATTCATAAAAGCCAGAAAAGGATTCCGAAGGGCCTCGGGGTGTTGCGCTCCGGACGATGATCCGATGCTTTTTCGGCCGGTGACTGTGCGTTTCGGTGTTTGCGCTACATTTCGTATTTTATACGCGGGATATACGAAATGAGTGGGTATTGTGTGTGATTATGGCGAAATTTGGAATTCAACGAATCCTTTTATGTGTGATCTGAAAATTTTTATACGGCCACGACTATTGTTATTTGTGCGGCGCGCGTCGTATTATGTGAAAACCGATGAAGTTGCATTGTATGCGTTCGGGGTGGAATTTTGTATAGGAAATCCAATATTTTTAGGGAATCGATTTTGCAAATCATTTCTAATGTGAATCGACTGCTTATTTATATATATCGAATACGATTCATTGGATCAATTATTTTATGTATTTTCATTGCAAATTTCAGAACTAATCAATTTGATATCAGAACTATAACATTTTACATATCCCCTATATATAATAGCGGATTTCTGTGTGTCTGTGTGTCTGTCACGATGACGCTCGCGATTTTTTTTTCTTCAAATGAACGACCCGAACCGCAAATTTTAAATGATGATAATGTTTTTTTTCCTATTTTCAAATGAACGACCTGAATCGCGACTTTTGGTGATGATGATGATGGTGATGATGATGATGGTGATGATGATGATGGTGTTTATGATGATGGTGATGGTGATGGTGATGATAATGGTGATGATGGTGATGATGGTGTTGGTGATAATGATGATGATGATGGTATCAACACTCATTTTGTTTTATTACATTTCGCAACAGCACGATTATAAAATAATTTTGCATAGATATATTTAATTACGTAATAGTATGGTTATCAATTCACAGCCGATGTTATTAACATCGGGCCTATATACTATAAAAAATAATACAGAAACGTTCAGTATATTCAAATCGATAAATTTTCCATTTAAAAGATTATAATTCGGTCGAAGTTCTACCTATCGATTGGTAACGTTAACAAACCGTAGAAGCGTACCGAAAGAAGATCGCCCGACTTGTTTTGAACGAATCTTTTATATTTTTAGAAGATAGTAGGTACTCTTCTCGGGGGATCTCGTATAAAAGGTTTGAAATCCGTTAATCATTCTTTACCGTAAACGAGCGCATACGTACACATCGAAGATCGGACACGGCGGGTGGAGAACACTCCACGGGGTGGAGATGGCTTCTCATTGTCTAACAGACGATGGAACGGTGGACGGTCTTCCCTCGAAGCCCTTCGAAGCGAGTTGTTTTATCGGTCCGAGGAACCGGGGAAAAATTTTAATTCCGAGGGAAAAGAGAGCGGAAAAGAAAAGGCCCCCTTGTGTCCGACGGACGGTCCGCCTCTAGAAATTTAATTCATTAAAATGAATTCCTTTTGTGCAGCAGCGGCTATACGTATTTATAAGGCCGGGAGGTGTCGGGCGGTGGGTGGCGGGGTGGCTGAAGCAGACGAGGGTGAGGATCGCGATGGTGATCGAACCTTTTGTCGGACCAAATCGGATTAAGCCGCTAATTGATATGGAGAGGGAGCAGACGACGGCCGGGAAGATGGCGGGATATCCAACAGAAGAAAGCAGCCGTAGGAAATGACGAATATACGACTCTCCGTCAATAATTTATACGCGCTTAGGAATTCGTATTTACGAATATTTTCTAATTGGCGTGCGCGCCTTTTGTGGGTCGCCGTTTCGGTTAACCGTTTGTCGGCCGATTTCCATAATCTCGCGTGCGCGCCAAACGAGCGTAACACGCTAACGACCGACGCGTAAAGTTTCTCGTGGTGTGTCTTCGTGTTTTGTTGGAGACTTTCGCTTTTCCCTTGGAAGAGTTGCCGGATTTTTCAAGGTCGATACGCTCGGCGGCCGAAAATGACGAGGCCGTGTTAATGAATTTTTTCTAGGGGCCTCGATTGTTCGTGTGGTTTTCGTTTTGTACTATTGCGCTTGATGTGTTTATTTGATTTTTTTTTAAATAAGTCGTTTAAAGGAACATGAGTATAAATCGAAAGTATTTTTCCAACAATTTATTCGTTTTGATAAAGGTATGTATCGGAAAATTATTTAAAAAAATGTGTGTGCAAATATTGTATTTTTATGAATTTTAAATATTAATATTTGATTTAGCAATGTTAATTAAATTTGCATTATCGAAATGTCATTTCAAAGCAGAAAAATTATTAAGTTTAATAACATCGGCTGTGGTTTTGTTAAGAAATGGAAAACGTTAAAATGTGAAAACCCGATTGTGTGAACTCGAAATGTGTACCCGATTTGAATATTTAATATTTAATTAATTAATAAAACTAGTTCATTTGTTCAACATCAACATCATAAAAAAATAAAAAAAATTCGCGAGTGTCATCGACACACACGAACGAACAGACAGACATCCGCTATTATATATAGGGGATTTTTAAATATTATATAATTTTCCAATTGATTACAATAATTATATAATAATTAACTATATTTATATTTTATTAAAAACCCAACCACTTAACATTCAACAAAATAATTAACAATGCGAAATTTCACTTCCAATACACAAGAGTACCTACCGTGCATTATATTTTTCATACAAATTTTAATAATTTATGATAACACCGCCATTATTTTCAAATTAAATTTTCATGAATTATATTTGAATTTCATGCGAACGATTTCGAATCCGTTTCAAAATCGGATTAGAAACATTTTCGAACGAACTGAAAATCCCCGAACCAAAACCAATCTTCAATCAGCGATAATACACAAAATCGTGCGATTCAACATCCAACACAAAAACCGATCGATCAAAGACAACAAAATCATTTTGAAAACGAGCCACACTCCTCAATCCTTTTTCAGCCTTTTCACCCCCCCAACGAAACGATTGATCACCACCACACCACAATGCGATGAGGCCTCGGCCAAAATCCAACCCTCAAGAGCGGGGCATTCAATTAGAGCGTCGTGTGGGCCGTTTTTGCACCTGATCAATCATTCGCGCAAAACCGAGCCGTGGCGGCCATTCATCAATATTAGCCTTCGTTAAAATGGCCGACGCTCATTCGGCCCGCCCAAAAGCGTCGGGAAACTCGCCCCCGAAACTTTCCACTTAACAGCCTTCGGGGGGGGGTTGGGGCGCAGGCTCCGCGGGCCCCCGTAATATAAAAACGCACTAAATTATTCCCGGTTATTATTATTTAGGCGGTGGGTCCTCCCGCCATATTATAACCTGGGGCCAGAACGAGCCCAGGTGGTTAACGACTTGGAAAGGACATACACTAATGGCTTTCGCGTAGAGAAAGTAAATTATGAATATTTTAGTATGGCGGCCGCGTTTAGTGTTGTTTTCGAGACGCGCTAATATGAGGCGGCGTCTTATTTATAATATCGTTTACGGTTATTTTTTGATATTTGTTTGAGTAATGTTTCGTTTCGGGTTGAGGTTTTTTTTAACGGGTTGAAGTGTCAAAAAAAATGTGCTGGTTTATAGTGATTGTTGAAGTTGAGTAGTCTGTGATATAATATTTTCAGATGGTGGATATGATTTATTGAGCTGACTATTCAATATGATAAAATATTCCAATTAAATTCTCATATCATAAATATTATCAATTTCTAGTTGATAAACTCTATTTTACACGAAATCGAATACATTATTTTTTATTTGTAAAAAAATGTATTAGAGATTAAGAAATTGGAAATTTAGTACTTATTAGACACAATTATTATATTTTTCACCAAAAATTATCTTGATCGAATTAAATAATTTAACGTAAGGAGAGTGTTTTAAAATTCTCCCGAAAAATTTGTTCATGTATAGATTACATTTAAAAATTTAATCGATGGTTTGTTGTATTTATTCAATAGATAATTTCTAACACGACGAATAATTTTACATCTATTATACGAAATTACGAAAACGATTCTTAGCAAGTGACCTTTAAAAACCCATTAAGCCTCAACGATATTTGAGTACCGCTTTCTCATAAAAAAATCAAATATTTCTTCGAGCCGTTCACAATTAATTATATTAAATTAAAAATTTTAATACGCTTTTCTTCGCTTCGAACCGAAAACACGTGTACTTGTTACATTTTATAAATTCCATTAAGCGTCAAACGTCGCGTATTTCTCAAAAAACGAACACGGAAAAAAGTCTATTAACGCGATATTGATATTCTAAATATTTACAATCGCGTCTTTCTCCCCCGTCCGACTCTCGCGAAAAAGTACACGAACAAGAGATCTGAGAGAAAGAAACGCCATCGCACACACACACACACACACTGAATGAAAAAAGTAAAAATAAAAGAATATACTATATATATATAAAACAAAAAAAGCGGAAAAGGCGCCTCCCACCCCCAAAAACCCTCCCTTCCCAGAGAACAACGAGAGAAAAGAGCGGCGTAGGTATCGGACGAATCTCATTATCTCGGCCACTTTGGATTTTACATAAATTTTAATTTCGCCCTAGTGGGACAGGGGTGGACCCAGAGGGGAGGGGGGCACGTTCGGCATGGGCGATATTAAATTTAAAACAAACTACGTTTTAATTAATGCGAAATCCATCCTCGCGTCGCTAAACAACCGGGACTTTCTCTCTCTCGTCCGTCGCCTTTTCCGCCTCTGCTTTTCCTCTGGCTCTGTCTCGGCGTTATTATTAATTGAGAGCCCTTAATTAAATTCGGGGAATAATTATAAATTTAATAAGAAAACGAGGCCGTAATTGAAAAACGCGATAATTTGGCGCGCGTTTTCTCGACGGCGAAATTTTCCAGGTCGGGGGGCACGCGAGAGACGGAGCATGAACGCACATAAATACATACATCTAATGAATTATACAATTTTTAATTAGAAAATAGCTTGACCGATAAAGAGCTCTTCGGAATATTCAAAAATTAAACGAAAATACGGTATTTTTTCGATTTAAGAAAGTTTTTACTTTGTCCGATTGAAATTTTACATTATTCCGCTCGTCCAAATCTTTGACAGCGATAAAAATAATAATCAGAATCTAATTGATCATTTTCTATCTGAAATTTTATTATGGTCGACTTTCATGAATCTCGAATATTACAATTAATGCGAGGAATATCTCGGTCTTAATTCAATTTGCACGATTTATTACGCAGTAAATAAAAATTATTGCCCGAAAAAAAAAACCGAGCGAGACAATTGAAATACAAGTCGAAATTTTACGTAATAGTATTATATCGAACCGAAGATACAAACTCTCGAATTTCAATTAAACAAATTACACAGACTCGAGAGGCGAATCCTTAATTGTGTAATCGTTCCAATTTAACTTCTCGGGCTCGGGACGAACGTTTCATAATTGATATTTTTCAAATGCAAATTGAAAGAAACGGATACGCTTCGGCGGGAATCCCGCAGGACGAAATATATTTGACAAAATTCCAATTAGACTCCCTTTTACGAAATGGACAACGGAAATTTATAAATCCGATAAGATGTACTTATACTGTGAGCCCTCGAAATACGTAACAATCGACTTGGATTATTCGTATGGGAATATTTTGGTGAATGATAAAAATGATTCAAATCTATTGAAAAGGACCTTTGTAGAAGATTGATAGTTGTTATTGTTATGCATAAGAAATTTTTAAGCTAGTATTTAATTTTGAAAATTATCGATCAGATTTAAAAAAATTTTATATGTTGTAACTATCATAGATTTCGCTTATTCTTTTCAAAGTTTTTCAAGAGTTTTCTAAGACTTTATTGCAAAATGAATTTAATTAACTCTAATAAATTTAATTTACACTACTCTGATAACGAAAAATTTAAAATTTCGCTGATGAAATTTAGTGCAAGCAATCAAATCATTATTATAGTTAACTGCAATTATAGATACTTATGTATTAAAATTGAAATAATTTTTTTCAATGCAAATTTTGGTTTTGTTAATCGGAATTAATCATTTATTATTAAATCACGTAATTGCGTGATTTCAGTTAACTATTGTAAAACATAATAAATTTGAATGGAAATTCTCATCTAACATAGTTAAATAAGAATTTTTTAGCAATTTTTTTCAACCAAATCTAACTCTTTTACAATTATATTCTTTTTTTGATCAAACATAGCTTTGTTAGTTATTATTCCAATTTTTAATTGCAAATAAACCATATTATACAAAAATTCTAACAAGAATCCACTTCACATACAATTTTTACATAATTTCCGTTAACAGCATACGACAAAACTTACGCAAAAGGGCTCCACTGTGCAAATTCTATTCCCTACCCAACATTTGACATATCTCTCGTCTCTTTTCGGGAAAATTTCAGTCTTTCGGCCCCGAAACAATTATGGCTTCTCGAATGGGTGTTTAGCATCATAGGGCCAAATAGGTCTTAAATATGCGTTTATGCCAACTAATTTGTGCTTACGTAAACGCGCCGCGGTAAACTCTTCATACGCGGTTAACTGGGTTAGGAAACCTAAGCAAAAATATTTTCGGGGGTCTTCTAATTGGATTAAACCATTTCTGGCTTCGTTAATTCACGTAGGGTTAGCCGTTAGCCGAACGACCGGTAAGCGAAGGTAATTTTAACGCCCTTGCGTGCGATTTCTTTTTGTGCGTATAGAAGAAATTTAATTAAAAACTAGCGAATTCATGTCCGAATCGAATGGGAACGAAAATAATACATCGATAGTTTATAATCAATGTAAAATTCAATTTTTAAGTGTAAAATTAAATAACTAATAAATCAATCTCTTTCAAAATTTACATGTATTCAATGATTGAATTTTTTATATAAATTCCGATTAGATATTTAAAAAGTTATATAATATCAATTATAATTTAATTAAATTAAAGATAGTGTTTTGAGAGTCTTTGATGAGTATTAGAAGGGAATCGAAGAGTACGAATGTACCTAACTACGTAATCCCTATAAAAGGGATAGTTAATTCGTTGAGATTCAAAAGATTTATAGAGGACGAATCCGTAACTACTTAAGTAATTAAAATATTGGGATTTATTGAACGATTGGGGATTCTCAAAATGCTGTTTTTAAATTTTCAAAAAATAGAGGATGTTGTTGTTGCGCTATCTTAAAATTATATTTTCTTATTGAACGAAACCCGTGTTATTCAAAATGTGTACACGTGCAAAATAAAAAGTTTTAGGCACTCATCCATCACAAAAATTGGCATTGATCATTCTTGCAAAATGTGTTCGAAAAAAATTGGTTAAAATAAATTTCATTATGAAACTTTGAAACTTTTGATAAAATTATTGTTTATTCTCAAAACAAGTTTACAGAATTGAATTTCTGCAAATTCGATTTCGTATTGGAATACTACATATATTAAAATTCGTCAAGATGTTAAAAAATAAATGTATTTATATTTTCCAAGTATATGAGATTCAACCTGGCTTGAATGAATTATTTCAATAGAAATTTTCTCTAAAAAATGACGTATTCAAAATTCAAATTGAACTAATACTAATATTGATAACAATGCAATACAAATTTCAATTTTGATTAAAATTTAAGTCATTACGAAAATATGTTGAAATGATTTAGCCATTCATTTGATATATAACGATGTTTTTGATGAATACCTTGATTCAATTAGTTTTCACACGGAAAACGATCATTTATCATAAACATCTTAACAAAAATAATAACTTAATTAACAAATATAGTTTCTAGATACATATTTTATATCAAAAAATATATTTAAAAAAAATATTCATGGATAGTGATCCCAAATATTCGTAAAATCAATTATTCGGATATCGAATATGAAATTGGCAAAACATTTGGATAATCGAATTTCCGAAAATATAATTTATTAGATATTTGTTTACTATTTTCAAAAAATAGAAAGGGATAAAAATAAAATATTATTTTTTTGTCTCGACTTAGGGTCGTTTTTCGATCTTTTCGCTTACATCACTATTATTATCTAATTCGTCACGTATCCTAAATAAAAATATCAAAAAGTTCTGAAAGTCGAAGTATCATCATCATAGCTACAAAGACGATTTTTTTACCGAGGAACTTTCTAAATTATGTACTTGATAAAAGTAAGAATAATATCCGATTAATTTTATAAATATTCGGACTTACGAATATTGAAAAAGGGGCGAATATAACCGAGTATCGGATAATCGGACATTCGTTTGGGACCACTTTCCAGTTGGAATGAAAACTAATTTCAATTCGCATTCAATCAAAACACATAAACATTCGCTCTCATAACAATCTTTAATAACAAATTTCGATTGCATATTCATGCATCATAAAAACCAAAACATTACATACATCAAAACAAAAACATTCAAATCAAAATTTCAATGACAAGTTCGAATTTACATTTTTTTTTTTTTTAAATGAAAAACACATTTTTTGATATAACACACTTTTCACATTCACGTCGATATATTAAAAAAAAAAACACAAATCTTCAAAAATCGAAAACTTCAAAAAAAAAAAATTCCAAAACACACCGCAAAAGCAAACTTTCCCGCCAAAACTCACCTCTACTGTTCTGATTGGGCTGCAAAGACAGAGCCATAGTCCGTTCGAAGCCTCCAGCGGCGGTTCAGCGCCGACAACAACCTCCGGCGACAATCAGTCAACACATATCCGCGGATCGCGGAGTCGAGTTCCGAGGCGGCGCGGCACATGCGTCCCCAGACTCGCGCCGCGGCCGAATGAGGCGCCGCACGCCGACCTACCGCAACAGGCCGGGCCGCGCCCCCGCCCACCGAGGGGTGGGGGTGGGGGCGCCCGCCAATGGGCGACGAGCTCGAGCGGGACGGGGCTAGCGCCGTGCAGTGGCGCCGGCTCGCTCGCGCGCGGGATGGCGCTCGGGGGTGGGGGGCGTGTGTGGTGCAGTGGTTTTCTTTTTTTCGCGTGCGTGTGCGTATGTGCGTGCATTGATGTAGGTTGCGGTTTTTGGCGCGTTTTTGAATGTCGGCGCGGTTTTTTGGGAGAATGCGTTCGGTGGGGTTTTTTGACCGTGATGTTTGTCGGTCGGTCGGTAGGACGACTGGGACTGTCCGTTTAACGATAGTTGTCCAGAGAATATCGGTCCGGAGATAATTCATCCAACGTAACCGGTCCAAAATTGTTGACGATTCGTCCAAGGAACAACTTCAACCTTTGATGTATCAAAATGTTAATGAACTAACTATTAATAAAAGTATCGAGTTGGTTTATTATTAAAAAAAAAAGATCTTACAACTTCACGAAAATATAATATTTCCCTTCGTTTGACAAATCGATGAAATCGTATTTGTGAAATGTTTGCACATAGAATTAATGGTGGCATGACAACTGGTCCAAAGACAATCTGTCCAACGACAACTTGTTCGAGACAATTCGTCTAATTGTACCTAAGCGACAACCGGTCCGATGACAACTGGTCCAAAATTGTCCAAGCGACAATTCATCCGAGTCAACTCGTCCACGCGACAATTAGTCAAAACAATTCATCCAAAAATTAATATTAAATTGATTATTATGTAATAATATAAAAACTTTATGTAATATTTTTTTCTGGCTGATCTTTAGTTTTGTAATTGATAAATTGCAATACCATATATTATGATTATCAATTGAATTAATGAAATAATTGGAAACACATAATCGACTTTCAGTGCCAGAGCTATAAGGTAAATATAGTTGCCCCCCCCCCCTCTCTCAAAAACTTTTTTTCGGTTTTTTTTATGTGAAATGTGAAACTAAGAGGGTGGAGGTGCAAATGTTATTTTTGTAAACAAATTTCTTAAACAAACCCTTTATTTTTCAAAATTCAAAATTCATGGATAGTCATTTCGAAAAGTAAATTTTTAGAACCCTTACAAGAAGACCAATTTTTTTCGATTTTTACTGTTACGAAGATTTTTCTATTTTTGACATTTTTTTCGTGGTGCATTGGAATACCGATGAAGAACCACTGTACATACGTATTGAAAAAATATATATTTCGGGTGGAAAAAAATATATTGGAAAAAAAAACAAAAAAGTAAACAATATAATAGGAGAAAAAATCTGTTTTTTGGCTTTTCTTAAAAATCATTATTTGTTCTTTAAAATTCACATTTCGATTATTTTACATTGAGTGGTGCAATGTGTTAACATATTCACACATGCAAATTGTTAGTTGTCGAATCACGAATTTAATATCAAAAGTGTAAAACGCGTAGGTACCTATACTTTTTTGAAAATTCAAAACATTTATTTCGACTTTTCATTTAGAAAAACTGAACGCAGGGGTTTGAGTGATTGTCACATTTCTCATTCAAATGTTCTAAACGTATTTATTGCTGAACGGATAAGTGGGCTGAGCAAAAAACATTTTTCATGACATTTATTGAACGTATTTTTTTCATTCAGATATTCTAATCGAAGATAAATACTTATTATTATTATTTTGATTATAATTTAAACTCGTATTTTTTTAAATCGTCATTAAATCATTTTAGAATTTTAAAATAATGTGCGTGCATTTTACAATTCCACTGCAAATTAACGGTTTACAACTGGCGTTTTGTACATATTTAAATAAAAACACAGATTTTTCAAAAATCCATCCACATAATAAATTTACAACGATCAGCATAACGACCGAATTTCTCACCTAGCACCAATCCAATTATACCATTCCATGCAAATTATAACTACGGGCGACAGTGGTCAAATTTACACACCTTATCTGAGAAAACTGTCATTACCTTGACCGAAAATCAACGATATTAGAATCAAAAAATCATTAACGGCACCGTCGATTAAAACATGGGTTATTCCAGAGATTCCGCAGATATAATTAGACGACCTGTGCACTTTGTCAGTTAAGCGTTTGGCATTATGTGAATGTGCATTTTCCTACGAAAATAATCAATTATTGTGCGAGTGGGTCATTGTGTTGATGAGAGTTATTCCCTGGGGCCATCGTTTGCAACCGGATGCTAGAAAACGTCATTGTCATTAACATTATTATCTGGGATCGTAATAGTATTATTTTGATGTGTAGTTATATTGAAATTTCACCCTATTTGCATGGTCGATTATAGTTTATATAACAAGTCGTACTTATAGTATTTTACTGAGATGTAACATATTTGCAATGAAAATTAGATACAATCGTAAATAATTACCAATATTTAATAATGTGCGATATGTTACATCATTATCAAATTATATTACAAATATGAATCGTATTGACTTTTGAACGAATTTAATACAAGGCGAATGATTATTTAATTTTTGTGAAAACCAGATAAATTCTAAGAATTCGTTCGAAAATTGAATTTATGAATAAAAACACAACAAAATTAAAATACGAGTGATAAACAAACAAACATTTCTTAAACGTCAAGAAAATCGCAGTTTCGAGGTTAGAATAAATATTAATGAAATCAATCGTCCACAGTGTCGATAAAAAATCTAGATAAAAAATGAGAATGTTTTGATGTTGTATTAGTAAATAATACAGCTTATCTTTCGCACCCTTTCCGAAAGATTATCATATTTAGAAACCTTAATGTTTACGTTTTTCTGAGAAATGGTCAATTACATCTACATACGTATTCGGTAACTGGTGCCTAATTGAAATTTGATGATCTAGCGATTAGATCAAAGAAAAATTACAGTTATTCAAACGTACGTTTCTAAATGCTAATTCATTTGATTTTCACAAAGTCTGGCTTTATGAATTATCTATAACATAGCTCAATCGAAAATTATGATACCAACCTGAAAATCAAAACAGTTGACAACCGAGTGAATATTTGTTGATCGAATTTATTTCTTTGAATTTCTAAGAATTACACCGAAGATTAAAGTTCGAGAAAAGTAATATCGAAGAATAAACAACAATTATCAAACCATAAACATTTTCGTTCGATTAAAGCTTTCATTGTACAACAGATACTGAAATTTTATTTATATTAGAAGAAAGGGTCTGAAACACGAAAACGGAAATATTTATCTCTGAACATCTGTTTCCTCGATAACATTAATATTATATTATAAATTAAATGGGTATTTTTTTCCAGATGACATAATTATAAAACTAAATTATTAAAAAATGATATTTTGGATAAGCTCAGATCAAATATTTACTTACTTGTATAATAATACTCAACAGACTGAGAATTCTCGGTAATTTCCTATCTGTACCAAATTATCGTTTATTTGTGAAAAAATTTAACGAGCACTCAGACTTTACACAATTAAACACTATCGAACCGGTTACCGCAAACAATACAAAACAACGATTACAAATCTAATCAAACAAAACCACAACGAACACATCCACTCTGACCTTATTAAAAACAATCCATCGAACGGATAAAACAATCATAAAGCAGATAATTCGCGGCAAACAATGGAGACGTTGTCGTCGCGCCCGAGGACATTGTCTTCGCTATTTTATCACCGGCACGTTTCCTCTCCCGAAATAAAAGCGCGTGTTGTTCGCCCTTTTTTACACTATTCCCGTATTTATTTATTTTTTTGTCGGGCGGGTTTTTGGTGCTTTTTATCCGCTTTTTAAACGGAGGCGACACCTGCCCCCGGCTCGCGCCACCAAAGCGCGTGCCGCTTCTGCACTCAGGGGCGATCAACTCATGTCTAATGTTGAAAAAAAACGTTCAAAAACCAATTATTTATATACTGACATTCTTGTGTATCACCTATGAACAATTTTGGATGATAATTTTATCAAGGGATTGAATTAATTACGATCAACTCACAGAAATCTCGGATTATAGATAAAAAATTTGAGCTGTACTTACAATATTGTTAAAAAAAATTATAATTAATGAATAATCTTTTATGCACTAACTAGGCTCGAATAAGATCACTGCTTCTTATATAGATTCACATAAATCAATATTCATTATAATATTGTAGGGTTTTAAATAATAATTGATATGAATGTTCATGGGAAATATTTGATATTGACTCATCGATCAACAAAATTGTTATTGTGATCGTACGAGTTTGAGACACGTCTCTGTTTATTTTTATAAATGTATCTAAGTGTGTGATTGAAGAATAAACATTTTCAGATCGAAATTCGTAAGGATTCGCGGATTTGGATCTAAATCGGTTTTGGAAAACCTGTGACATAATCGATGGCAACATTAAAACAATCTGAGAACGTTTTTTCTTTGTGAAAATGAGTTTGGAAAGCTCAAGATAAAGAAGCCATTAGGTCGTCGAACACATGCGATGCCGCATTCAAATCTAGAAGTCGATAATTTTAAGTGGGCAGTTAACGAGTTAACGTCGAGTTAACTCCATTTTATTGTGAGATAATGCTGAAAATTTTATTTCAGGCATTTTTGGAGATACATTAACCAAATTCAGATATAAGTACATACAAGATAAAACAGTTCCGTATAATATTAATATAACATACATGATTTATGAATTGTTTAAATACGCGCTATCCTAATGACGTGGTAATTAACCACAATCGATAAGATTTTTCTAGAAGTGCGTTTTGAAAATTCCATAAAGACCACACAGGTTCGCTTCAGATCTCGTTTTCGATATTGACATGTGAAAATTTTGAACGAATACTAGTTTGCCGTGCGAATTTTTGACCATTGAAAACCGCACAATGGACTTTTCGACCGGTTTGTTTGAATTGCAATGAAATTGCAATCAGAGATCGATCGATGTGCATAATAGGGATTTGTAAAGAAATAGGGAATATGTGTAACGGACTATCGGTGCATGATGCTGGAAATATGTAAAATTTAACGACATTTCATTGTTGAACTTCTCAAAGTGTTCTACAAAATTTTTACGTATTTTTATCTAAAAATCAGTATTAAACTAATCGAAATAGTCATCATATTCATATAAATTTTCATAATATAATATACGAGTTATGATATCGTCTATTGAATCGATGAAAAATAATTAGCAATGCAATTTCGATACGTCACAATTTGAGCATTTGAGAAACGCATTTATACTAGAAAAATCCACTATTTACCTATCGAAAGTGTTCGTTAATGTTGCATTTGTGTTGCATATAATTTCCAGGTGCATAATAATAGCTCCTGCGGTGAACCTCCTGAAATTTCATACGAATCAATCGACGTTCATACAAAATCCAACAGACCGGAAATGCAGGATGCTGATTTTCCATATTATAATGATCACAATAATGACGTGTTGCGATTCGTATCCTATTTCTTTGCAAATTTTTGCGTCTTTCGATGTGGAAACGAAAGACTGGTTTTGAGAGACTTCTTCGTTTCGGTTCTCCCTTGTATTGGGTTCTATTGGAACATGTCAATCGTAAAAAATATCTTGATGTTTGAATATAATTATTTGGCGGTTGTTCGTAAAAAAATCGGTTTTTTATTCAAGAAAAGATTTATAACGGATTTCACTCGAAAAAAATTGAGCTATAAACGTTTCTACTATTTAACATAAGTACTTGATGAAGGTATAATATTTCGATCAAATTGTAAATGTGATTTTCAAAATATTTTCTGTGTCAGCTTAATTAATAAAATTTATATGAATTAGAAAAGATTAACAGATCATAGTTAACGTTTTTCATGACCTTAATTTTTTGATTAATTAATAAATTACAATTTCAAAACACTTCGATAAGCCGCACTAAATTTATAGGTACTGCAGTGAGTAAGCGATTCGCATACAAACTTTCGTTTAACTTTTAAACGCCTTAATAATTTCCATGATTCGACAATTTGCGTTTTTAAACAAAGCGTTCAGCTATATAAATTCGTGATTACAATTCAATTAACCCAAATTCTGCTATAATTTGTTTAACGGACAAGCTCATATCAATTTTCGCCTCTTATCTTTCATCGATGTGCTCACTGCGCACATTTTTTCATTCCAAATACAATGCATTTTTAAATCTAAATTAAGATTTGACACGAATAAAAAAAATATGAAGATTCGTTACATTTCTATGATAAAACACGAGTTCGTTCTTTGAATAGGTTCACCCTCGATCCCGATCGAAGGTTCGATCGTTACCATTTAACATCCGCTAAAAAACGACCCTCGAACGTATCAAAAAATGGAAATCGAAAAGAAAAACGCTGACCTCAAGGGCACCGCGTCTTCCATTATTATTTTCAACCCCCGAAATTGATAAACAACTATGGAAGAATAAAAGAAGGATTTTTTATACGCAAAGTATTATACAGCGGGCATCTCGAGGGTCAGCCCTTTGTGATCGAGATCGTGCAAAAAAATTAGGTCACTGTGACTAATGCGATTCTGGATGTTGTAGACCTACGAAATAATAATGAAAGAATAAAAAAAAACTGGTCAACGGTCGAAAAAAGTTGTTATTCGCGAATGTTGTAACACGCGTTTTTCAAATCGGCAAAAAATATGCATCGAAATGAACCGCGGCGACCGTTGGTTGCAGCATCTGTTTGGCGATTTTATTTTTTCATAAAAGAAACATATTCCTTTTGATGTGGCATATCGAAATACAAATCTAAGATGATATGTTTTGGCAAAACATGAACTGTTGCGATTTGCATAATCGTTTGTTGGCGATGTTCGATCACGCGAAATCTATGCAATTTTCATTTTCCGTGAGAAATACCACATAAATCATATGTAAAAACTTGTACGAAAATGAATGTGTTTTTGTTTATTTGCGAATTTACAAAACTGTTTTACAAATTCTTAAATACACGATAACGATTTAGCATACATTACATTTTGCATAAATAAACGTTGGATATTATTCAGAAATTTACTCACCATGTAATTGGAACAAGTTATAAAATACTGGTACATTCGAACAGTTAAAAATAATTGAAGCTCGGACATTAAACATTTCGAATTCTCGTGTGATTTCAGATCCGAAATAAATTGTTTAAGGGGTGAAATCGAATTCGTTCGAACACATCCACGGGTTGACCATTGTGTCCAGTTAGGGTTACGCACTTTTGGACAATACAATATACACACCCCATACGAGTTTCCCCTTCCTCGTTTCCAATAAATTATAATATGTTTTTCGAATTTGGAATGGACCCCGATCGCTGCATCCTTCCCAAATATCCTTCATTGTCCCGCACCGGTTACCGGTCAATATTGCCAAAAAAATCGTTATATAAAAAAATTATACACGTGTATTTCGATGTATAAAGTGACCGTTGGTTTTAAACCTATCTTATTCATGTAAGAAGGGTTTCTCAAAAATTTATTGAAAAATATTAGAAATTAAAGTCAATATAAATTGTCACTTCCTTTCTTTGTCAATTGTCAATTTCTTAATATATTAAGAAATTGGTTCATTTTAAAAATTAAATTATGTAGAAATATTTACATCTGTAAATTGATAAGTACTTTTAGTTATATAAAACACATACGATGCCATTTTATATTTTAAATATAATATTCAAGTTGACATTCATTATTTTGCGTGTATCTTTTATTTTTTCGGAACTTATTTATTTAATTATTAATTCAAATATTATTAGTACCAAATGAAAATGAAAATAAACACTTTTTCAATCAACAGTAATTAGTCAATGAGGAACATTTTCATCTGAAACGTATATTCAATTAGTGAAACTTTCGATATTGATCTAAACAACATGTCATTAGCTTCACTGAAAACCAATAAACGGGTATTTGCTAACGCTTATAATTTATCAAAAATGCAAAAGCTTCAAAATAATTTTGAATTAATAAAAAAATGCATAGTTTTCGTTTCATATTTCTGGAATAATTATTTTGAAAAAATAAATATTTTTATTCAAAACGAATTTGTTTAAATTGCTATTTTTTTATAAAATTCATACATTGAAACAAAATTTTAGAACGACGAAGCTAATTATTATATCGAAATTGCCTGTTTATAAAACTCTAAACATTTGAGAAAGCCGGTTTTAAGATCCGATCCTGTCGGTGCCCAACAAAGAAGGAAACTTATTTTCTTGGACAGGACACGGTATATGCAAGCAGCCAACAATGCGCAATCCTCCGGTGCATTGTTGGCTGCAACAAGAATCCAACACTGCACCGACGATCAAACACAATGATCGATTGATTACTTTCAAAATGCGAAAGAATTGTGACGCGAAAAAAATGTACGCAAACCGGGTACGTTAAATTCAAATGCGGATATCGATCGGGTATTAAAAATAATTTTACGCGCGGTAAGCAAAGGAGTGCTGAAAAAAATGTACATTGTATCGCTAAGCTAGGTATTTTATATTGTGAAGTTGTGTAGGTTATTGTTAATTATTGATATTTTCAATATCACAAATCGTTATTTAATATTTCGATTCGATTGACATTGAATTTTGAAACGATCTGATAAACCATTAAAAAAAACTTACAATTAGATGTGAAACATCAACGTATTACATAAAAGTTTATGAATGATCAAAACATCGCTTAGCGAATTTTAATTTCACTCAAACGCCTTTTAATATATGTGAAAATTAAAGACTTTTAAATCATCGAATTTCATAATATCATAAAGTTCAGATCAAAACGGATCTATAACTCGTTTAAAGACGGCCATCAATAAATTTATTAAGTTCTAATTACGCGCGAAATCCGCATATTATAAATCGATTAAACTAATTCAATTCATTCACAACAATCGCAATCAACACATTTGTGTAATATATGCGAATTTAATGAACACCCATTTGTAAGCCGGATTAGAAGCAACGCGGAAAAGCATAGCACGTGCACTCGAATTTTCACGGTGTGTTTATTGTTGTTTATAGATGGATTTTTTTTAAGGTTTCGTCATACACCTGGTCGGTGACAGTTCAACGATTGGGTCATCCAAATGCCATTGAAAGCCTTCGGGATTTGAATTTTCGGCGCCCTCTTGTTTACGCGCCAAGATGTAACTGCTAAAAAATGACACTCGTTCTGTGAACATGTTGGTAGTTCAAAATGTGATAAGTTTTATTTTATTCGAATTCGTTGACGAATCATTATATAACTTTATAAACAAAATTATTATATAGTCGTTTTGATTATATTGCGGTGAATGTTCATTAATTTTTGATTTTGTTAAAATAAATATTATTAATAATATTAGCATTTAATTGATTACAATTAAATGATTAAATATTATCGTAATATCGATATTTTCAATGGTAAATATTTGTGATGTTTAACTGCTTTAGTTGTTATTGATTGAAATTAGCATATTACCACAAATATGTTAGTTTGTATTTATAATGAATAACAATAGAGTGTGCAAAGGAATAGCAATTGATTCAATTCATTTCACTTCAATTCAATCACTCATTTCAATTCAATTCAATCAATTCATTTCAATTCAATTCAATCACTTGGGCTAGCGTGATAAAGTATAGCTTAAAGGGACTAAATTTACCGTAATTTTTATTTACTGGTATTCAAGTAGTTTTTTAATGATCACTGGTTTACCGCTTACAATTAGCTTGATTTTGAATAAAAACCAGAAAAAACTGAAAAAAATGACGAAAAACAAAAAAAAATAAAATCAAAGATACTTTCCAAAAAAATAACAATATTTCAAAAAAATCGTACACCTACACAATCCGCTTCTTTTTCTAAAATATTAAAAAAAAAAAAAGTTTTTCGAAAATATTCGAAACAACAAAAAATATTACTATTTGCCAGCAAATATAAAAAATTTACCGGTAAATTATCGAAATGCTATTTGTGTCATTTACCGGTAAGCTGATAATGATCTCCCGAAAGCCTAATCTATCACATTAACTGATAAGAACTTGTCTTACAGTGGATAACTAACAGGTTACTAATGGCGATGATAATTTAAATCTATACTTCAGAATATTTTAATATTGATTGTCTTATACTAATTTGAATCAATATGTTATATGACATAACGATTCAAACTTTTTAAATAAAAAATCGCATAAAAAATGAGTGTTTTGACAAGTAACAAAAAAAAATCATTAGAGCTACCTTCATATTGTTATATTGATATGAGTTCATACCAAAATTTTGTTTTACACTAATATATAAAAATCAAATTATAAAATAGCATTTACAACATTTTTCACGACCGACATCGCGCATAATCGGATTCGCGCAAAGCGATTCTTTCATACGCACAAGTGAAATAACATCGGCGAGTTTCTACCTTTTTCCTTCTTACGACATGAAAAAATACACAAATTTTTTGCACTCTCGCCGATTTTTTCTCCACACGTTATAACACACTCGCATTATGTATACGAGCTGTTTTTCGCAGCAGGGTCGAATATCCAGCTGCGATTTTAATAGCCACGGCCGGACACGTACGCGTCACACGGCACGTGTCCTATAATACTTTTCCACCTTTGTCACGTGCAGAAACGAATCCATATCATCTCAAAATAAAAATAATATGTCGCATATTTAAAAAAAAATTAAATTGACCTGCGAGTGCGCTTTGTGTAAGAATCAAAACGCCGTAGATTGGACCTGTCGTTCAAAACATCAAAAAGGCTCGCCGGAACAGAAACGGTCGTTAATGATTTTCGATCAATCAACGCATCTTGAAAATCATTAACGGCACACAATGGCGGTACAAAGCGCTATATATCAAAAAGGCACTTTTCCTTTTTCGATTT
The DNA here is from genome assembly GCA_028571205.2 of Hydropsyche betteni. NCBI lineage: Eukaryota > Metazoa > Arthropoda > Insecta > Trichoptera > Hydropsychidae > Hydropsyche > Hydropsyche betteni. The sequence continues at coordinate 976,958 of JAOXNN020000008.1, forward strand.
GACGTCATTTTACGTATCAGCGTTTTAAGCGCGCGATATTATATTTCGATTTTTTTTTATTTTAGTCATTTCGAGACGTCGAGGGGTATGAGAAAAGCTGCTAAAGACAAGACCGGAAGCAATTTAAATCTCTTCACAGGAACGGACACAGGTACGATTGCAGACGAGGCCTCTTTTCGTTCAAAGAAGGTAATTAATCAGGTCCGTGGAGAATTATACTTCTTTTTTACATTCGTGCGATTTTCAACGTATCTCTCGTAAGTAGGTAAGAGAGGCGGCGTAATTAAAAATTAAACAAATATTTTCTTAATAAATATACAATCAAGTTAATGAATTCGTGCAAGGACGCTTTCGCGCTTTTTTTTTTGTTTATTTTAATTTTTCTTCGACGAAATTGACGTTACGCGCGAGTGGGACGTTCAAACATAATAATTTAATGAAAATTTTAATTGATTATCCATAGAAAGGCCGCTCCCCGGTATTGTTTTGTGAAATTGATATCAATCAATTAAGGCCGTATTATCTTTGGCCTTGCGTAAAGACTCGTGTGTTTTTTTCATGTTTTCACAAGAGGCATCTCTCCCGAGGCTTTTCCTTTAGCAAAACGGGGGCGTGATGGTCGTTAAAAGCCACTTTGTGAAATTTTCATTATTAAATTGTTTATTGAAATATTCCACGTTATTCGACACCATACAAATTATAATGGAGTAAACAAATAATAAAAAAACCGACCGCCCACCAATCTAACTTTTTAATCGATACATTTTCGATCGACTTTATATACGAGCACCAAAAAATAAATTGTCGTTTACTTTCCGAAATACGCATTCACCGTGCATCCATCATCCGCGATGATTTTTTTAATATAAATACACGCACAAAAAGGCTGAAAAAATATTGCCGACATTCATCGGTGCCATTGTGCGGCCCACAAACGGATACACAATCAAAACTGACCGCTTCGGGTCGACAATGGCGCGGGTCACCCGATACACGACTCGTAATGAATTACTTTCTCTCTGTGTGATCCCGAATTATGGAGGGCCGGGGAATATATAGAAGCCTCCTTTACGTGAGGATGGGATTTCATCCCCTCGAAGGCTTTGCGAGCTTTCGATCCCTCCCGGGAACGTCATTAGCATCGGCAAGGCGACCGACAACGCGCTATTAAAATTAATGACTTTTCAATTAGAAACTGAGAACTGGCGGAGTGATGGTGCATGGACGAAAGAGGATACCCGGCGATGTCGTTAAAGTTTAATCTCGGTACATTCGTTTTTTTCCTTCTGGGAAATTCGTCGTTTTGTGTTAGCTTGATCGATGTTTTGTTTTTGTGTTGGCGGTGTTTAATTTTGATATGTTTGATTTCTTTCCACAAAAAATCATAATTATATTGAAAAAATATTATTTCTTATACTATGAAGTTATTAGGTTATCCCGAAAGTACTAAATACCATATTTCGAATGATAGATGAAATTTCCGTTATGAATAAAAATATTCGGAAAGTCCCCTTTTCACACCCGTTTGCATTTTAAAAAGAATTCCAATCTAAATAATTTTGTGATGACTTGAAAAGATGACCATCTGATGATGCAAGATTGGTACGGAGAATATTGGATTATCTCCTACCCTAACACCATAATTTTATCTTTCGTGATTTTAGAAATATGTAAACACGCGTTCATCCATATTGTCGTCGCTCAATGTATGCGGCGTCAATTTTCCTTTTTTTTACATCTTGCCAATTTTTTTACTTGGGCTAGTATCATAGATTTTCACTATTTTTTAAATAGTTGCTGTTGAATTTGTCTCAACTTCGGCTCTTAAAATATCTTCATCCACAATTGTCGGTCTTCCACTTCAAGGGGGATTTTTAAGGTCAAAACTTTCTCATTAAAACTTCTGGAACTATTTCTGACACGTGTGAACCTCCAACATATCATTTAGTAAATAGCAAATATTGTTAATCGTGACAGTTGCACTTTTTCTCTAAGAAATGGTAAAGCATAAAAAAGCGAATAAAATCTTTCACTCGGAATAAACACCTCTATTTACAAAATTGCTTGAAAAAAATATTTAATACGATAAAATACGTTTTAGAGAATGTTTGTGATCAATATATTACACAAGTGATGAAAAATTGATGAATACGGCACAACTGAGGATCGGAAGGGACCATCATAAATACGACATTACTTTCGGGATAACCATAATTAATTGCATTTCTCATAAGACAGATTTTTATAAATAAGATTTATACGCATACATATAAAAAAATGACACAATCGATTTATTACATAAAAGAGAAACAATACCAAAGACACCATTAAATCATTAAAATCCAATACATCTCGAGCAATTAATTATTAACCTACAAATAAGTAAAAATACGTATCATCATTAAAACCTTCAAATCATAAACGAATTCAATTACACCACGAAAGGCGACTTTAGTGCTATAGCACTGAAGACCTCCGACCATCTCCAGACTTTGGCTCTCCTTCAGAAGACCTCCTCAAGCTTCGAAAGGGGATGAGGTCCTCCACCTCGGACCAAAACCACCCCCTCAAACCACGAAAGAATCAAGTGGCCGAACTACCCACTCAGTCTCGTCTCGAGTTAAGGGTGTGGGCGAAAGATAGGACAAAGGGGAGGAAAAGCCGCCCACGCCCAGTCTTTATCGCCTCGAAATTAAATTATAATTAGGTGCGTTTCGAAATTAGGCACTTTTGAAATATGCAAAGGAGTTTTCGTTTCCTTTGTTCCCTTTTTTTATTTTTCCGCGGCTCGAAAATGGCGGTCCTTCGTTCCGTTTGATTTAAGCTCGTTCCTTTTTCTACGGTCGATGCGGCCGGTGTGATTTATTGAAGTCGCGATAATTATGTGCTACATAATTGCGAATTAATGTGACTCTTTTGCGCTTAAATTTTATTCGCTTGATTTTTTTTTTACTAAGCGAGCTTTTTTCGCGTGAAAATGCGATGATTTTTGAGTGTCGACTGATTATTCAAAGCCGCTCGGTAATGAATGATTTTCGTATGCTAAGTGCGTCGATAAAATGTAAAATTTTGCGAAATTCATTTGATTAATTAATGGATGATAACATTTTTTAGAATTATGTAATCTTTTGAATAATTAATCGATAGATATGCAATTCGAGCGTAACCTAATTCCATGGATTTATTTGAAACGTAATTTTATATCATTTTTAATACATCAAAGCATAATATAATCAAAAAACCTTTTCATTCTCATAATGAAAACGATACTATAGAAACCAAACCAAGCGCAATTTCGAACGAAACAGATTGAAAACGCGTCGAAACACATTCGATTCGCACATCACAAACATAATGAAATATATTGAAAATGTGTGTATCTTCGAATACTTTTAATCTCCCATAGGACACCATCATTTATCATAACGCGCAACTCTGAGATAATGGAAGAGCGGCTAGCTGCCAAATCCGACTTCGACTTTTAATCCATTGTTTTTCGTATCTGATCGACTTCAAAGGATTCGTTCGAAAAATCAAACTTATCCGAGGGGGAAAAGGTCGGAGTTTTCACCCACGTTTTCGAAGTTGTTCTGATCGAAAAAATATAGGGAAAAAAATCGTATGAAATGTTTAGATGTGTGACAGTAATGCCGGTAAATGCGCAATGGTTATTGTGCCACTAAGCGATTATGCACTTTTTTGACAGTGCTCAAAAATTGGGACAGCTGGACTTTTGAGATTTGGACCGTAATCTTAAGGCGATTTGTTAACAACAATGAATAAATCGATTTTGAAAAAATTGATGGTTTTGTGCGAATTTTTAGATTTTTTGATCATGAAATGTTTTATTCCGTTGAGCTTTTATTAATTTTTTCCGCTTGTTAAAAACGAGTGGATCAATAGAATGCGTATTTTGATAATAAATATTTACCAATTTTTCTGTAAAGACAGAATTGAGTTTCATTATTAATTCAAAGCGTATGCTTTGGCGTTCTTACAAAATAATTTATAATAGGACATTACATTAATTCGAAACGTATCGATTTTGTATAAAATGCGCAACTTATATTTGAAAAGTTTTAGTAAAACCGACTCTTAAAAAAATAAACTACAGAGCATTATTTAATTAGATTTTCTGAAAATTTTCATGAAAAATATTAAAAGCCTCATCATGCATGATTGAATAATAATTGTTAACATTTATTGTTAACAATATTCATAATTTCGCTACGTTCTCCTTTAGTGAAGTTTCAAGGGTAGAAGCTTGAGGGCAGGTGGTTGCGCAAAACCTTTTTTTTTTGAATATTTATTTTTTTCGATTCGATTCCTGACAAAAAATATCTTATTTCCGCGTTCGGACCCAACAAAGCGTCTATCGGCGCCGGTTCATTCATACGATTTATATTTTTATTTATTTGCGAGGGTTGTGTATCGCTGCCTGTCTATACATGTTCAAATAAAACAATGAAAACAAATATTTTTCTATACAAAATGACATCGCTATTCATATACAACTTTGTTGATTCATTACAAAACAATAGTGCAAAATATATAAAAATTCAATTTTAAATCATTGAGAACAGGTGTTGTTTTCAGTTTAAAAATTCAATTTAACTTTTAATTAAATTTAAATTTTGATTTAATATAAATTTATAAAGATAAGTTTCACTTTCGTTTTTATATTTCGCTGTATAAATACGCCCCCGTTTCAATTAAAACACATATTTAAGGTCTGCGGTTGAAATCTGAGAACGCAGGAAATTACGTATTATTCAAATAAGTGGTGATTTTTTTTTTGCGAACGCAGCTTCCATTGTTTGCTTTCGGATATGTGGGAAACTCTGGGTTTTTCGTCAAAACATGCGTATCCCATAATATAATAATAATGTTGCATAACCAGCAACAGCCAGTTTTTGCATCATTGTTATGAATTTATTATTATGTAAAAGTTGTACAGACCAGTAACGTACATTATTTGAATTCTACTAATAATTGCAAGAGTATTCATGTAACAGTTTGCCATTCGATACGAAAATAAAATCCATGTTTGTTTCATGAATTTCTTTGTATACCTATTGGATTGAACTGGGATACGATTAAATTCAGAAATATAAACCTATGAATTGTTTTTGTGATATTCTTATATGCAGGAGTTTTTATTTGCACACTTTCAAGGATTATTTTGCTCCTGTGAAATAAACACCCTCGCGTGAGTTTGCACAATAATAAATTAGGATATGAGTTCCCAGGGTAACCCGATACCATAGGTCCATCCATTTCACTTTCAAAGGAATGCATCCTCAGGTATATAAGATGTCCGAATGTGCGCCCCTTTACCCTTACAAAGCATGTGTGTGCCGACTTTGGGGTGCATGCGAATAGCGCCAGGTTGCGTAATATTTATTGTTATGGAAGGTATATTAATTGTCAGGGATGTATAGAAAGCTTTTAGAAATTTTATTATAGATTTATAACTTTTTTATGTTGGTTACACTTATTTCTTGATTTTTGCGATGTTTAAGTTGTATAATTTCTCTCTAATAAAGTTTTGATGTTGATTTGGGTGTCTGATCGAATTTTCATGATTCTTGAATTATGATTTAATTTTAATAGAAGTGCTGTATATATAATATATAATATTATCGCTATCCGATTCGGACGCGGAAAAGTTCGCTCCTGAACTTATTTTGCGTTTTCGCTGATCGCGATCGAATTTTGCGAAGTTATCTTGAAAAATTTAAGGGTGCGCTTTTGTACAGGTTTCTCACTTTGAATAGACTTCTGTGAAATCTCATTTTTCATCGGTCCGACACTCCCGTTTTCTGCACCGCTGAAAAACCTAGGACTAATCCCGAAAAATTTAGTATGCCGAAATTTCGCATGTTTCGAAATTTCGCGTGGGCCTTATTATTTTCTGAGATTATTTTCGTGTGCTAAGTTAACCTGTTTGTATACCGGAGAGTCGGCTTACGAAGGGGCCACGTGTAGGTAGGGTTTTTGTGTATTCATAATATCCTGAGGAGCACAAAGAGGGATAAACACTCTCTCTTTTGAATCCGCGCGAATATTTTGCTTTTGGTGGATTCGTATTATGGCACTGTGTGTTCAAGTATAGGTGTATTCGGACAGCTCAAAATCATATGATGGAATTGATCTGAATTTTCCGCTTTTGTTGTGAGTGTTCTTTTCCGAAATTGTTCCTCATATGTTGAGAAAAAATATTTAAAAAATCGGTAAGCTTTGCCAAGAAAGACGCTTTAATTTAAGAATAAACCCGTTTTAATCGATTTTAATATAATAATAAAAGAATGAATATCAAGTGAAAAATTTGTTTGAATTTACTCAAATAGCTCTGACATTTTAAAATATGTATTTTGTTTCAACAAAAACGTTCTGAAGCGTTTTTGAAATTAAATTCGCAAAAATAAAATGAGATAATCCCTCTTGACAATCGTCTCACTCGACATAGCTAGATGATATCTCTTCTAGTCAATTTACTTTAAACTTCTTCGCTGGCTCGCGAGAAATTTCAACTTTTCGCACCGAGTATATAATAAAACGGTGTTTGATTAAAATATATTAAATAATAATGTGAATTTACGCTCGCTCCGAACACAAAGGCGATGCACTTTGTGCAAATATAGTGCAACAGGTAGTGGAGGAAAGAATGAATTCTTTTAACCCTGACTCATTAGTTCCAGAAAAAAAGGGTAGTTCGACAGGGTCGAGTAGATAAAGAAAAGGGATGAATATCGGTTCAAATGCAGGTAGAAAGTGCAAGTGCTACATCACGATGCAAATTTTTGCAACGTTGCATATTTTTTTCAAAATTCTTTGAACCATCCATTATTCATATTGTGTTACATTACGTGCTTTTTGGGATTTCAATAAATTTTATCTATAGTATTATAGTTCGTGTATGATATAATACGATTCTATCATACGAATCATTAGTTTTCATCATCATCACTCTTTGAAGTTAAGCTACATACAATATGGCTAGTAGATAGGCGTAATTATATAAACTTAATCTGAGAAAATTTATGGTATATTTTTTTATAAATAGCTACTTACGAGTTAATTTTCTCTATCAGTAAGTACTAAACAAAAAATATTATACACCAAAAATTTTTTTTTTATAAATCATCGTACTTTTTCGCATATCATTTTTTGATAATTTGTTCAAAAATTGTCGGATCTATAAAGAGTTTAAAATCAAACGTACATCGCCATATCCAGAATTATGATTGATTCACCATTTTTTCGACACGCGAACATTTTCGCACGTGCATATCGCCTCGATCGGATCGGAAAACAATATTTTTCGATTCGCAGAAGACTCGCATAATAATAAAGGGCGCCCACCACAAAAGCGCGATACTCTTCCGCGTCAAAGGGACGAACATAATTCGAAAACCTCACACAAGCAGAAACTGGAGATCGATTCTAGGAAGTCTCCATTGTGCGAAACGTGAAACAGAACACCGTGTCCGCGTCCCGTATACAACCTCCAGATTCGTCCACGAAAAATGCATTTCGATTGTCGATCTTTTGTAATCAGAGACACGAAACGCAGATCGATCTGAACATGAGCGAAAATGCACTTTTTTGCACAACGCCGAATTTGAATGGCGTGCGGATCGAGGAATGATTCGGCTACCTGCTTGTGGTCGACGGTTGCAAACCTTTGGTTTCGGAAATTAATATTCATAAATTAAAAATAGTTTAATTCTTAGATTTTATTGGTTTTGGTTCATTTGGATGTTATGCAATCAATATTCTTTGATTTTTTTTTTATATATATAGAATGATTGCTATATGACAATTTAAATTGTTTAAGTTAATTTAATCATATTTTGAGCATTTTAGAATGTAGAAATATTAAATATTTGAAATTTTTATTTAATTGTTTAGTATCTCTGCAAAAGGGTAGCTTAACTATGCAGGCAACATCCTAGAAACGAAATTAAAAGTAAAAGTGAAAGATGGGCAAAGTGTGTCGACCCTACAAAGCGACCATAATAAAAACTAACAACATTTTTGTTATTTTTACAGAAATAACCTAAACTTCAAACATATGCCGTTTTCAATGCAATTCAAAAAAACATTTGAATATAAACTCAACAAATCGATAAACGTATAAGTACTTAACTAAATTGAATACATATCAAAGTTAAAACAATATACACATATCATTTTGCTTTTAAATATAATTAATTTGTATTGAATTCGAAATATATAAATTGAATTGAATCTCGAAACGAAATCGAAATCTCAAAAAAAAACTGTTTTTGCGCACGAATCTGGGAATCATTAATTCCTGCGAACTATTATTGCGTTACCTGGCCGAAACCTGAAATTTTCGAATGCAAAAAATCCACAGAAATAGGTTGTATCGTCCATTGTGTCCGACATCGGCAACCGTCATGGGAAAAGGGCCGAAGAAAGCCTCCGCTCGACAAAGGGAGAGACGCAACCCAGAAATTATTATTATAATGTATACGAGAAGAGTTTCGCGTCGCAGTGTTATTATGAAAAGGGTATTGTGACTCGGAAGAGCGAATAAATGACGAATTGCGAAATCTCGTTACATTGCGAAAGTGCGGCTTGCGCAAAACTACGCTTTCGCAGGTGGATGTCGTGGGAAAGCCGAGGCTGTTTGTGAAACTTCTTCGGTTTGCAAAACATGTTTTTATACCGAAAAGCCTTAGGGGTTGATGAGGGTGTCGGTAGAAAGGTTACATCGGTCTCATCTTACAAATATCTAATTGTTTTTGTATTTGTTTCTTGGTGATTCAAAGGTGAAAGGATTCTAAGAAATTCGTTCATTTAATCGATCGAAAAAGTATATGAAACAATAGGTACTAATATAAATATAATATATTCTAATGATCTGATATGTTGTGTATTTGATTCAAAGTTATATGTGAAACTTGATCTTTTGAAAAATCAAAGATTTGTTTTTTTAATATGAAAATAACTGTTGAAAAGTTTGCATTCTAAAACCATCCGTTTTCAAATTATCTCGGTCTGTGATATTTTCGATCATCGACAGATTCAAATGAGTTTTGAAATATTCGAAAACTTGTTTTATTACCTAATCGTAAAAATACGTGTGTATTTTAACAACATCTTTTTGATGTTATAATAACGTGTTAATCTGGTCTGATCTGATGCCGACAAAATATACAAAAGCTCATAATAATCTGTAGTGTTCTATACAAAGTCACGAATTCGATCAAAAGCCAAACTCAACACCTTGCACTTTTCACGCTCGCTGTGCAATTTTCAAACGAATGTGACAAATTCAGAAATCGAAAGTCGTAAAACTATTATACACACAAAGGACACCGTATATAATAGAATAACATACGAAGTAGCTTTTTTAGAAACATATCATTTACTCTATTTTAAGATTTTTTTCTTCCGCTAGCTTAAATGTCCCCTTTGTGTCTAAATATAATTGAGAATAATTTCGAAGTCGTGTTCTATTCGTAAAAAAATCGTCAAGTCATTTCTTTTCGAGTCTTCTCAAGTTTACTAGATTCATTACAAAAGCGTCTGATACAGATATTTGAAAAAAAGTACAAATTAATTAAATTCTAGATCTAGTTTAGTGGAACGGTTAACGAGTAATCGCAAAGCGCGAATAATTGCTTTTTTCGAGAATTGCGTTCACGCTCTGTCTGCTCCTGTTAAAAACAAATTTATTTAAAATGAAAATAAAGTACGAATAAAGCGTTTTTGGATTAATTAAATCTCAACATCTATACGATAACGTGATTAATTATGATTTTTACCGAGTTGAACGCTTACTGGCACATGACGAATGCTATACATGTACATATACGATAAGTCAGATATTTAACACGCATTTAATAGATTGCATATGTTTAAATAATTTACACAAATGCTTTAATTATATTGTAATGAATGCGTGTTGTATTAAAACGCGGTCCAAATGTTTTTGTATCAGTGTTATATTAGAAATCGGAAACATGCTTACATAAAAAACTTACATGAATAGTTTTATTGAATCAGGATACCAATCTGAAACAAAAAAATAACTCAGTAAACAAATCAAATATTTTCGAATCATATAAAAAAAATGAATAGCTTAATCGATTAACAACCCAAATAAAAAACGGTCTCAATGACACGTTCAAACTAAAAAGGGTTAACCATAAAACGATACATAAAAAACGCCGCAAAAAATCCCCCAATCTAACCGAAAGAGTTAACGCGAAGAACAACACTTAAAAAAGGCGCCCAAACGAATCGGCGCACACGAAAAATAATAAAAAACCCCCCTCAACTCTAACCCTAAATATTTGAAAAGGGTTAACACTCTAAGGAACAAACGCGTACAAACACCAGCAATGCGCTCCTCCGAGTGGCCGCGACTGCAAATGGCGCAACCCTTTCGCTAATGAAAGGGTGAAAGTGAAGGGCGAGGGTCGGTGGGCGGGGCCAAGAGGGGTGGCGAATTAACCCCTTTCCCTCTAACCCTTCGGCGGCTGATTAATGGCCGCGGACGGGTTCAAAGGGTTGAATCTGCCGCGCTATAGGCCCGTACGCTAATATGGCGGATATTTATTTCGTTGGGTGGGTTGATGTAGTCCGGTTTATATTCGGTGAAATTATCATTAGAAATATGCTTTTCGTCGTATTGGATGTATTGGTTTCAATTGAAATCAAAAATTTTCAATTAATCATAGTTGACGAGTCATTATTTCCCGATAAATCTTGTTGAATTTTAATGTGTTATGAATTATGTTCATAAGTCCTGTATGGGATAATTATTCATACATTTGCGGCCACTCCCTCTCATCAATTGCGGTCACTTACTGCGGCTTTTTAGTGACGCTCATAAAACTCGGACATTGTGTGGTGTTGTACAATTTTCGAAATCCATAACGAGATTCCGACTTAAACGGTTATCGTGCTACAATGGTTATAATGACGGTTGAGCCCGCACTCTGGAACGTATAACATTTGACAGGACCGCATCACAAAAAGGGTAGTTAACGAATCGAAAATATTAATGTTTTTAAAATTTTGTACAGATTTAAATTTCATAATAATAAGTTAATATTAAGTAATTCAATATTCTGAATTAAATAATAAAAAAGTAAGGATACTTATTATACAGCATGTTTGTTTTTCGATAAAATGTCGATGAGCCCTGTGTTCAATGGGCGTGTACATGACAATTGTGAGGCGACCCTGTACATCATATGTACAAATGTATTTTATGATTAATTTTTAAGTTATGGGCTGGTTATAGGGGCTCATTCACGGCCCTGTATCACTAATTATCCGGAGCGGTTATACAATATAAGGGCGGCTATAAAATTCTTATACAGAACCCAGTTTTATATAGAAATATTGACTGTCTGATTAACGTGATCAAAATAATAACGATGTAAAAGATTTTTTGTGCGGATCGTATTATTAGAATAAATGATATCTTGATTATTTGGTACATTATAATTTTTTTATCATAATCTAGATTCAAAACAACACTTCATAGAATAATTTGCGCAAAAATAACAAGACTAATAACAAACTAATATGAAATTATCATTGAAGGGACTCGATTCATAAACACATTCTTATAACTCCGAGGCACTCATTTCCAAATATAGCATTCTCAATTATGTGTCGGACATTCACAGTAATTCGAATGTACACCTTAATTATGAATACGTACCTACAAAGGTCACAGAATCGTGGGTGAACCGTGGATTTTTGCACAAATCCTCATTATATCATTAATTAATTGTTTCTAAAGTGACCCTGAATCCAGGACGAACTTTCGATATTATAATAGTATAGATATATACATATTTGAGAATTATGCCATATTTCATACTTACACAAAATTTGGAATCGAAATCGAAGTATTCGAATCGAATGTTATGTACTGCAATCAAAATGTATGTATTATATATAATACTTATATCATTTTATTTTGTGTAATTTGAATGATTTAGAATTCTCTTTCATCATTTTTTAAAAACATTTACTTTCACACAACACAACCTATTCGCGCAAACTTCAATTACATCATACAACCTTCCACAAATCTCACCCACACCACGCAGAGTAATACTAAAAATACATCCCAACAAAAACATCCGCATTTCCTTAATTTTTGCACACAAACGTTCGTCGTGTTAAATTCGCGCCCAAGTTGCGAATGAGCGATCCATCATCGGGTCGAAGGAGAGATCTTTCGGTTAGTTCGCGAAATGCGAGCGGACGCGCAAATACACGCCGGTATATCCTTATATCCTTAAATGTATATATATTTAAAGAAGGATTACCCCTCGACCACTCCATCATATTGATTGAGGAGTTCTGGACCGCCATTGGTCACTGGGCCCCGCCGCACCACCGGTTCACCCTCGCCCACCCCACAAATTCGGGTCAGGTGTTGGCAACTTGGGTGTTTGCTTGATGGGTTTTTATGGTTTCGAGATGTTATAATACCGGAGAAATTAATTCGATGTCGTTTGATGGATGAATTGGTAAGGAAGTTAGGAGGAGGGAGGTGAAATGTGTAGTGGATAGTGTTGTTTGGTCAAAAGTTTTAATGTGAAGTATCATCATTATACATATTTTATATATTTTTTTATTTTCTTTTGAAAGTTTAGATATTTTGTTTATTATTGAATTTGCTTGATATGTATGTATGTAAGTATGTAGCTATAAAAAGAAAAAGTTATCTCTTTAGCACCGAAAACAAGTCCTTGCCAAAAATTCTCATAAAATTTTCGATTATTATTTCTAAAATCTAATAGTAAATATTAAATTATAATAAGATTAAGTACTGACCATGCTACTTATTATTTAACTACAATTATCAATTGAAACCGGAAAGTTCAACGAGATTAAAATATTGGTTGACTAAGATTGTCATTGATAAAACTGTTAATCAACGGTTAACTAATTATTAATCTTGTAAAACGATGAAAAAACTTTGTTCATTTTGATTTTTATTGTTTTTTTGGAGTTAAGTGGTGAATTATACAATACTATAAATAATAAATTCACTGATGTATTCAACGGTTTAAAAATTGTTTTGCTATTTCCACATAGTCAGTGTATAGAAAGAAGAAATTTTTCTAATTTTAATTGATATAAATCGAGAGAAATCTGATTTCAATGATCCTAATTCCGAAGTTGAGAACTCCTGTCAAGGTAGGGCGCTGGGCATAGAAGGGTGGCCCCGGCGAACATCATCCAATTCATTTATTATAGACAGACAGACGTACACAACATTCACTCTCACTGATACAGGGTTGGCACTAAATATTACAACAAATTATCTTATCATTTTTCAATATTTTCGAAAACTCATACAAAAATAAATTGCAGGACAAGATCGTTTCGATATCATCAAAAAAATAGAAAATTATCTTGTTTAACTTCCTCAAAAACCGCATTCAATTATTATTTTCATAATGCAATCAATAATCAATGTATTAATCTAATAATAAACGTAATTTTGTACAACTTTCGATAATGACAAACTATTTATAATTATTATTTTAATTTGCTCTAATTTTTAAATAATTATCCGAAAGATTTTTGCCAAAAAAATTGAAGTATTCATTGATTCGATATTTATTGAAAAATAATTACTCGAACTATCTCAACCCTGATTTTCCTTTGAAACTTCGCTCAAACTAAAGAATTTGTAACGAAAATATTAAAACCAACATAAACATCAAAATAAAAATTATTTCTAATATAAAAAATAAAAATAAATACACAATTCAAAATCGAATCCAAGTCCAACGAAACCCAAACCCAAACAATCAAAAAACCCAACCCACCACCCAAATTCCTCAATCCCAACCAAAAATGCACCCAGTCCACCACCCACCCATCAAAACTCCGACACTTCCCGATACACGAAAACATACTCTCACCCACATATTTAGCCTTAGAAGTACGAACTCCCGGTACGAGAGGAAGGAGCCGATTCCTCGAGGAGGAGTCTATGGGGAACCATGGCCGCCATGGTGTGAGGCAACGAACTGGACGTTGTTTGTAAAACTCGCACAACTTATTTTCGGGTCGGTCTTCTGAAGAATGATGGATCACCGTCCTCCGCCCGGCTTCCTTCCTCCGCAGAAGCGCGCCTTTATATTCTAATAATATTAATGATTTTCGGTCTCACTGCGGAAAACTTTGTTATTTTCCTTTTTTCCACCCCCCTCAGCCCCCTTGCATCGCCCGCCCTCTTGTGGGGTTTCGTGCGTGAGGTTTTTCTTCGTGGATTCGGTTTCAACCGGTTGAAAGGTCGAATCGGTTCTTAATTAAAATCGGGGTTGATTTAATTTTGTATTGCGTTTTTTTTTTTTTTTTTTTCGGAAAATGATTGTTTTGTGTTGTAATTGAACGTACTTGAGTATCGATTTGTGTTCGAAAGGAAATAGGTTATACTTGAAATGTCAAAAATGATTGAATTTAATCCAATTTAATTATTGATGAGATCGAAATAATTTAACGATGCTTCAATAACAATTTTTTTTCAAAGTAAAATATACTTGAAAAGATTGGATGTAAATTTATTAAAAAAAATATTAATATCATTTTCCTTTATTTTTTATGAAAAGTATAATATATGAAAACATTAATTTTTTTAAATTTTATAAACTAAACGATTCCTAAAATTTCCGTTCCATCTAATTCAATATTTTGAAGATTTCGATTTTTTTATACTGTAATGATGTATATTATACTTTCGAAATATCATACAATTAATATATAACATTACTAAATAAATTTCAATAGGTAACTAACTTGCTTATACTTTTTTTAAGTATTTATAAAGATATATTTTTTTACGCAATAAACTCCGTGCAAATAAGTACAGCTCGCCGCGTCGCAATACAATATATCGCCAGTGCAAACATTTCCGAAGAAAATGCGTGGAAAAACTACGACTTTCCACTTCGATTTTCCAAACGTCCGTCTCGTTGGCGGTTTTTCTTTTTTTATATATTTTCTCGGTGACCACACACACGCATGTATGTTTTGCTCTCAACCGGCTGAAATAATATCTGCGAGGTGTAGGGCTGATGGACTCGAATCGTTCGCCGAACCGAAAGGGCACTATATCATAAATATTATTTTATATTATAAATTTAACATCTTTGTAAAATTTTTAATTAATTAGAAAATTGTGATGCGTTCATAAAAATTATTTATATTCTAAACATTTTTATATCATATTTTTATTCAAATTGCATTATATATAGAACTTTTCGACTTGTTTCGGCTTTCATTCGGTGTGTTGTGTACCCGCGGTTCATAAATAATAAATTTCGATTTTTTATTTATGTCGAAATAATATTCTGTTGGTAGTTTCGTTGCGCTCCTACGTAAGACGGACGTTCTGTTTATTTTGCTTTATTTCGTAATGAAAGAGGTAAAGTTACCGATGATCGATCTAAGGCCATTTACTTTCGCTTCCTTTATGTGTTTATCAAGATTCCCATAAGACATGAAAACGTAATACAATACAGGCCCACGGTAAGCACTCATATTATCTGCGGCTTTATTTCGCTTCGAAAAAGCTTCAGAAACTGAAAAAATAGTACATAATATCATAGAGGAAAAAAAAAAATAAAACATTCCGTTGACACAGCGAAACCTATCACGACTATATTGTGCAGATGATTTTATATTACAATATCATCCGATGATAAAATCGATTTTTTTTTCTTATATACCGAATTTTTCAGGTTCTAAACAATCGCCACGGCCTCGCCAACGAAACTTTCTCCCCTCTAACTGCAATAACACACAACAAAGGCCCATACAGCGTCCAGCCTTTGTGCTTTTCGCAAAAGGGGTAAAAGTGAAAGACACGGAGCGATCCTTCGCGCCATTGTCGTCGCGGCCCGTCCATTGAACAACGTCTCGCAACATCGCCCCCGACGAAAGAAAGGGTTTTGCGGTAATTTTTATTCGAGCTTCGGGCCTATTGTCGTGGCTTTTCGCGTGTGCAAACTTTGACGTGCTCCGCTGGGCCCTTTTACTGGGGAAACTTGGCCGTGTGGATCGTTTGGCTCGGCGTACACGGGATGCGCGTTGGTTGTGTGGGAATGGTGTTCGATTGGTGAATCGTCAATTTTTTTAATGGTTATATTGTATTTTAAGTATATTTTACAATACACTGTTACTATACAATATAGACAACGCATTGATAAGAATGGAAGAAAATTGAAGGAGCTGTATTGATAAAAGTTGAAGAGAATCGGAAAAGCTTTTATTCGGTAATGGATGTTGAATGATTATGTGTGATAGTGATTAAATTCAATTTGATATATAACTTTTATCAATTATATGAAGTCGTTTTTATGACAAATCAAATATTTCAATATTTTTCAATGATTATAATAAATTCTACTCATTGTCAGTGAAGATTTTTAATATAATACATACTTATTTCAACGACAAAAAAATTATACGCGCAAATGGATTAATTCGAAAAGTAACATTCGTTTTATAAAAAAATGAATCTCAACATTTATCTTTTTAAAACAAAAACGATTTAATTTTCCATGGAAAGTAAAATTTTAATGAATTTTCGGCACGTGTTCTGTGAGCCCGGAGACCTTGACAAAAACTAAAATGCGATAAAGGAAGCCTTGTCTTTCGTTTGCCGCTATCGTTTCGCATCTTACTTTCACTTTTGTTTGAGTTTATTCCCTTTTTCGTTTTTAGTTTTATTGTCTGTCTTTAGAAGCAGTCGTAAACCATTAGAGTCACCGTCCTTGAAATTTGCATCAAAGGAAACGATGCAGGTCGATTTTTTTCGTCAACTCCGAGGCCACTTCCTTTCTGCATAACGAACGATTGGCAATAAATCTAAATAAATATTCGTATATCTTTATAGATCCAAATCAGATTAAAAGCTATTTTTTCTATGTATTTTAATTATAAATTCGAGTATCGTAGTCGAAAGCGCGAGAACAAAGAATTCATAAAAAGGCGCAAAAGTGGAGCTTTGTATAATTCGAAACGAACATTTCATTAAACTTATTTGAGTTTTTTTTTTTTATCTTTTTTTCATATTCGAGAACGCTTTGCAATTCTCTCGGGTATTTCGTCTCCGATTGACTCTTCGTTAATTAATTACAGATTATATTCCCTAGATCCGTTAATTAATCATCGAAAATCTCCCGAGTGTATTTTAGAATACTCGGACTTCTTCTTTATATTCTCAAACAAATTAATATAACTCGTCATCGAAACCAGGCCTTATTAACTTCTCTTCAAGATTCGAATCGAAAAAACTTGTCCGATAATTAATATTATTTAATTGTAAGTGAAATAAACACTTTGTCAAGAAATTCAGACATTTATTATTAGCTCGTGCTGCAACATTCATCATTTACTTACGTTTTGTATATTTCGGCGATTTTCAAAAGAAAACCAGTCTTTGGAGTGCAATAAAAATGTTCCTTGTTGATAAAATCAAATGGCTGCTGTTAACAGATATATTTAACAATTGTAGGGTTCGCAAGGGTTGTCTTTGATCCGAAGCGCACTAATGTATTCAAAAAATTAGCGAAACCTCTTTAAGTCGATGTTTTCGCATATTTTTGTCGTAATCTGGAACATTCCAGTTGATAATCGACCGTAAAATATTTGTATGGTGATCACGGTAAGGTTCGAAGTTTTTGCAATGAAAGTTTGCATACCCATTTACGTAATTTTTTTCGAAGGTTTGCAAAAAGGTATTGAAATTTTATTGCTGGGTTCTATTCAAGGTTAAACTAAACTACCTAAAACAATTCTATTGAACATCCTTTCCGAGACGCAACATGCAAATCTTTACAACACGGAAATGATTTATGGTCGAAGTAATTAGAATATCAGTGAGATGGATATTTTTCTTGTGGATACAGAGAAAATAAAAAAAAAATGAAAATATTTTTATGATAGTCCAACAAAACTACAAATAATATTAGTAATTAACAATATTCGCTATATGATAGTTCATTTATTACATTGCAGCTAGAGGCAAAATTATTTATACGAATCTTATTATTATACAAATAGAAAAATATTTATGATAAAAATGATAGAAATCATTTCAAATAAAAACATTATATGAAATATTTCACGAACGTCAATGTTGAACATGCAAAAGTGTAAAAAAAAATTGCCTAAAATCCTTTGTTGTATTTGACAGGTTTCGTACAATTGCAGCAATCGCAATAAAAGTACATCCTTTTCAAAGAACTACTCCTGATTTTTTTCAACTCGAAAACGTTTTCAGTAGATAGATGTAAAAGAGTGGTTCTTAATAATTTAGATTTTTATAATAGTTCATATTTCTTAAATTTAAATACTTAAATTTGATTCAAACAACATGACGATAGTATAATAAATAGTGAAAAGTGTATAATGCAATTGTTTCTGTAGAATCCATATATCGATTAGAACAATTGCGTTATAAGTACTGTGCATATATGATTGATTTTTGAAAAAAAAATACAGGTTATTTGAAAAAAAAACAATGAAAATCATAAATTGACAAGATTCGTCATAATTCACCGTCACTAATTTTAATTTTTTGCAACGTATTCATATCTTATGATAAAGCGAAAATTTTCCATTATTGTCAGCATTAGCCACACAATTCCACAGTCCGACGTAAAATATTGCAATATTTCGACCACCGCAAAAAATTTACAACGGTTTTGCATTTTTAAAAACCTCACCTTTGTTTATGAACAGTTATGCAAAATGCGAACAAAAACCTGCGGCAAAAACTCTTAACTGTATTGACCACCTTAGACAAGCGAATACTTCAGTGAAATACGACATTTTTTTCAACCCACCAAATTTTTTCAATTGTGCATCTCACACAGATTTCTCGGAAGTATAATTAACTGATGATGCTAAATATTATTTTCAGACAAGACCTCTTTTTGTAGTTGCCTGAGGTTGAAATGTTATTTGCGTCTTTCAAAAACCGCGATACGTGTATTTATCTCGAGATTGTAATATATATTTTTGTATCCGGGAAGTCGTGGTTGCCCCACGTTCCACATTCTTATTTTTTGATATTTATTTATAAAATGCTATCTTGTTTGTCGTATACGTGTGGTTATTTTTTATATTTCGCTATCACCCTTCTTCGGGGGGGAAAAAACAGGAACCCCTTAAAAACGTCAAGCTCCACGACAGTTGATAAAAATGTATCAACTGTTGATATTTGCGAGTGTCGAATGTGACGAATCTAATACGGAAAAAATAGGATACAAATAAATATAAATGCTCGGAACGATAATGCACGATCCTCGAACAAACACAAATATTTGACGTTAGTCGAACTTTTTAAATATTCAACGTTTCTTCGAGTTGTATTCTTTTTTTTCGATAATATAAAAGACGATGTGAATCCTGCCACGTGTTGCGACTGTGAGTACTTTGTTAAATGTGGAATTATTTTTTTTGTAGATTAATAGCGGGTTTTTATATGGTAATTTGAAAAAATGACAGCGACAGCACGTAGAGCTAAATTCGTATTGAAAAAAATTGAGGACTTTTTAACCCTACAATTACGTGGGTTGTAAAATAAACTGTTCTATCATGTCATGTGTCTACTACGAATTTTTTTCAATTATTTCTTTGTATATTGAATTTTTTATCTAGTATCATTTTTTTCTACGATTTCAATTCTTCATAGAAAAAAAATATCTTTACTTAAAATAATTTTAAATCGATATTTTGTCCGGTCAATACAAAGTACCTTTTGAAAAAAACTTGTTTATTTGTAAGGTAAATTGATTTTTAAAATGTCAAAGAAGGATATTAGAAAAAAATAGTTCAGTTAAAACAGTTCTAAAAATAGTTATTCAAAAATTCAAATTGACAAAGAAATGTTAATATTTATCGTTCCGTATTGGCAAAATTTTTCCTCATGTCAAAAATGGACTAGGCTCATTTTACTTTTAAATTAATTGAAATAAGATGATTTTCCTATTGGAAGACAAAGGAGGATAATTTTTCCAAAGAACGTGGTTCCCAGAAGGAATCTGATCATCCTAATTAAAATATCACTGACTTCAGATCTAAGAATCATCAAAAAATCCTACTTTTAACTTTCATACGATCTTTCAACCATTTCATAAACTAAATACGCCGATTGTCCATCGGAAATTATAATTCAGACGGCTCATCTTGATTTCAAGCGTTGCAAATATGATTAATACATTGTATGTCGTTTAAAATTTTTTACTCACAATCTTTTATTGTTACCGACTGTATAATTTGTGATAATTTTTCACGATTCGAAACGCAAGTTGCCTAAATGACGAGAAATCGATAATGGCGTCGTGTATTTCTCGGAAGGGGTTCCCCGACAGTGCAAGATGTTAAATTGGACAATCGAATCGGCAGATGAAACTTAATGGGTTCTAAATAGATAGCAAAAAACATATATTGTAGAATTAGTTGGAAAGTGAGCCAAAAAGCTATCCAGTGCCGAATCTTTTTAGATTCTTATATATTTAAAATTATCGATTATTTTGTATTGGTTTTGGACGATTCATAGATAAATTGTTTCAAACAATTACATCGGTCTGTTGACCTCGTTACAAATAATTGAATTTCGATATTTGATCGTGGTATTAGATATGATCAAATCAAATTTTTATTAATCAATATTAAAATTTATATTGAACGGTACAACAAATAGTGCTATTAAAATTTACTTCAAATGTCAATAAAATATTTTCTAATAAGTGTTTTCGTCTATTTGCAAAAACTCTAGTCCACACCTGAAAAGTTACCTGTGGCACAAGCCGATTTTTTTCCAGTTGTATCCAACAGTTGGCATGATTGTGACGGTCTACAAATTAATGCACATTCTTTATATGCGTTTACGACCCGGCCTTATAATACTTCACTTTTACTAATGCAGGACTGCAGATGCAACCTGTAGATAACGTATAGTTTTCAAAAACTAACCCATTGCCAAAAGCGTAATTAATTTTATGAGCAATAATTGTAACTATGACAGTAGGTAACAATAAAAAAACAAAATTGCAATAAATTAAATATTAAACAAAACAATTTCAATTGGTCATAGAAGTTGAACGATAAAATTTATGAAGGTATGTTTACATATTGATTTAACAAGAAAAAAATTATTATTTATCTTTAAGAAGTATTTACTTCATTTGAAAACAAAAAGCACGTGCCAATACATGTATCAAAAAAAAGAAATAAGGCACGAGCCGAGTTATTAATTTAAAAGGCTACCTACTTATCCCTTTCCTGCTTATTATTATCATCACAACGAGTGTGTGCTCAAAACCGTTTTGTGTTCGAAACTATTTCCGGACACAACAGCCTTCCCCGTGGCGCAATCAAACCCCACATCGAAAAAAAACAAAGGATATAAAAACCCCTTTTCCTCGCGCGGAACGAAAAAACCGACTAGCCTCCAGGTAAAAGACAATACCTAAGAAAAAAATTATAAACGTATGCGAATGAAAAAAAGGGCTTTAGATCATTTTTATATAAAGCGAAACGTTTCGAATCAAAATCTACTATTTTCATTGGAAAATATTTCATATATGAATAAAATTTTCTTAATCTTATGTATTTTTTTATAATTTGTATGATATTTTTTCATTATGATAAATTTCAAAATTGTGGTTATAGATTCTGTAATCTTCGTGTATAAAAAAGAGATACGTTTTTATTCATAATACTTTTTTTTTCGCTATGCAAGTATTAGTAATGGATCCGTTAACCCTTGCGCGTGCGCGCGGGTAATTTGGAATTCGTAAAAAGCGAAAGGGTGTATAATCGGTTGAAAAAAATTACATAAAAAACGGAGCTCGTTACTAACCTGCTGCAGGCCCTTTCAGGAGCCATTAACCGGTGAAAAGGGGTATTTTTCTTGTTGTGTATGTAAAAAAGCCGTTTGCGCAAGAGGCAGGTACGCTATGAGGAACCACCCCAAAGTTTAATAAAAAAATAAAATTTATTTTAAAATCGAATTTTAATATTATATTTGAAATATATCATTGATAAGACAATATGAGAATTTAAAAAAATTCGATTGAATATAATTATTATAGTTTAACAATTTTTTTCAAATCGATCAAATATTTAAACAATTTGTTTGTACTAAATTGTGAAAATTTAATTATTTTGTTTTTATGAAATAATTTTAGATAACATAACTTAAAAAGAGTCCCTCGTCTAACGGAAGGGTTGAGTTTGCGCTGTACGCTCTCAACCCTCTCGTCACCGTTTTTTCAAGCACTTTTTTGTCGAGTTTCTCCACGGTAAAAAAGGGTTTTTTAAATGTTTTAATTAGAAGGGTCGATATCCCGTTAACGTGTTTATACTGTTTCACCCCCAACATGTTCATTACGGGCGCGCAAAGATAACATCGGCTCATTACTATTCAAAAAGTTAATGAGACCGTATAAATAACGGCGAAAGGGTAGTCAATGCCTGGTCATAAATTATTTATGACTGATTAGTAATAACCCGTAATGACGCGGCGGCTATCTGAGTCTTATCCTTTTATTATGTGATGATTTTTTGTTTTCTTTTTTGAATTTCCTGTGTCTTCTAAGAACTTTGTGGTCAATTTTACATAAATTGATTATATTAGATATCGCTCTTTTTATTTAGGATTCAAATTATTGGTGTTCGTAGTCATAATTGTTCATATCTGGTTTTTTAATCATATTATAAAGATGATGATTCTATATTTTTTTAATGTTGTTGGTCAAAATTATTTGATTTAATAATTAAATCCATTGCTTGTCGATGATTTCCTGATATATCATTAGGAGTTTTAGATATTATTCTTCATCAAAAGTGCCTTGTAGGTACTTTGTATCAGATGAATTTTTTAGATTTGATTATTGAAATTTTAAAAATATCTTGTAGTTTTTCATGGACTTATTGTTATTCCATTATTCGAAAATAAACGTATATCTAAAATGATACATCACAAAAAATTATCTGAATTTCAAATCAGATTATAACCATACATTTTTTTGTCACTTCCAACTAAAAATAGGAGCGATACATAAGAATGTGGGTTGGAAAGTCACGCAATCACAATTGACTACCCACAAATTCAACAATTTTGAAAAACGTTATCAATCGACCGACACCTAGACGATGTTATCTAAGCGGAACAGGTGCCAGAGACCGCTACAGGCTTTCGAAAAAATACAAAACTTATTTATAAAAAAGAACGTGTTTACCCCGCCGCGTGTCGGATTCAATCCGATAAACAGGTGAATTTTTTCACCGCCAACCTACATACAACCCTTTTCTAAAAAAACAGAACCCTTTCGCGGGTCGCGTGTCCGCGAAAAGGGTTCCCTTTAAAAAACAGGGTTTTTCTCCCAAGATTATACGATGGGGTTGAAAAAGCCGAGCTACCTGAAGCGCCGGCGCAAAAAGCGCCCCATTGTCAAAGGGTTGAATAGATTTTTATTGTGGCGAAAGGGTTTGCGATTCGCTGTTGCACAATTGCCTTGTAAATATTGTGCAATAATAAAAGGGTTCGATTATTAATCGACAATGAGATTATCGATAGGGTTTAGACGGCTAATTTGCGAAATTCGGAAGGGTTGTCGCCGGCTCGTATGTCATAATTGTGGTGTGTTAAAAAAACGTTACCCCTTTTGGTTTTTGATGGTCGATTGATACGGCAATAAAGGGTTTATGTACTTTGTATTATTTATTGTGTATTATAGTGGTTATGGATTTAATTGTTGCTTTATTACGTATTGAGTTTCGTTAATTTCTTAAATGGTGCAATTATGTTGAGAGCCGTTATGTGGCATTTTAAATTCAATTGATACACAATGTACTAAAAAAAAAAAATGAATCGATATGAAACGAACAATAACATTTGAAAGTATCCAATTAATTTAATTTGTTTTAATAAATATTGGTTTTAATTAATTAAAATTAATAAAACCAAATAAACACCAATGAAAAAATATTCGAATAATCATTAATTTCCATATTCACAAAAATATTTTCAACAAAATCATAGAATTGCTTCATATTTTAAAATATCGCAGAGTCAATTCTGTTCAAGATCCCAGGAAAGGCTGTTTACGATCCAAATTTTAAAAATACACATGGCAAAGAGTTGCCATTTCCTGATTTTTACATAACACAAGCCACGCGTGTGTTATCTGGCGAACTATTGCGTAAATTTCCAAGGACGCGATGAAAAAAAATTTAGTCCCAACGCGTAAAATAAAGGTAGGGTGCAGCTGCCGTCCATGTTGCACAACAGCGATACCAAACCAACAAACAACGAAAAAATAGTATCTCGCCAAACTACAACATTTCAAATTTTAAAATAAACAATTTATAATTGATTCATATTGAATTTTTTTATTATTTAATAATGATAAAAGTTTAATAACCTTTACACTGTTAATAAAACAATACGGCTGCATATAATTGATAAATATCACTATTATCATATCGATGTATTTAAGAAATCCTTCTTTTGATTGAGTAAATCAACATTTCGATTGATTTTCTTTATAAATTTAACAGTTGTCGATCGCTGGACATATTCACCCCTTAGCTCATATGTGGCATATCGCAGAAGGGCACCCGCACCGTGGCATGGGTGCAGCAGCCGCAGAACCAACCCTGTCGCAGGACTCTCCCCCAGGAAGGGTAGATCCCTTCCTGGGTAACCCTTGTGCACAAGGTGGATGGCTAGAAGGGTTCCGCAGTTCTTCGGGCTTTATTTAAGCTGAAAACTGCGTCGAATCTCGATCGATACAGAAAAATATGATGAATCTTCCGTTTTCAAAGATTCACATGATTTGTATGAAAAGAATTCGTAAAAATTTGAGTGTTACAGAAAAATATAGACTAAAGAAGATCTATGTATGTATGTTTGGATTGTTTCTGTAACAAAATATATATTTGAAAGTTATAAATATTGAATGATATGAATTGCGAATTATTACTTTCGATTCGTATAAAAATATTTTCTTGGTAGATAATCATTCTTTTTCAATAAAATGTGAGCATTGTAAACAATTTGAATATTTTTTCACACAAAAATAATATTTTATAAAATAGACTAATTGTGAATATTTTTACATTTTCAATATGATATCGAGCAATTTTACTCATAATATTGATTTTTTCTACCATCAAAAACAATTTCAATCTAAATAAAATGTACTTATCGGACAAATAAAACATATTCGAGTTTATTTTGTGCAAAATCTATATTATCCGAAGACAGATTGCGATTTGAACGTCATCGAACAGTGCACACAATGTGCACTATGGAGCACAAACGCGATCGGCTCATTCACGCCCGTCGTTTTCACCCCATTCTCACCCTTTATATCCATTTTTTCACAATTTTCTATAAATTCCCGCTTTTTTACAACCCGTTTCGTTTTTCAACAATTGTCGAAAAAGTGGGTCACCGTCGCGGAAAGGGGTTATTGCACAATGGCGAAATGGAACAACCGCCTCGCGTGCCTAGCACGCGTGATTTGTTTTGCGCAAAAAATGCACTTTTTTACCCGAAAACCCCTTTTAATGTCGCTTATGGACGGGGAGGCTTCAGGGGTGGGTTTTAATGCGGAATTTGTCGTCGTTTTCGACGAAAGGATTTCGCAATTGTGGCTCCATTGTCTGGCCGTGATGAATTCGTCGTGCTCGTGTTCGAGTGGTGGGATTGGCCGTCCACTCCATATGTGTGTGTATGTAATCGAAAATGAGGAAATTTATCGTTGTAAATGTATAAAAAATGTGGCATATGAGGTATTGTCGATGTTATTTATTGAGCGTTTTATGTTTACCGCTATGCTTTTGCGGTGTAAGAT
Organism: Hydropsyche betteni; assembly: GCA_028571205.2. NCBI lineage: Eukaryota > Metazoa > Arthropoda > Insecta > Trichoptera > Hydropsychidae > Hydropsyche > Hydropsyche betteni. The sequence goes on from JAOXNN020000008.1 coordinate 1,002,856, forward strand.
GAGTTAAATGTTATGGATTCGATGTATTAATCACTTTGAAATCCCCTATATATAATAGCGGATATCTGTCTGTCTGTCGGTCTGTCTGTCTGTCTGTCTGTCTGTCTGTGTGTGTAT
>JAOXNN020000008.1:1010464-1058045 GCA_028571205.2 Hydropsyche betteni
ATTTTTTTTAATTTCTGTGGAAAAATTTAAGGGAACAGCCTGTTCCCTCTGTTCCAATGACGGCACGCCACTGCTACATAGTTACGCAGTATACTTAAATAATAAATTTAAAAAAAAAACAAAAGGCAAATCCTACTGTATACTAAATTAATAATTTTGTAAATAAAATTTCGATTTTATATAAAAAAGAATAACAACTTTGTTGAGTCAAATTTTAAACGATAATTAAAATACATTGAATAAAAATCTATGAATTTCGAGAAAATAATAAATTATTTTCAAAGCCGAAACATCTCAGAGGACCGCCCTGACAGTTCATTAAAATTTCACATAATTTCCCAAAGGGTCAAAACCGCCCTTAATTACATAACGAAGCAACTGACAGCTCCGCCGAAAACGGCCACTTTTCGAAAACAAATTAATAATCACACAAACAAATATTTACATTTAAAAAAAATCAATAGACGCATCGCAACCTACAATTACAACCCTACCATTTAATATCATAACCTCTTAATCAACCTGTCCCTACAACGATAAAAAACGCATTCATTCTTAGACCAAGATCATCCCCGCGATGACGTTTATTTATTTATCTAGAAAGCGTGCGTGGCTCGCGCTGAAACATCCCCTTTTATTCTAGCGTAAAAAAGATGATTCTCTTTTTAAAAACGTGTTAAAAAACCGAAGTTATATATACGTTTGTTATACAAAATCCCCTTTTGGAAGATGTACGCGTGCGCGAGATAAAATACGCGCTCATTATTGCGATGATTCTTTCCGCTTTTTACCCCAGTGTACGGTTTGTGTATATTCCCCCGTTTTGTTGTGGGATTTTTTAGTTTAGTATTTTTTTTATATATGAGATGGGTAGGTGCATTATTTTAGTGAGATGCAGTTGCTGAGTATTGTCGCCCCTCCCCCTTGCAGTGCCAGTTTTTAAAAAAGGGATGTTTTTTAAAAAATGCACACGCGCGCGACTCGCGTCTATTCTCGGCGGATTTTTTTATATGTGTTTCGTATTGTGTTTTTCTATTTTTACTGATTTTTTTTGCTTTACTTTTTTTTAACGCATTTACGGAGAGAACGGTAGCGTCCGAGTTGTACAAACATGTTAGGGTGTTCTTAAACTTTTACTAATCATATTTTGTAAAGTAGGAGAAAGCCATTTTTTACAAATATACTTTAGTAATTTAATTTAAATCATGTAAGAAAATCGAAAATTTTCAAATCACATAATTTCGTTCAGTAATGGATTCTTTTTCAGAATATTTTTATTAATCAACGTTTCAGTTTTAGATAAACAATTCGTAATATGGTCAGATAAATGAGATGTCGTACTTTTAAACAATTTTACCTATTTCAATCATATAAAAGAGAAAAAAATAAACTCTAATTGCATCAAATTATTTTCATAGCGTAAATAAAATATTCGTTATATTTTGCACAATTTGAGAAATCCAGTAAATTTTCAAAGACAATAATACAAAACATCCCCGACTACTGAAGTGTCCAAAAATTGCATACATTTGAATAGATTTTTGCCGTAAACAATTACCCCATATTTTATCGTCGATTGTTATGCAGTCACGGGAGAAAACGGCATTTTCAAAAATATGCAATTTTTTCAGAGCAAATCAACACAATGAGCGCTCGTTCTCTCCCTCATTGTTATGCAATCGAATGCAGCCTGCATTGACGTTTTACCTGTTTTTTTCAGTCATTATAACAGCTTTTCGATAAAAAATGGTTTTGGTCTCTATTCACGTAGTCAAATCGGCAGCTTCGACGTACTGTCGATTTTTCGCCCTACCGATCGCAATTTTTTAGTGGTCATAAGTTTACGACAGGGTAGCCGTCGTAAATTATTGAAACAATCGCCGTTCTTTCGATGCAGTCGGATAATGTAACGGATGGTTGCATTGTGCGAATGCACTTTTATTTTTTTCTACATTTTTTATAAGGATTTTGTTGAATATGCATGTTTTCGTGTAATTTGAGTCATTTGAACATCGTGTTCAATCACTGAAATATATTATATTATCAAAGCTATTTTTCAAAAATAAATGTAGAGATAATACACAAATAATTATTTCTGGATGTTTATATACATTTGACCATATCATTTGTCGCTTAACTTTAACGAACGGTAAAAACGGATAATCTATGAACAATCAGAATTTAAGCAATTTTCTTTACTTATGTAATGACTTACAACCAAACGAATACCCATCTATTGACCATTCTTTTAGCTTCAGCAATTGTTGAGGAACTCTTCGTCTAACAATAATATTCGTTTTTGACTCAATTAACAGCACACAGTTTCCCATCCCTGCCTCATATGGAATTCCAATGCAAAAACTATATTCGGCGTCAGTAATGGCCACAAACACCCTCACGAACACAACGAGGGGTCCATCCATCGTCCGCCACAACCTTACACTATCAACCCCCTAGAAAATGCACCCGTTCTTCCCCATCTTTGGTGCATTTCGCAACATTTCATCTTCAGAGTTGTCCACTCCCCTCTACAACTGCAGCCGATGCAATCTGATCGAATCGTCGAGGAAAAAAGCCTCGGACATGGCGGACATTACGGAGCCCTTTTATTTTTTACCACCCCCTTCTAGTGCTGGCTTTTTCGTTACGAAATATAAAAAATAACGAGTCCTGTGTGTCCGGTCTGGGTTGAGAAATTGCGATGGAAGTGGAGTCGATACTGACTCATTGCGTGGAGTTAACGATGCAGTGTTATTGTTACGTGATGTGTATTAACTTATTTTTTGATATAAGATTTTTATGCGTTATGTTATTATTATATTATACTGAATGATTGCATAAGATGAGTCGTCATAATATTTTTATTGCATATGAATTGTATATAAATTTTTTTCTATTAATAGATTTTGTAAGTAATTTATTTCCATATAAATAGAAGCTTTTGATCAACAATTTTTTTTCTGTTTATTTAATTTTTTTTTATTGTTTCAGTTTAGAGATGAATAGTTTCACAATTCAAACACACATATTTTATTTACCTTTTCAAAATCAAAACTTCTTTACAGTTTTCACGAGAAAATTAGTTTTAAAAATAATATTTATAAAATTGATATAAGCTTCTAAATACGTAAGATATTCATTTTAGAAAGATTATTCATATGATCGATATTGACATCTGACATAACTCGCCGAAATTCATTACTCATATAATTATCGACGTAGCTCGCCGAAGCGGCTTTTTCGCCCAATTCACGTTCACATCAGTATTTTCAAAATTCTTGTATATTTTCTATTTAATCACTACAATCTTGACATATGTGAGCTTTATAGTGGTCAAACACTATTGGTCGATCTTCGAGTGAGGGGTGTGTTCGACGCTGGCGTGCGATAAGTGAAGCACACACATAAAAAAGTGCAATTTCTGTTTTTTTTTTCCTCCTTCATCCTGTTTTTTTTCTTTTTATTCCCTCGTCCACTTCTTTCTTCTTCGGCGTACTTCTTTTTCCCTTTCACTTCGGCGGTGGATGTTTTTTCCCCGGCGACGCCGTTTTTCCTCCACTTTTTATGCTTTTATTTCCCTTGATCATAAATTACGTTCGGGAAGAGGGACGTGTCATTCGGAAGGGCTGAATAAGAGAGGGTGAATGAAGTCCTCGAACTTTTCCCGTCTTTAGCTCAACTCCGTTCGCGTTGTGACCGTAGACTCACATATCTATTATACGTCTAATATGTGGAAAATATATATAAATAAAACCCTGACAAAAAATCCGATCCGTATATATTGTTTCATGATATTTCAAAATAATTTCGAAAGATCAAATGGCAAAATTCGAAATAAAATAAACACGATTACCCTTGCACAAGTTTCCAATTACAAACGCCATGGTACACATGTCATATGCATGCATGACAAACAAAACAAAACGGGGTAAATACACGAAAATGTTTGCCCAAACTGACCGCCGTAATTGGAGTGGTCCTTTTGCAAACTGCATCAAAGTTAACCCTTGACAAGCGTACGAATGCCATTCTTTGGTCAGATGATGAATGCGAACATAATTATCATTGTGCATTGCAAATGTATCGAAAACGAATTTTCGAACGAAACCAGTGAAAAGGCCATATTGTTGATGTGTTCTGTCATAGAAAGTATAATAATAAATTGCGGTTATCTTTGGTTCTCAATTTGTTCAAAAATTTATATTTTCATTATAATTAAATCAATAGGTATGTGAATATTTTTGAGTAATGTTAACCACATGGATAAATGATGGTTTTTAATATTCAAATTTATAGTGAAAGTGATCAAATTCCCAATTATATTGCAAAGGTTTTACATAATAGAAAATTATATTTATTTTTCGTAAATAATGGGCTTCTAAAACAAGTGATTAATGGAAAATTTTCGCAAAAGTTTTGAAAACACCCGTTTACCTCATACGAAACACGTCAGTTATTATTTATCGTGGCAAAAATACATATGCGTGTATGCCCAAAATGCGAGTAAAGGGCTGCCATTACACGGCTGACTGCAACCCTTTTATGGCGCCGGCACACAAAGGGTTTACGGCAGGTACACCATTCAACCCCCGACATCGACAACGACAACAAAAACACCAACAAAACACAACAACGACCATCATAACCGCGACTCGTCATATTTTCACGGGCGAAAGTGCCGACGATTGCGTCACGGCCATCGAGGGAACACTTGTCGCTCGGCGGGCGGTCGACAATGGGTTAACCCTTATTTTCACTTAAAGATCATTTATCCATTCACTATTATGCAAATAATACAATTTTCGATTCGAGATGGATGTAATAACAATTTAATACAAATATAAATTCAATTGATATCCATAGAAATATTTGATGCTTTGATGATTTTTTTACGTATATCCTTTTTTATGAATCTTATGCAATTTCAGGACATCTGTTTTTCGCTTGAACGAGTCTAATTCATATGTACTCATCCAAGAAAGGATTGTCACTGTATGCAACACGTTCAACACCTCTTTTGTGCAAAAAAGAATATTAAAGGATAAAGAGAAGGATTGCTGATTATGATCTTGGATCGTTTGTTGTGCGACAAATCTGCAGAAAATACCATTTCATTGTCGGTAAAGAGTTATATGTTTGTACTTTACGTCTCATTGCCTTTTTTGTATCGTAAAATACATTTTTTTTTATTTAGGTTGGAATCTGTAGGTAGGTATATGTAAAAAAATTATGATAAATTAAAAATTAATCTTTTTTATTGATAAATTGAATTCCAAAATTATTCCTACTTATGATTTCAAGTATTAGGTAACTATTGTAAATACACTAGCACATAGTTAACTATTGAAATATGGGTCAAAATTCGTTTCACTTCACTTTAATAATCGATAATTAAAAAAAATATATGTATACATATAAAGATTCAATTTCCAAATCACCCATCATAAGAACGAACGAGTCTCTTCACGCTAAAAAAAAATCATTCAACACTCCACACAAGACTCCGAAAACAAAAATTCCCATAGCTTTTACACCTTTCATTCACCATAGAGCAAACAGATCTCGGAAAATATATAGGAAACCATCGAAAAAAATCATCGCAGATTATCGCTCGATTTTAAAGAGAGCGCTCATTCACGACTCGTCGCTTCAATATTTCCGCGAAGAAAAGAAAGCAATCGACGAGGGCAAAGGCGAGAGGGTAAAAGCGGAAGACTTTCCCTCACAGACAGACGGGGGACGGTTTAAAACCCGTCATAATGACGGGGTTTGAAGCTCTGTTTTCCGTGTGTTTTAATATGTTCGTCCCGTGAATGGAGGCTTGGGAGTTTGCCGGAGAGGAGGACCCGTTTCTGGAGCACATCAAAGGATTGCCATGAATGTTTTATGAAGTTTGATGAAAATGAAAGGAAAGGAAGTAAGTAAGGAGACGTTATGTTTATGTGGGTGTTGAGGGGTTGCTATGTCAAAAATCGCAATGTTGAGGATTGTGCGATGTGAGGTGTTTTGGTCGGGGTAGTGGGGTGTTTGGTGTTTGTGGATTGTGGTGTATGATGATAATGATGGTGATTATGATAAAAGGAGTTATTAAAAAGTGATGATATTAAAGAAGTTAAAGGGAAAATTGAAAAACTTATAAATTTTTTGCAGTTAAGTTCAGTAGTTGGATACGTCTATTATTTTGAAATCAATTGATTCCCAATGATTTCAAATGAATAAAGCGAAAAAATAATCCATTTATTGGTCACACTGCATATCATTTAACTTCAATGATTAACGAAAGTCATTGCATTCGACAAAACATAATCTTAATCAAACTTGACCTAATGGTAACAAAATCTTAATTTTTTTATTCTGAAATGGACGGAGAGTAATATTATTTCATTATTAGATATTCTTTAAATCTTATTTTTATACACGAAAATTTATCATAAAAAATTCAGGCATTTTTCCTTTAGTGACAAAAAATGGTAATCTTTGAAGAATTTGAACACTAATACCATTCATTATCAGATTATTCAAGTCTGATATGTAAACATATCCATCTAATAATTATATAATTTACTACTTAACTTCAATAATCAACACAGACCAAAATTTCCAACAAAACACAATCAGACAAACAACCTTATATTCCCAAACCAACTTTCTACAACTCGAATAACCCATTCCCATCAAACATCCAAAAAATATCTCCTTTTGATTCTGCACGCCTAATATAAAAAGACTGAGAGGTGCCGCAGAGGCTTCTCTCTTTCTACTTTTTAAAAGCAGCCGAGTGGAGCTTTGAGCTTTCGCGGAAATATGTAATCTGCCATCCGTGAATGTTTGCGCTCTCCGTCGACGTGAAGCGCAAGATTTTCCTTTTTTTCGCTCTCTATCATCGCCTAGGTATTATATATATACGTCACGGTGTATTTTGTGTGTTCCTTCGATGTCGACGATGAAATAAAAGCCTATTTAAAGGCTTTCTGCAGCGGCGCATATTAAAATTCGAGTGAAAGGGCGCGCGCCGCATTAACCTTTTCGGCGTCGTTTGTCGTTGCGCTTTTAAGTTCTTTTTAGGAAATTTTTCGATTTTTGATTGGAGAATATTATTTTTTTTCGATTGATAAACGCTTTGATTTATATTTAAATTTTTCTATTATTATTTGAAATTTTAATATTTATATTGAGTTTGGTATGAAGAAAATGTAGTCTTTATGTTAAGTCTATTTTTGTCGTTTTTTTAAAAAAAATCTTTTTTTTAATACAAATTTTAATTATATTAATGTGTGCGTTAGTAATTAAAATAAATCATTGAGCATGAGAATTTATATCGTAATATTTCGACCTATTTTTCCAAATGGATTTTCATTTTGTACGATTAATTTTTCATGACAGAGTGAATTTCCACATCGTATTTCGAAAAAAAATATATATATATATACAAATGGTAAATGGTATTGTTGAAAGACTCCGATACAATTGAAAAAGTGAACATTTAAGTGCAACAGTTGCAATTGATTAATGAAACTTTAACTAGAAAACCTTTCGAAAAACTTACACGAAAGCAGGTGAACATTACACTTAATGATCGCACATTGTTATGTCGAATAATACTTATAAATGCTTCTGAAGATTAACATATCTACGGATAACCATCAATATCCCTAACTTGAATACACGCATGTACCGAAATGGACCATATACCATTGCCAGAAGCTTTCAATCTTCCATAAAAAGCTTTTAAACCAAAATTTTTGATAGTCTTTTTTTCAGAAGTCTGATTATTTTTACATTATCGTATAGTGACAACCATATGATCGTTGTTTATTTATTTGAATATTGTGTTATGAGATTTATTAATAGAATGATTTTTTTTGTTAAAGAAATCGAAACTATATTTTCAAACCACTGTCCTTTAGTATAATTCCAGATTTTTTTTCTATGCAGAAAGTGCACAAAGGGCGCATAAATTTACGTCACGGGGTGCACAACTAGTACAAATGCCACTGATGCTAATGGGTTGCATCGCGTTGCAACTGCAATTCTTCTCAAGAGGCAACAAAGGACGAGAATAAAAGAGTTTCTTTTTCGTTTTATGTCCTTTTTTTCGTCTTTTGCACGACGTAAGGTAGAAATAGCATTTGGCTACTCTTTCGGTCCGTGCAAAGAGGCAGATTATCGACGTGTAAGGGATGATTAACTGTCCAGGGACGGTCCTAGAACGATCTAACGAATTGAATCGATTTTGATATTTTTTTGGAATTAAATATACATATTTCGATTGATTATCAAAGTTAAACAATATTTAATACATATGAATGATCTAATTATTATATAAACGATAAACTTCTAAGGATATTTTACAATTAAAAATAATTTCGATTGTATCATTAAATCTATGCCAAATATTGATATCAAAAGATATTGTGTGATGAATAAATGATTGGATAGTGAAAATATTTTAGTATTGAATCTTATATACAAATAAAAATGATCGAACATTCGATTTGGTTGATGATGGAAAAAAAATGATCAAAGTATTCGATTCAATCGAAATGTACGTTTATAAAATTCTATATATTTTTATATCAGGGGAAAAATAATCACTCGAAAACATTTATGGGATTGGATCTCGATCGGAATTAATTTAACTGAAGATTTGCGGGCGCTCGCATATACCCCGGTCCGCTCCTGACAAATGGTCACCGTGACAATGGATCCCGGCCATTGTCCGATTGACACACATAAATATAAATGATAAAAGTTTAAGGGACGTCCCGTCTGTCCGCGGGCAGGACTTTGTGCGACTCCTGCCGTTTTTAAAAAGCGCGCCACGCGAAAAAAATACATAACCGCCACCGGCCACCAAAGGGTAGCCCAGATCCCTTTGTGTCGCAGAAATAAATTATTAGATTTCCTTTATGTCCTTTTCGAACATGAGCGAATGGAGCCTCATTGTTTCTACGCGTGTCGTCCGCACGATTTATGTATGACGGTAATGGCGGCTCAAAATTTTCCGAGAATAATGCGGAACGATTTCGGTTCACTTCGTTTTTTTTGTGTCGTAAAATTTTGGGATTGTACGTGTGTGTTCGAATTTGATTTTTGACTGCTTCGTTGTTGATTTAGATTGAATTATTTTGATTTATTGTGTAATCGAAGTTTTTTGTGTGTTTGTTTTGGCCGGATTATTGAAGCTATATGTCATCCCTTAAATTTGATCTGTCATTGATAAATTTGATTTTATCGCTTCGTAATATCTTACAAATAAAATATTTCTAAAATTATATAACTTAAGATATTATGTTTTTCAATAAAAAAATTATAATAATCCAATAAAAATTATGTTAAATATTCATCTAGATAATTTTTTTATTTAGTGACATCTATAGCAAACAATTAAAATACTTAACACTAAAAAAATGTACCACATCATAGTCGGTAAAGCAGTCGCTCGCTTTATCAGTAACGCGTGGTTTCGTGTCAAACTCCTTTCGGCCTGCTTCGATATTCAAGTTGTCTGTTAAAGGCTCCGGAGGCTTCGTCCTCACGTTTTAAGGCTTCTGCAGCGGTCCTTCCACAAATTTACACAATGCAGGCGCCAGCAGTGTTTATGGAATTGTCTCTTGAAGACCAGGTAATGCTTCATCACCTACTTTCATCTAAACGAGGTTATGTTCTATAGCCTCGCCTTTTATGTCGACATATGTCAGCTTCATATATACTGTTTTTAGTATTATAACGGTTTTTGTCAAATTTTAAAATACCTTTTCTAATATCTAAACGATCGATTGTGTGTTTCGCAATTTTAATTTTTAATACACATAACCCTACAATTTCTAGGCCCAAGAACTGAGAAAGTATTTCAAAAGCCTCGGTGCTGAAATATCTGAAGAGAAGTCTCCCAAAGGTATCGAAGATGATCTTCATAAGATTGTTGGTGTGTGCGATACGTGTTTCAAGATTGGAAACGAAGAAGAAATCGATGCTATCCTTAACAGTATTGTTTCCATCATGGTGTCTGTGAGTAGATGGTTTTCATAATATTTATTTAATTATTAAATGCATCGTTTATAATTCACAAATTATTTTCATTTCAGATTTCACTAGAACGTGGTGAAAATTTAATTTTGGCATTTAGTGAAAAACTAGCAAAAGCACCAGGTCAAAAACTCGGCATGGTAGCATTGCAGTCGTAAGTATAAAGAGTAATTATACATACATATAACTCACTGTAAACTTTAAAATATTACTTTTTAATAGATTATGGAGGTTGTACAAAAATCTCGAAAGTACGTCTCCTTTGAGATATCATGTTTATTACCATGTTGTTGGCATAGCTTGTCGTGTCGGACAAGTCAAAGAAGTTTTCAGCGGAGTCGACCAATTGAAAAAAGAATTTTCCGCTTGTCCTCCATCCTCCGAACAAATGCAAAAGCTGTACAGACTTCTTCACGAAGTCTTGAAAGACAACCAAAGGTATTATCTTTATATTTTCGATTTAGCTATGAAATATATTTATGCATATTTCATTTCATCACAGTGAATTGGCTTCAAAAGTTATGATTGAATTACTCGGAACTTACACATCTGAAAACGCATCTTACGCCCGTGAAGATGCCATCAAGTGTATTGTTACTGCTTTAGCCGATCCAAACACTTTCTTGCTTGACCCCTTGTTATCGTTGAAACCTGTCAGATTCTTAGAAGGAGAATTGATTCATGATTTATTGTCAATTTTTGTATCGGAAAAACTGTCGAGCTATCAACAGTTTTATAATGACCATAAAGAATTCGTTCAAAATCAAGGTATTTTTTTAACAAATATATCATAAAATCTAATAAAAAAGAATATGTTTTTAATTATTTTTATATTTCAGGATTAAATCACGAACAGAACATGAAAAAAATGCGTCTTTTGTCGTTCATGCAACTTGCCGAATGCAATCCAGAAATGTCTTTTGAATTGATACAAAGTGAACTACAATTACAAGAAGAAGAAGTAGAAGCTTTCATAATCGAAGGTATATTTAAATATTCTAAAATTGATTGAATAATGAATTATGTATAATCATCATTTTTATTTTAGTTCTAAAGACAAAATTAGTACGTGCTAGAATGGATGAAGCACTTAAGAAAGTACACGTATCAAGTACCATGCATAGAACATTCGGAAAAGCTCAATGGCAACAGTTGAGAGATTTATTGTATTTGTGGAGGGGAAATTTGAACAACATCCAAGAAGGCATGAAGAACGTAGCAGCCGCACAACAAAAGTTGATCGCTCAACAACAAAAAACCTAAGTCTCGTGAATAATACCTAATTTTTTACCCTTACATTCTTGGAGATACTGTATCGTAACGTATATGTAAATTATTCATTTTTTGTTTACATAAAATAATATTAAACGATTTAATTTGTTTTAATATTCGTCCAGTAGAAAATAGATACGATTAAACCGTTAATCCAGTGTTTCCCAACCTTATTTGTACCATGCCCCACTTCACCAATTCGAAAATCTCGATGACCCCCCCCTCCTATTAAATTTTTATTTACATAATAAATTCTGAAAAAAAATTATTTGCTTCAAATAAAAATGCACATATACGCAATCAAACTATATCACCATAAAATTAACAATTTTCGTTATTTCTGCTTAAATATTTTTCTTTAGTATTTTAATATTTCTACAAAAAACGATTATATCAATAGCATAAAATCAGACAAAAAAGGCATTACAGACGAAAAAATTTTCCAAATGGTTTTGTCAATCAAACTTGTCACCATAAAACTATCAACTTACAATTAACAAATATTAATGATTTACGCATTGCCCCCCCCAAAATGTTCAAATGTCCCCCGGTAGAGCGTTCGCCCCACGTTGGGAAATACTGCATTAATCGAAAGGATTGGGTTAAATAAAACATTGAATTTAATTAAAGTATACATATACACAATATGTATATAATGTGTTTATTTCAACAGTGCATATATTTATGGTGCATCTTGCTTATTTAACTGTACATGTATTTTATCATCACGAGTATATTTTACAATTGCCATTCAGAAAAAATACGGTAGCTCTGATAAAATAGTTCCGTAGAATGTGCACATTACTTAATTTTATTCAACAATTACATATACATAACTGGAACATTGAAAATTTAATTACTACAAAAATACATTCATCGTCACAAGAATTTTTTCATTGATGCATTAATAAGCGATGAACTGTTTTCGTGAAGACGAAATCAAAAACTTGAAACCTGGAAAACAGTAACCTGAACAGTTATGTTTTATACATATTTATAAAAATATTTATCATTTATATGTCGATGTGAAATAAAAATATATCTCGTTAAATTATTTATTTATTGATAAACGATATTCTGAAGTTGCGGACATTTCATGATTATTTTTTTTACTTTGAAGCGTGTCATTTATTCTTATGACGATTGTGTGATGAAGTTTCATCGAAATTGTCTTATAAGATATTGAATTCCGTCTAATTTTTGCTTAAAGTTTTAATATAATGATTCTTTTGGAGTCAATTAGAATTTTTTTTCAATTTTATTTATATTCTATGATTAAATACATAAGGTACAAAGGACATTCAATTTTTAGCTCACTTTAATTTTGATGAAGACAACATTTAAGCAAAACTTCATACATAACAAATATTTGTATTTTTATAAATAACTAAATACATTACATCACCAAAACTAATATATAATGTTAAAGTATTAAACATGGGAATTTTCAATTTGATGGGAAACAATTTGGTAATATTAGCTATTTGTTAATAACTTATCAACAACCTTGCATTTAACAAACGATCTTTTAATTGAACAAGGCACAGGGTTAAATCGAGCCTGTGGCAAGCTAATAATTGTCATTTGTTATTTATTAACATTATTATTTATTTTTTGTAGATCGATAAGTTTTTCGTTATCGAGACTCAAATATATTTAATGATGTCACATATTTTTTTTTAATTCCTGTCTCGTGCAAAGAGAAAATTTCGGCCGTCTTATCGATCAGTCTTAATGGCTTTTGCCGATATGAACATTGGTTTTTTATCAATATTGTAAATTAGTTTTTAATGTACGCAAATAACTAAATTATGCTAATTCAAAACAATAACAACCTATAATAAAATATCCGTGAACGGAGAAATAGAAAGTACCAGGTAAAATTACTCCTAAATTGCATAACCCGGCCATTGGTTTTCCATTTTATTCACTAAACTGTAACCATTATATAGTTTAACAAAATATTACATGTTTTTAATAATATAGAACGATGACTAACAGTGAAGGCTAAATATATACAATAGAGTATTAAAATTAAATTGAAATATATTTATGCTTCCTCATGTTCGGGACATAGAATAAATACTGTTTGTACCTACGTTAACTATCAATTAAGTATATGAATACATCGAGATTAAACAAAAATATTAAAATAAATAGAGTGTTTTTTTGTATATAGTTTTTTTTTACATTTTCTTACTCCTAAAAATCACACGAATGATATGCAAAATGAACGATAGGAAGATGTGTTTTACACATCGTATAATAATGGCCAAAAATACCTCGCTCTTCGTTTTTTTATGCTTCATTCGATATGTGCTGTAATTATAACCATGAATCTTATTTAAAATTTGAAAAAATTTAATTTTCAAGCCATTAGTATACTCACATGCATATTTTAATTACATTTATATGATGCAACATATTTGTCGAGGTTTACTCCTTCAGTATTACAAGCAAAAACATTACCCAAAACACATTTAATACATATAATAAATATATTCTGTATTATCAATGTACCTACTGTTTAATTTTTGGAACTGTCGTGCTTTTGACCCCTTCTCACCAATTTCATACATAAATATACCATCGTTAATATCTTTGACATTTAAACTGCAGTACATAGATATATTTTAACATACAACACACTGCTTATACATTCAAAATATGAATTTAAACATATATTGAAGATTTGATTTATATTTATAATAATAAAAAAATTATTTGAAAATGCGTTGTGAATGATAATACACAGTGTAATATTTTTTCTGATATGCAAAAATTTCTCCCTGTAATAAATATTATTATATGAATTAATTTTAAGAAACGAATTGTTCGTTTATGAAAAAATTGTATCATACCTTTATCTGTATGAGCCATAGTCAGTTGTAGCTGGGGGTTCCTGACGGAATGGATTGTTTGGATTGCCACCAGGGACTGATAGACTTGGTCCAGATGGTTGTTGACGAGTGGCACCATATGTCTCCTGATTACTAAGATCAGAGAGTCTACTGGACGATAAAGCTCGAGGTAGAGGGTTACTCGGAACACCATGAGGTGCCAAGTGTGCTGTTTCTTCAGCCACCTGAAGTTCAAATTTATTTTAATAAAAAAAATATATACATACATATTTTTATGATATAGAATAAAAATAATCACTTGATGAGGATCTTCTGTGACTGGAAGGTCAGAAACAAAACCAGTATCTTTCCTATAAAAGTTGATGAAAATGAAACCAATGAGCACCATCATGCAAATTATTCCATAACCTCGGAAAGTAGCTGTTGTTCCATAATAGCTCACAAAGATCCCACCTACAATTAAATAATTAATTGCATAAAAAGAAATTACATAACCGATTACTGAAAAATATTTTTTACCAATAACAGCACCGCAACCTCTCCCAAGTCCATGATGGATACCTTGAAGTACACCTTGAGCAGATGCCCTAAGACCAGGAGGAGTGCAATGGGCTATATAAGAACAGCAAGCAGCCCAAACAGCAGCATGAGTAACGCCTTGGATGAATTCAAACGGAAGTACCCACCATGGATTGCGTAACCAAGAAATATATAAAAAGCGCAATACATTACCGACCAGACCAATGCAAAGTACCTGAAAAACAAAAATGAAATTTAGTTTAGGAATTTAAAATAAGATATGTAAGTAATATTGACGATTGCTCACTTTCACGTGTCCCATTTGAGTGATTAATTTGAAGCTGAAGAAATAAGCAAAGATTTCTGAAATGTGATTAATAACAGAAGCAACACCAAAAAGTGTGGGGGACCCTCCAAAGTCTTGCAGATGCCAAAAAAGGAATGTGAAGATGAGACCAATACCAAAGCCCATAAACCACGCAACGAACAAGAACGAAGCGCATTTTAAATTCTTGAATTGTTTCAAGACGGTTACCCATTCTGGCATTTCGCGAGTGGTTTGAGCAAACATTTTTGTCTGAAAATGAAATATGTTTCGTTATATAGTTGATTTTGAGATTTGGAATAAGTGATGATGATTTACCTGCGCTATAGGTTTTTCTGGTGCAGCTGCAGCCGACGTATCCAATCCTGGTAAATTTAACTGAGCAGCCAATTGACTCTGTAAACGTTCTTCTTCGGTTGGAAGTGTATGCGCTTGCTGGACTTCAACTTCCACAGTTGGATAATCATATTTGAAGTTGATCTAATAAATTAAAATTATAATAGCGATACGAATAAATAAATAAAAATCTCCATCATTTTATGTACCTGAGTCGCTGTGATTAAAGCTGCACCCATCAACACGGAAAATGTAGCAAAACATATGGTATAGTTCTTTTCTTGCTTTTCAGGACCACAAGGATGTTCAGGAAAAGCAGTAGAATGATCTAAAGCAATACCCACGAAGAACATAGCTAATCCCCATCCTAATGATCCGAACATTCTTTGATGGCCATATCTATCTGCGTCTTCACCTAATAAAGTGATTACAGCAGAATCTGCTAAAGTAATCGCAGGAGCACTGAAAAATTCTCCTATTATAACTAGTAGGAGTAGCAGGAAGAAGGCCTTTTGTATATCTTGAGTACGATAGACTATGGACGAGAATAAAGGAGAGACCCAGGTTTTGTGAAGATTATCTTGGTAGTTAGAAGCATATTTCACATCCAAAGGAGATTGCCCTGCAACTGATGGAGGCCTGACTGCTCTGGCAACTCTCGTATGAACACTGAAAATATCAACATTTTAATAAGATAAAACGTTGGTTTGTTCTATTAAAAAAAAAAGTATATAGTTTACTCATTTTCGTTGAGCAAGAAGAGTGGCAAATTTGGTGGTCCCTCATTGGGTGGAATAGATCTTTTGAGTATTTGAGGTGATTCAGCTGGTCTAAGTTCATAATCTGTGGCGTTCCTTCTTGAAATACAACTAGCAGCAGGAGGTTGGACGAAACCCAAAGGCAATGTGAAGACAATCCAAGCAGAAAGTGAAGCCAGCAATAGCAACTTACCCTTTTGCCACCTACATCAAAAAACAGATTCGTCATAAGGAAACCTTTCGGAGAAACTAATCGAAGTACAAAAATACAAACCTATCAGCCAAAGATCCCCAAAAAGGTGCCGAGAGGAATTCGACGAAAGGACGAGTACCGATGAGAAGGCCACACTGTCCAGCATTCATTCCCATTTGCTTAAAGTAGACACCCATCAATGGAAAAAGGGAGCCGAAAGCTGAATAGAAGAAGAAGTAGAATGTTTTGACCGTAAGGAGTTCTTGGTCTACAGCTCCGAAGAGCAATTCGATGATGTCGGAACGTCCTCGGATCTTATGAGTGGCCTCCTTCGGTTGAGGGTACCTGAAAAAGTAATTGAAAAAGTAAGCTTTTTATGCGTGAAAATAGGTCAATGGTTGATTCTTGTCGACCACATCGATTCTTAACAATTGTCGAAGTTAAGTAACAAATGGGGTAGTTAGTAAATGGATTTGATTGAGTATTGTTAATATGACAATGAGATGGTTTTCTGAGGCGTAATTCTAAAATTTATATAGATGACGATATTAAAAAAAATAGAATTTCTTAATATTTAGTGTCTCACAATAAAATACGAACACGTCCGTATGACGAAAATGTGGAATTTCATGCGAACATAAATACAACATATTTCAGCATATGAGAATGTTCAGCATTCTAAGCAAGAAATTATTTATTTTCATATAAAAAATATATATTAAATGTGTACATTTTCAAAATTCATTTCGCGTTACCGTAATACGTAAATTTTCAAACCCGCATAGTACACTTTTCCTAATTAAATACACAAACCATGAATTTTTATAAGATTAACGACTTTTCATTCACTTCAGCGATGATATCACCATATTCAATGAAGCCACATTGTACGCTACTTGAAATAATATTTATTTGCATGCACAACTGTTGAAAAATGTTCGAATTGAACACAATTGCGATATTCTTTTTCGAAAAAGGTCAAATTGAAAATTAATATCAATTTGAAACACCCCCGATAAATATCATAACACTTTTGAACGGAAAATTCGCATGAAAAGTGCGTATTTTCCGATGAATCACGCATTGTGTGAAAATGCGCATGTGAAATTACGCACTGAAATTCGTTTTTCACATGCACTTATATTTTAAAGAAAATTAATTGTTTTTTTGATATGTTATAAATTTTTTATTGTGCTAACGTATTTTATAAATTGAAAACATCGTGCACATCTAAAAATATTCCAATTGGAATTATTCGATGCAGATTTACAATTATTCAGTGTAACATTTGATTCTAAACGAGTCGCTTAGTATAATATAACCTAAAACTTTCCATGAATTTAACATCATGAGAAAAGATCCTGCATGCAAATTATCTCGTGAATATCTTAAGATCATGTGTGACGCGAAGTGAATCCAAATGTGAAATTCTCACAGCGGATCAAATTCACTCGAATTATTTATATAATTCGGAGATTTTACTCATGTAAAAAGCTTTTCTAGATTAATATGTGTTGTTTTGATCCCAACAGTATTTTATTACTAAGAAACCGAAGGAATTGAGGGGAAAACGAATCAATAAACTCCTAGTGTTTCGAAATAGTACTTACGATACGAAGATAAAGTGCTTAAATAGATTGGGTTTTCATATGAACGAGATGCGAAATTTTGAATTCTATATTGTAAAAGAATTTTTAATAGAATTATAATTTATTTTTGAATAATAATATAGAATTTTTGACCTTTTGTATTTTAAAAATCGATTAGTTATTTTAATGTTAATCTAAATTTCGCATATATCGTCGTTTTTCGAAATATAAAAATATTATAATTAAATCAGAAAAATTTATATAACTATGCCATTAAGCAAATCCCGAAAACCAGATGCCAAAATCGAACCATTATAAAAAGGTCAAGGCAAACCTAATCAAAATCGGGATACCGCATTTACAATATTATAAATCATAAAAGCTATTTAAGCTATTTCTATTGCAAAGTCAGCTTTTGAAGTAACCAAATAATTACATTTTATCAAACTCCATAAAGGACTTAAGCAAACATCCTACATACGCAAAATCAATTGACCACTTCACACATTTATCGAAAGATAATATAAAAGCGATGTTTCAGTACAACCTAACGTGAACGAAACCCAATAAATCATCATCAACCTATATAAAATTCGAAACATAAAATAAAATAAAAATAAATTAATCGATAGATCCTATACAACTGATTCATTTTTTATACAACAAACAACCCATCTTGACAAAATCATTAACATATGCAAACTATGTAAATTTCCGATAAAAACATTTTCCAAGCATTCCGTAATACACATATTTTCAACAAAATCATCATCATACACATTTCCAATAGCTTCACCATTTTCCAAAAAAAAAAAAATCCTTTACACACAACCTTCTCACTCGATAGATTCGAATCGAAAAACCAAAGAACCCTCATCCAACCGAAAGCATGCGCCCGACCCACCCACCCCCAAAGCTCCCCCGATTACAAAAAAGCCGCGAAACCACAATCAACACCATGCGAAAAAAGCACTAACCTAGAAGGGTCGACCTCGCCCTCGGCCTCAGGGTCCACCATGGGCCTGGCGGCGAGCGACGTAGGCGGGGGCCTCTGCGCGCCCTCGTAGCCCCCATATTCGTCCATGTCGCCGCCGTGCATGCCCCCGGCCAGGAGACTGCGCCCCCGCACGCGACCGGACGACCCGCCGGATACTGGCCCCCAGATCGATCGCCCCCGACCCCCAGAGCGCCGCCCCGATCGATATGGGGCGCACGCGCGGCGCCCCTCCTTTCGGTGTCGTGTCGCTTTTCCGTGCACTTTTCACCGTTTTCTTTTGGGTTTTGATTTTTTTTTTTGGTTTATTGTATTTTTTTGGTAGGTGGTGGTGATTTGGTGGGAAGAAAGTAAATTTCACGTTCAATTGTTACACCCTCCCTCCCAAATTATTTTCACGGTTTTTTTTAAATTGTTAAGTGTGATAATGATTTTATTTTTACAATATCTGGGGTACTTGTTCAGGGGGTAAATATTCTAGAACCGTGTAAAATAAAGTGAAAAAGCGCCATAGGCGAAAATTATTTCCAAATTTTTTACTCAATCAAACTGTATCACTAAAAACTATCAATTCACTTAATTTCTTCTAACAGGAATTTTTTTCTTTGGTTAATTTATCAATATTTCTACAACAAACAATTGTAGAAGCAAGGCAAAAATGGCGCCATAGGTGAAATTTTTTTTCAAAAATCTTATTGTTAGTCAAACTATAATATATCACCATAAAACTATCAATTTTCTTTATTTGCTATTGAGATTTTCTTTCTTTAGTTTTTAATATTTCTACCAAAAACAATTATATCAAAAGTATAAAATCAGACAAAAAAGCGCCACAGGAGCAAACTTTTTCTAAATGATTTAGTCAATCAAACTGTATCACCATAAAACTATCAATTTACTTATTTTCTTTGGTTTATTTTTTAATATTTTCACAAAAATTTATTGCATATTTAGAAAAGTAACGGAGCGGTTTCCAACTTGTAATTAGAAAAAAGTACCGGAATGTCGTTTCGGCTCCCGTACACCACTGGTAGATGGTTTTGTTTAATGTTAATGAATATCCAGCGGTCGTTCCGGGATACGAAGAAGGGAGTCGTTATAGGGGTGGGGTGGGGGGTAAGACGGGGACTCACTAACAGTTCTAATAAAATTACTAACGCCATCTTGTAGTTTTATCTCGAAATTTTCCAGTACGGCGATACCCAGAACCTGAATGGAGCTCATGACGTTGCTGTGAGTAAAAAACAATTTTTCAATTATTTGATGTTATTTTCATAATGTATTTCGACCGTGACTGTCAGAAATACACAGGTTGTGATGTAAACGACATAATTTTATCGGAATCCCTGTACTTTAACCTTCAAGCGGGCGCATCCAGTGATTTCACTTGAGCGGGCGCGTGTCGTAAATTCGACAATTTCAAGTTTTCTCCATGTAAATGATGTTTTCTTTATATAAATGTCAAGGAATTGATGTAAGGCTATGAAAAATGATAAATGACAGTACTTTTAGAAAAAAAAAATGAGTTTCTAAACAAAAAAAACACAGCGATAAAGGTAGAAACGATTCTGCGTATTAGTTGCCATTTTGGCAACTACTTGTCAATTTATAACCTCAAAGTGTTTTTTTACTTAAAACGTTCCATTGGGGCAAAATGGGGCACCCCATCTTACCCCGCTACTTAGTGTATCTGAAATTAGGTAGGTATGTTTTATTTATACTAATTACAATTTATTTATTTACAGAAAATGGTTCGTAACTATAAGAAAAAGACTAACAGAGGAGAATGGGACGAAGTGGCTATGAAAAACGCTATTGAAGATGTGTTGCAAAACAAAAAGGGATATAAATTAGCAAGTAAATATTATGATGTACCTCAAACTACTCTGGAACGCAAAGTCAAGTTAGCGAGACAAAATGAGAATCATGTATGCAATATCAAAGTTCCTTTGGGTCCGATAACAACTGTCTTTACGCAAGAAGAAGAACAGGTGCTTGTTGCTTACCTAAAAGATATGGAAAATCGTTTTTTCAAATTCACTACTTCGGAACTGCAAAAGCTGGCATATCAATTGGCAGTTGTCAATAATAAGCAGCATAAGTTCAGTGAAGTCAAGACAAAAACTGGTAAAGATTGGGTTAAGGGATTTTTAAAGCGTCATCCAGAATTAAGTCTTCGAAAACCAGAAAATACTTCCGCTACTGGAGCTGCGGGATTTAATAGAGTGTCGGTGGAACCTTCGAAACGAATTAATCACGTAAGTCGAGAACTTACTGTATATCTATATTAATTCTTTGAATGCTTCAATTCTTACACATATCATAATTCGGACAAAAAAATTACATATTTTTATTGCTTGGAATCGTAAGTAGGTACATATAGGTACCTACCTACAAAGTCAGTTTTGACGAATTTGTGGCAAATTGAAATTTTTTTTATTCTGGCAACATCGTAAACGTCAGTTGACATATGTCAGTTGTTTTCACAAATTTTAGTTTACAAGTCAGTAGTGTTTGTGTGTTGTGTGTGAAATTTTTCGAAAATCTATAACCATGCCATTCATGAACATGAGAACTTTGATTAGTTTGGTGCACGATGAAAGAACAGCCATTGAATTTTTTCGATCAAAAGACATTATACAGAGGGAACAATTATGTAAAAAAGAACATCAGATGAAATTGTCCTTCGCTGGAACTGAACCTAAATGGCGATGCGTCAAGCCGGAATGTGGAACGGCTAAAGGGTTTCGAATCAATACATGGCTTCAAAATTCTACACTGCCTTTACATAAAGTCGTTTATTTCATTTATTTTTGGGCAGAGGAAATGCCGACTATACAATATCGTGCAAGAGAATTAAGCATGCCAGAGGAAACAGTTATTAATTGGAACGAACATATATGTGAGGTTTGTGCGTGGCGGAATGGACAAGGAGACTCCATGATTGGAGGCGAAGGAACTATAGTCGAAATCGATAAAAATGTCTTAGTCCGTCAAAAACACAAGTTTGAAAAAAATGTTCCCGAACAATGGGTCTTTGGTGGTATTTGTCGAGAAACTAAAGAATGTTTCATTGAAAGAGTCTCCGATTGTTCAGTCGAAACCCTTATGCCAATTATTAGGCTACATATAAAGCCTGGCACGAAAATCATCTCTAATTGTTGGAAAGCTTACAAAGATATCTCGATGAATGGTTTTGAACACGAAACCGTTGACAATCGTTTGCATTTCATCGATCCTGTGACACGTGCCAATACCCAACAGATCAAACGGATGTGGGGTTCTTTAAAATGGGAAAACGAACGGAGACAAAAAACGGACAGATTTTTTGTGGAGTCGTATCTGAAAGAGTTTGTCTGGAGAAAGAAATTGCATAAACTAAATGCTTTTGAGTTTATTCTTCAAGACATATCTTCATTCCTTTGTACGGTAAATACATGTTTCAAGAGTACCATGGTTTGTGTTCGCTAAAGTTATACATGAAAATTTATGAAATAATATAAAAAGGAAAACAAATATCGTCTATCAGTATATTTTTTGTAATATGGTTTTTTCCAAAATCTATTTTTTTTATAATTTAAATTGTTGGATTGAGATTCAGAAACATTAAAAGATCATGAAACGAACGAAATTAAAAATAATGAGATTGTTTTAATGATTTTTTTTGTTATAATTATACTTCATATAATATGTTTCAAGTGTCTGATGTTAAATAATATTTCAGATAGATGAACCAGAAGAATATCCATGTGATGATCCTATAGAACCTGAATTTTTAATTGTAATTTTTTTGTACCCTTGTTAGTTTTTCTTTTTATTTTTTATATGCATAGTTATAATATATAATGTATGTAATTTTTTTCAGAAAGAAGAATTAATAGAAGAAGGTCCACTAGAATTTGACGTATACTTTGCCAGAATTGTAATTTTTTTCCCATGTTGGTTTATTTTTTTGTATTTCATTTTTAATATTCTTATATTTTCAGAAAGAAGAAGTAATAGAAGAAGATCTAAAAAAATTTGAAAACAATATTGCCGAAATTGTAAGTTTTTTGTTCTGTTATCAGTTTTATTTTTTATTTAATTATTTACTAGTACGTTTTATTTTTTTCAGAAAGAAGAATTTATTGAAGTTCCAATAAAATTTGAAAGCATTACCGAAATTGTAATTTTTTTGTTATCTTTTTAGTTTTTTCTTTTAATTTTATATACAAGTACATTTTTTTTTCAGAAAGAAGAATTAATAGATGAAAATCTGACAGACTTTGGAGACAACATTGCTGAAATTGTAATTTTTTTTTCGGTTGTCGGTTTCTGTTCTTATTTTTACATATAAATATAATTTTTTTTTTCAGAGAGAAGAATTAATAGAAGAAAATCCAATAGAATTTATTGACACTTTTGCCGAAATTGTAATTTTTTCTTTTACTAAACTTTTTTTCACTGTCAAATTTATGTATACTTTTTTTTTTTCAGAAACAAGAATTGGAAAACAATTCCATTGAAAGTTCTGAAGCTGGCTCAGAATGTTCAATAAAAATAATCAGTGTACATTCTATTAATAACATGAAAGGAATCGTAATAGATCAACACAACGAAGAACAATCTCATAGAACACCACACAAGAAAGCAAAATTAGGAAACTGAAACCATTTCGCACTTTCTGTATCATTTCTGGATCATAAACTATTTCAAACTTATAGAAGGATGAATCCTTCTATTTTTGCATAAATATTACAGATTTTCTGAGGTAATCAATTACCTAATATGAACGCAAATGCATGGGAATTGAAGATTCGCCATATTATTTTGCAAGAAGAAATGAAAATTGCAAATTAAAACTAGCACACATTAAAAAAATTTAATTTGACTGAAAATAAATGTTTTTTTATCAATTATATTGTATTAATTTTTATTTATTGAATTCTTCTCTCAATAATTAGTCTGATAAAATACATTGATTCCCATTGATCAATGAATTACAGTTCGATCCAGTAGTGGATTAAGGCAGTGGGAGAGGTGGGTGCCTAGGAGTCTTTGAATTTAGGAGACTTCGAATCCTATCTATTTCTAATAAAAAGAGTTACAGTCGCAAAATAAGTCTATTCTAGCACAACACCTGAACCGTAATCACTAAATTATGTCAGCATGAATTTGTATGTCTATTGACAAGCTTCTAATAGGTATAGTTCTCAAAAATTGATCATATTTAAACTATCACGAATATATCGAAAAGTATTTATTATTCAATAATTCGATTTAAGACCCCAAGATTTATTTCGAAATAAACCTAAGGTTCGAACCGTATTTTTTTTGTTCCGATTTTCAGTTACGGTTCAATAAAAAAATATACATATTTAGGTTCGGTTCTGGTTCAAAGCCCTGAAATAATCAACATTAGCGAAAAAAGAGTTCGACATGATTCAATACGTAAAGCAAGATTTGAGGGTGATGTTTTATTTGGTTCCCAAATCTAACAATAAGAAGACATGATCAAAGCGCACATGACGCAAGCATAAATGACCCAAGCGTACACGACGCAAGCGCAAATGACCCAAGCGCACATGTTTTTGAAATTTTCAAATTGAAGTTTAACACGATACTAAAAGAACCAAAATATGATTTTTGTGTAAAAGGAATTAGACTATAATCGAAGAATTTTTCGTTCTGGCAACATTAAAAGTCAGTTGACACTTTGGGGTTTGTTTTCATAAACTATGGTTTACCGATCATTAGAATTCGCTCATTTCTGTATTCTATGTGTAATTTTTTGAAAAAAAGTAACAATGTCGTTTAATAATATGACAGCCTTTTTTAATTTGGTGTACGATGAAAGATCAGCTATTGAATTTTTACGAACAAAAAACATTATACAGCAGGAACAATTGTGTACTAAAAAACATCAGATGAAATTGTCCTTCGCTGGAACTGAACCCAAATGGCGATGTGTTAAACCAGAATGTGGAACTGCTAAACGATTTCAAATCAACACATGGCTTCAAAACTCTACACTACCTTTACATAAACTAGTTTATTTCATTTACATTTGGGCAGAAGAAATGCTCCCCGTAGATTTTCGCGCAAAAGAATTTAGCATGCCGGAGGAGAAAATCGTTAATTGGGACGATCATTTATGCGAGATTTGTGAGTGGCGGAATAAACAAGGAAACACCATGATTGGCGGAAAAGGAACTATAGTCGAAATCGGTAAAAATGTCTTAGTTCGTCAAAAAAACAAAATTGAAAAGAATATTCCTCAACAGTGGGTTTTTGGTGGTATTTGTCGAGAGACTAAAGAATGCTTCATTGACCGAGTCTCCGATTGTTCAGTCGAAACCCTCATGCCGATTATTAGACTACGTGTAAAGCCCGGCACGAAAATCATCTTCGATTGTTGGAAAGCTTACAACGAAATCTTGAAAAATGATTCTGAACACAAAATCGTTGACAATCGATTGCATTTTGTCGATCCTGTGACACGTGCCAGTACCCAACAGATCAAACGGATGTGGGGTTCTTTGAAATGGGATAACGAGATGAGACAAAAAACAGACAGGGTTTTTATGGAGTCGTATCTGAAGGAGTTTGTCTGGAGAAGGAAATTGTATAAACGCAATGCCTTTGAGTCTATTCTTGAAGATATATCTTCGTTTTTTTGTACGGTAAATACATGTTTCCGGAGAACCATGGTTTGTGTTCACTGAAGTTGTATTTTTAGAAAAGATACGAAATGCTAAATGTTAAAAATTCTGATTTTTTATATTCAAAATTTTGGAAATAAAGAATCACGATTGTTATGTAAAAGAAGACAAATATCATCTGTTGGTATATTTTTTATAATATGATTTTTTCTAAAATAATTATACTTGATAACTTGTTTTCATAGCTTAAATTTTAGTTATTTTCACAATATAGAATCAAAAACATTAAATGATTATGAATCATAAAAGAACAAAAATAATGATATTACTTTACTAATTTTTTTTTATTTTAATTTTTTTGTTAAGATAATGCTTCATTTAATATGTTTCAAATGTCTGATTTTAAATACTGTTTCAGATAGATGAACCAGAAGAATATCCATGTGACGATCCAATAGAACCTGAATTATTAATTGTAGTTTTTTTTGTGTACTTGATAGTTTTCCTTTTATTTTATTTTTTTATACATATGTTTTTTTTTCAGAAAGAAGAATTAATAGAAGAAGGTCCACTAGAATATGATGTACACTTTGCCAAAATTGTATTTTTTTTTCCCTTGTTAGTTTTATCTTTACTTTTTCATTTTTTAATATTCTTATTTTTTCAGAAAAAAGAAGTAATAAAAGAAGACCCAATAGAATTTGAAAAGAATATTGTCGAAATTGTGAGTTTTTTAGTTCTTTTGTTAGTTTTCTCTTTTTTTATGTTTATGTATTTTTCTTTTTTTCAGAAAGAAGAATTGATAGATGAAAATCCAATCCAATCTGAAGACAACTTTGCAGAAATTGTAATTTTTTTTTTCACTTATTAGTTTATTTTTATACGTATATTTATGTTTTATTTTTTTCAGAGAGAAGAATTTATAGAAGTTCCAATAGAATTTGTAAACGACATTGCTGAAATTGTAATTTACTTGTTCTCTTCACAATTTTTTCTTTTATCTTTCAATTTTTTTCTTTTGGCTTATATATATATATTTTTCAGAATGAAGAATTAATAGAAGAAAATCCAATAGAATTCGTAGACAACTTTTCCGGAATTGTAATTTTTTCTTTTATTACCTACCTTTCATTTTCAAATTCATATGTATAATTTTTTTTTTTTTTCAGAAAAAAGAATTGGAAGAAAAAATTGATGAAAGTCCTGTAGCTGGTCCCGAATGTTTATTAAAAATAGTCAATGCACATTCTATTAATAAATTAAAGAAAATCGGAATAGATAAACTCAACAATGAAAAACCTCATGAAATACCACATAAAAAAGCAAAATTCAGAAACTAAAACCCTTTGGCACTTTTTGTATCAACAGGATCATAAACCATTTCAAACTTATACAAGGATGATTCCTTTTATTTTTGTACAAGTGTTATAGATTATCTGAGATAATTGCCTAAAATGAATGCAAGTGCATGCGAATTGAAGATTCAAAATGTTATTTTGCAAGAGTAAATGAAAATTGCAAATCAAAACCAGTGGACAGATTTGAATTTGTTTGAAAATAAATATTTCTTAAGATTCTTATTGCATTCTTTTTTTATTTATTGAATTATACTCTTGTCGATCGTTACTATTATAGAATACTCTGGTATCTGTTTTTGTGAAAATGTATTATTAGTGAACATGCATTTTTACTAAAATTTTAAGGAATCTGTACTGAAATGAAGAATGCATTTTATATAAAAAAGGCCTAACCTAACCCAGTTTTTTTATAATTAGAAAAAATATACTTTTATTGATAACAAATTTTCACTGAGTGCCCTCATTTAATGAATAGTTATTAGCCTAATTCAGTATGCCCCAAAAACATATTTTCAATAATTTTTTATTTTACAAATCGAGGTAGTTTAAAATTCAGGTTTTTTTCGTTTTATATCTATGTGAAAAAATATGTTCATGAGATCTTTTTCATTGGGAATTTTTTATTTATCAACATTTTCCCAATTTATTTTCAAATGTGGAAAAATTGGGGTCAATTAGTTTATGATCCATTTGTTCAGTGATTAAGTTTAATATAATTTAATGATATTTTAATATTCTTCCACTTTTTATTTCCTTCATTGTTTCTGAATAAAAAACAAAAACAATAAAACATCCCACTTATATAAAAATTTCACTTAATTTGTGTAATATAATAAAATTTATGCTACGCTTCATATCCCATGGATAAGACTAATTGTAAGATCGATGGACTATT
This sequence comes from Hydropsyche betteni, assembly GCA_028571205.2. NCBI lineage: Eukaryota > Metazoa > Arthropoda > Insecta > Trichoptera > Hydropsychidae > Hydropsyche > Hydropsyche betteni. The sequence continues at coordinate 1,038,235 of JAOXNN020000008.1, forward strand.
TCTAATGCAGGCATTGCAAGCTGTGATGTGTCAGGAAATTTGGAGGAAATTATCAGCCAAAGTGTCGAGGAGAAATTATTGGACGGTCACGACCCTTGAGTCATGGGAAATGACTAAATATAATAATTAAATTTATAATGTATTTTTTAGTAAAATGAAACATTTATTTCAATGGTCGATTTTATTAACATGATCAAAATATTTAATTAATTAGAAATATATCAATTACAAAATAATAATGTTCTGAAAATGACAAATAAGGATGAAATGATGATGAGCTTATCCATCTACTACATACATATAACAACTTAATAATGAATTATTTTTATTACAGCTTGTTGTTATTGAGCACAGTGATAGACTATAAATATTGGTGACTAGAAAATAAATTATGCTCTACGACGGAATCGTCGAGAATATAATAATTCCGTATATGCCAATAAAAATAACTTTCATATTTGATTTGATATTTCTTGGTCATTTAATACCTACTACTATGTATATAAATTTGTCGATATTTTTCAATTTTTAAGTCATCATCTCAATACATTTTCATAAAAATAGTATGGAAGACATAAATAACAAATACCTACGAATAAAATATCAGCAATGTCGATATATTTACTTAATGTGACTGACTTTGTTATGATTCATGAAACAATATGTAAGATCTGAAAATTTTATTTTAATATAAAATGAAATTTGGCACTGAGTAGTTGAAGTAAATATTATTTTTAACGGATTGATAAGTCGGTTAAAAAAATAGTTCAGTATGCTTAAAAAACAATGAAATTGTTTCACACAGCCATTAAAGTCACTTTTACAAATAATTAAATTATGTATTCTTATAACTTACATTACTAGGTGTACGTTTTTCGTAGGAACTAAAATTTTGGAATGTGCAATTCATATTGACAAAAATATTAAAAAAAAATCAATAATTTTACAAATAATAAATCATTGAAAAATATGTAAATTTTTTCTATAAATAAAAATTTACCTTCATATTTACTGTTATACAAAATACTAATAAATATTCAGATAATTTGCTATAGAAAATCGATTAGTATGCTAAATATTCATTTTATATACAAACAAGTTAAAGAATATAAAAATATATTCTTATACATTAATGAGTGAAATATTAACAGTGATGGACATTTTTCTGGAATATTTGTATAAAAAATCAGTTCAATTTTTCTTCATTATAAAATCACATTCCAACCCAATGTTAGTTAATTCAATGATAAACATGAAAAACATATTTTTCAAATAACATCTGATAATTTTTTATCGGTTTTCTTTTCTACTTTCTTATCTTCCCACTTTTTCACTATTTTCAGAGGATAACATAACAACGCCGAGAATGTGTATAAGCCACCAGCAATGTAGAATGAAACATCGTAACTTTGCGTATAATCTTTGAAGAAACCTGAAAATTTTTACAACAATTAATTCATTAAATCTAAAAGAAGTTGTTAACTTAACACAGGGATTCCCAACATTGACGTACCCAAGTGCGCTTTCAAAAAAATATCGGTAAGACGGCGGGCACAACCTATTTTTTCAATTCGAAATTCATCACGAGCGCACTCAAATAAGTATGACCATGAGCGCACACAAATCTGACTGTGGGCACACACAAACTGGTCCCAGGGTTGGAAATCCCCGATATAACAAATAAGAATCAAGTTCATAAATTTTAATTTTACCTGCTATTGGAACTCCAATAATTGCAGCAATACCTTGGAACATCATAAGCAAACCAAAAGCATTTGTCAGTTTTTCTAAACCCATCAATTCTACTACTATAATTGATCTGAGTGATGCAAAACAAGCTGAAAAAATTATATTCAAATATTAACGTTCAAATTTCAAATCTAAAACATGAACTTAAGATATATAATAATTTATTTACCAATAGATAATCCAAATACAGTGTAGTAGGCAAACTGGAAGCCTGCAGTATAGCTAATTCCACTGAATATTGTGGCTAATCCACCAACTGTTATCGCAATATTGTTGATTATTAATGCATCGATTCCTAATGAGCTGACAACACCACATACAATCCTTCCTATTGTATTAGCAATTCCCAAAACGCTAACAATCCATTTAGCAGTATCTACATCCATTCCATTCTCTTTTGCTCTTTGAGTGCCATAAATAATTGGAGCGAAAAATCCCATCATGGAAAAGAAACCACTCAAAGCAAGCATAATGAACGAGGGTGATTTCAGAAGGCTGAAGTCAAGCATAGTGGCTAGAGTTCTTCTAGCAGCAACAGGACAGATTGTACATTTGGCTTCAATTTCCTCATCTACATCTTCAACTGTAGGCAAATGTGTGACTGACATATGATATGCAATTGATGTTCGGCTTTGATATTGAGGAATTTTTTTTAGACTGCCACCGAAGAATATATCTTCACGGTACATTGGTCTCGATACTTGACTTTCGTTGGTAAGTGTGCCTCTTCGACTCCTTGGCTGGCGTCCACTGATTGTATTTCTTCTTTCACCATTATTACTATCTTCATTCAATAAAGGAACTGTATTTTCACCATTTTCGGGATTAGGATCTTTTCCATTTTCAACAACTATATACTTGACAGGTTTAGTGTGACCATTTCCTTGAGAATCTTTTATAGCTCCTGCATTGGCTGACATTCTCCTCATTTCTAAATTAGTATGGCTTTTCCTGAAGACTTCTTCTGCCGTTGGGTAGTTATCATTTGCCGCTACACCCATCCAAGTGTGAGCTGAAGATTTGTTTTGCATTTCTATTGGGAATACAAATCCTGAGTCTGATTTTTGTTGAGCTTTCAAAAGCATAGAAAGCTTCTCATCTTCTTCTTTTTTTTCACTCACTTCTATATTTGAAACATTTACCCGCACCGGTTTCAATGGCCTGAACATCGCTCCACAAATTGTAGTCGCCAAAATCATAGCTAAAAATAATTAAAAAACAAAATCAAAATGATATTACCGACTTAAAATAATTGAGTAATTATATAATACTACCTCCATGTATAACAATAGTCATTTTCCATTCAAAATTATTTATGAGTGCAGTAGTGAGAGGAGCTATAATAAATGCTCCAACTCCTGAACCACACATAGCGACACCGGTAGCTAAGGCTCGCCACCGTTCGAAATAAAATCCAACAGTAAGAATAGCAGGAATGTAAATCATTGAAAGACCAATCCCTAAAAATATTATAATTTAAATTAAGTTAGAAAAATTATTATTATATTTATATAATAAATAATTATTCCTTACCTCCGAGTGTTCCATAAATTAAAAACATGTAAAGTACACTAGTAGCAAAATATGATAAAGCAAAACATGTTCCAGTTATAATTGCTCCTATAATTGTTACTATTCTAAATCCATAACGATTTGCTAAGGCACTGACAAACGGACCAGCAATCAAATAAAAACCTGAAAGTAATGAACTCACAAAGGCCACTTGTGCTTCAGACGCCTGCAAAAAGTAAGGGATTAAAAATATTTTGAAACTATATTATATAATGCAGTGCTCCGCAACCATTGTACCGCGAGACGATTTTCAATGTGTATAAGAAAATAAAATTAAATAAAATCAGTGTAATTTATATTTAAAAAATGCACATTTTTATTTTTGGTGTGCGAGGGTGATCAATTTAAAACAGGCAGTTTTATTTCTAATAATAAGATAGTAGGTGCTGCAGGCTACTTTTTCAGTTATCGATTTGTTCAATTTTTAAGACTTTGATTAGAATTGATCTTCAATAAACATAAATTTTCACAAATATTTTTTGTAATGCTTTGAAACATTTGGTTAGTGATCATCGTTATCTGGAAAAGCTTCCGCAATGAAAACTCATTCATGAATATCAGTATAAAGAAGAATAGTCTCACGAAAATATATCCCGCAAAATTTTAGAGAAATCGTTAGTGTGCCGGAAAGGTTACGGAGCACAGATAAAATGAATGGACAATAATTACATCAAATGCTTTACTAATAGATGGTAAAAGAAGTCCACATGAATATACTATGCCATCTACTAACACATTGCAAACAAAAGAGGCTACTACGACCACCCATCCCCATCCTCCATCTGGTGGAACTACCTGAAAAAAAATTGTTTTAAATTATATAATGGTCAAACATATAATATTAAATATTTTTCCAAGTACTCAAAGTGAAGAAGAATTTTTTTTATTGATAACAGTAACAAAATCGTATCGATTTTTAAAAACGTAATACAATTTTTTTCTGGAAATTTCCACGGGTAATTTTTATGTATCGAATATCACGGGCCTTATTTGCCAGATTAATTTACATCATTTATCATAGCATGTGTTTTTCAACCTAATTGTCAGTGTTATTAACCTTTGATGTATGTACATGTATTTAATTTTGTTTAATTTCGTTTCTAAACTAAGGGAAAACGATGCACGTTATAAATTATTATCAGACTCATATACAAATCTGGGACATATCGAAGAGTAAATGTCACAAAGTGCAAGAGTGCAGAAAGTCTTGCAGTTTGATAGGAAGCAATTAATCATATTAAGTCGATTGTCTAATAATAATTGTTCAATCATCTGATCGCAGCATCGACACGATTAATCCTGTTAATGGAAAACGTTGGATGTTGCGCTGACATCAAACATCGAATGTCCCACTTTTCACTTTCTCAACACAAATTATTTTCACGCTCAGTATATAATATCAAATATAAAACTAAAACAATATTTGACTACTTAAAACTAATTCGTACTGTATTAGACGTGTAGTATCTAGCGGCAACTACCAAAACACAGTTGAAAAAATATTTTTTCAGCTGTTGACGCACAATGAGCGTCTGCTGGAAAAAGAGGTGCTGAAAGGTGATTATGTTTTATTTACCAATTCTGCTTGTTCTTGGTTACCACTCTTGGGGGTGGCATCACCACTGTCTCCAAGTCCACTCTCATTAGAAGGGGACTCTAGTCTGTCTTTTTCAATCTTTTCTTTGGCTGACATTTTTGTTCACTGAAAATATATGAAGAATATTTTTTATAATTATATAACATACAAAATATATGAGATTCATTGACAATTTATGATTTTATATAGAATATATATTTTTGTATTAAATATTTCTATTGATCTTTTTCATGTTTATAATAATTTGTAATACAATTTCACATGAAAGTTACCTTTATAAGAAATATGCATGTGTTTTATAGTATTATATATATGGTAAATTTTAAGATGAGGTAAGATTTAATATCAATTATGATTGATTTGCGAAGAAAAATTTTATATTATCTAACAAATATGAAATACAAAGATAAAAACCTATTAAGAAAATCTTCGGTAGAAACAAGACGATTTATTTCGAATCATCAACTTTATCGATTTATTAAATGATAAATCAAAAACAATAAATCAAAAATCAAAATCAAGATAACGAACGATCAATCGTGTTTAGAAAATCTCGATTAAAGCATGAATGATCATCGAAAGATAACATTTGAGTTTAATGTGGTCAAATTATTTATGTGATTTACCATATAATATATTATCTATTTTTTTTTCAACGAAGGAAGTGGTTCAATATCTGCAAAATTAATCTCGACGTTCCATATGCGGAAAAATAATTATTTGTGTCGCCTTTAACATATTATTATTTTTATATAACTCGAATGCAACGATTAACATTTAAAAAATCGTACATTACATAAAAAAGGAGACAAAGTGGGCACAAGAAAAGTTATCGAATATTCATGACCCGTTATTCAAATTGACGATCGTAACACAACGAAAATCGTATAATTCGCAACGAGGCGTGCATTTCGAAATCGAATCCTACTTATAAACCAAAAACGAGAAAATATCAAATTTTATTTTCGCCAACGAAATTTTTCCGCTCTGTCTGGCACTAGTGTGTTAAGTAAACGTTCACGTTCACAAACTTTTCGTGTATTTTTTTTATTATTATCGAAAATTGATATTTACCTATTGGTTATCGAAGTCCAATATTTGTATAAATTTATTGTTTGCATTATAATATATAATTGATCGTAACTTCATCAACAAATCATATCTAATTCATGCGTATCTTTAGTGAACTTTTTAAATAACATATTCCATATTGATAATAAAATCATCAACATATTGAATGCGTCGAATATTACAGATAACCTCAGATCTAGCACAAAAACATTGCGACAAACATGAATCGATTTATTCAAGCGGATATTCGGATATTCAAAGAAAAAAATTACAGGACCGCGCGTCTGCACGTTCGCCATTACGCAACGTGGAGAATTAACAATATGGCGTCGCGCTTTTCGGAATCCATCAGATTCGATTTGCATACAAATGTGGTCACCGAACTTGGTTAAGAGGTTCGAAAACGAGAACCGGCCGACGTCCTCGAGGTTCGAAAAGTCGAAAATTAAAAATCGTTCCGACAAGATGGCCGACGAATGGCGCCCTCAAGAAACCGCGGTCAATGTCGCCAATTAAAACCGCGGTTCGTCTGATGATTGGACAGGCGATATTGTTAATTTTGGGGTTCTGTCGTTATCAAAGGATTCTGAGAAGTGTGTATGGAGTAGTATGTTAGTTTCTGGGAAATGTGTATGAAGTATAATGACATATGGCGAACATCTTGATGCTCGGAGGAAGTGCAAGTTCAATGTCGGTGTTTGGACGTTTTGTAAATTGGTTCTTCCGTCTTTTTGTTGAATTTGTATATGCGTGTCGGTGCGTTTTGAAAAAAAAAATTTTGTACATATGTGAATGGTGTGAATGTGAAGATACTGTGGAGATTTGGTTCCCGGAGTTATCATACTGTATCGTTCAATGTGATTTGTAAATATTATAATAATTTTTGTGTATGATATTTTTGTTAAATTAAAAACAAAAAAAAAACATTTGATACACCTTCACATAAAACAGTGATGTACAATATTTTAATTTTATCAAAAAACGGTTACACATATTCAATGCATATTTTTTAATGTATCAATTGACCCCTTTTTATCACATATAAAAAACTCTAATTTTCAGGAAAAAGATACGATTATATTTAATTTTTTTCACAATTCAATAGATTCAAGAAGGTCACAGCAATTAATCCTCATTTTCAAAAGCATATTCTTTACAAATATATTCTTCTAATCAATAAATACATAAAATCAAAACCAATACACAGTTAAAAAAAAAACCTTCATATAACAATTTCTAATCCGATATTTATACAAATCATCAAATCCAACAATATCTCCAGAAAGCACGCGATCCGAACCGACCTTCGTCGAAACACAACACCATAATACATTTGCAACAAATCCTGCGAATCAATAACCCGAAAATCAAGGGCGGCAATCAATCACAATATATTTTATTTCAGATCTGAACTTCAGAAAACATGTACAAGCCACAAAACAAAACACCCATCGTCACCGACGAGCGAAACCCGATCGAGTTCAACAGCCTCACATATGGGATATGCATCGAGATCCTAATGGCTTTTATAAAATACATAATAACACACTGCAGAAATGTTAAATTTTCGAATCGTGGTCGTTTTTGATGTACCCTTTCGGGCGTAGGTTAAAAACCGTCTATTGGGACCTGTTATTATTTTGTATCACGGAACAATCGTAACTGTAATTTTTATGGTGTAATATATGTAATTAAATTGAATTATTCATGTTTTAAGAACATGCGAGTGCATTGTTCTTATTATTCGGGTGGGTGTTTAATTTGAAAAATATGTTTCGTAGAGCCAATTAAAATTATCTTTAACACATTTTTGATTTGTTATGAAACCAAGCCAAATCTTTAAAAAAATGAGATATTGAACGCAAACCTTGGTAACGGTTCGAAAATCACAAATCGGTATAATCAAAATGTGTTTTTAAACAAACAGATCGATTCGAATCAATTATTTTTTTCGTCACAACTTTTGTATGGATTCGCTATCAATAGATATCACATAAGAACATGTGATTGACCTTGTCTGTTTTTGATAGGATGACGTCTTTAAGTTCCAAAAAAATTATAACAAAACAACGAAAAATGTTTCATTTTGACACGTTAATCAAATAAAGTTATATCTTATTCGAGACACGAAGGAAAACATGTCCGAAAATAAAAATAAAAAAAATATTTACAATAGTATTATCTGAGTTTTTGGTGCTATTTTGCGTAATACTATGACGAGTTTGTTTTTCAAAAAATTTTTCATTAATTAAAATCGTATTTTTGTGCAACACAATTCAAATAAACTGAATTGTGTCATGTAAATAACTTTTATCGGAGTTTAACCGCAATAAGGACCATACATTTTACCAAATCCAAAAATTACAACTAGAACTTTGTAAATGCATATGTTTTCAAATTCGAAAACAAAGAAAATTAAGTGTTTAACAACTTACTGAAAACAATTTATGCAATTACGAAGCATCGATGTTGTTTTTTTAAACAAACAACGATAGAAATGCACTTTTCATCGCGCATTATTGACAATAGTATAAAATTTTCATTGTTAATTTTTCTGATAACGAAATTAACAGTTAACGTCCGCTTATCGAACAAAATTACACTATGGACTATAAAATGTTCACCTTGGCCGCCAAAACAACGCACTTTCGATATGTAAATTTTCATTACTGAGTGAACGGAACACACCTGTCTCAAACTGAAATATCAAAATCATGTTTTGAATTTAATTTAATTAAAAAAAAAAATCGGAAAACGACAGAAAAATGTCAACGGAATGCCATATTAAAATTTTGACATTGTTTACGCGTGTTTGCGCTTGTACATGGATTATTACAATTTTTCAAAATATAATAAATAGTTATATTTCAAAATAATCGTATGTAATCATTAATTTTTAAAAATATACAAAAAATTTTCAATATAAAAATCAATGTATTCTTCACATCTTTTTAACTCCGTACATGCATTGTTCATTAAATTTTCTCGATTTTTGCAATACAAAAATATTAACAAACAAAACATTTCTATAAATATACGAAAGTACAAATTTCATATTCAACAAAGAAATATAAGACAATAAGAAATGCATTGAGGACGGTTCAAAAAGCGCCGCCGCGCCTTCTCAATATTTTCCCACGAAAATCGATTTAAAATCGAACCGCTTCTTTTCAGAATTTTCCAATTTGTCGATACAGAAATACAGAGCGTGTCAAATAAATAAAAACGAGTCGGTCGTAATAATATCGTGTGTCGCAATTAAAATGGCGCAACGAAGAATCAGAGCGGTGAAAGTGGGCAAAACTTGATTCGTCGATATTTTGAAAAGTGGTTTTATTTTTTTTTTGTTTTGAGGTCAAAAGTCGACCCCGAAACAATCTGTATGTCACACGATAAGGGCTTTGTCACAACAATGGTACTGTTATTTCTTTTTTATCTTTTTTTTCTATCCAGAAGTAAAACATGTATTCGATTCGTCGATTCATGTATAAGGTTTTACAGATTTTTTTATAATTTTTTTTATGCGATTTTTATGTAGTAAAACGTTATTTTTTCGCTTTTATTGTTTTTTTAATAAACTGTTATAAATTTATCAAACCTGTTTATTTATTTTTAAAACACATTTTTTTAAAAGTGACCAGTTTAATGAACAATCAAGATAACTTAACGATACAAAAAAGTATTTAATTAAGTCAAAATATAAATGAGAATATATTATTTATGAATATTTTACTATTCAAAATTTCAATATCACGATTATATGCAGATTCAACTTTTACTGTTGCATGAAGACCTTTCCAGTTCTTGTTCCTTTTTACAAACTTGAGTAACTTTTTCGTACATTCGATTTCACGCACTCGGTTTATCCTGTTTACTTTTATAATTCTTCGAAAATCGTTTTGAAATTTCGAGTATTCTTCTATCGTTCACATTACCAATCATACGAAGCCATCACTCTTCCCATGTGCTTCTTTTTGTACCTTTTTTGGTTATTCCAAACTAATTTTCCTTGATGTTTTTGTATTCGTTATGCACGTTTTAAGCCCATATCGTTACTGGTTAGATATATTAATCAAAATCTTTTTTTTTTTCAATATAAAAATTTCAATTTTGAAAGCCACAATCATGCTTTTAAATATTTTTGATTTCACTTTTCACTCGTTCGTGTTTTTCGATTTTTTTTATAATCTCGATGAAATTTACTACCTTCCTTTCACTCAACATATTTATTTTCCTTGTTGATTCAAAAATCAAATTACCCGTCATCAATTTGACCTCATTAAACTCATCACAATCGACGAAAACAAAACGATTAGATCTCCCATAAAACAATCAACACCCCTCCCAGTATCCGAGGTTAGAAAAAAACACTTTGAGAACCTTTAACTAAACAAAGAGTCCGTCAGGTCATCGAACAGTGGCGGCTGAACTACGCACATGAATCACATTTCTCATAGGCGGCTAATTAGCGTTCGGAAAAGCACTCGAAAAGCGACAAAGAACACTGTTTGTGTTGAAGGGTCGAAAATCTGATGCTTCTCAAATGTCCTGATGATTGATCGTGGCTATTTAATTGTTTTTATCGGGGAGAATTTGGGTGAAATGAGAAGTTTTTATCTCTGTGATGTGTTTTGATTTTATGAAGGTTAAAAGTGTGTTATTTATTTATATTAAAATTTTGTTTTAATTAGTTAGATACGTTTTGATTAAATATAGTTTCTAATTATTTAATTTTCGTTATTTAATATAGAAATATTTACAAATTCCGAAAGATCAACTATCAATAGAAAGGCAGTGGTTCAAAAAGTAATTACTTTTATATTTTTATTTCAAGATCTATTTATTCGATATAAACGAAATTCATTCATTATAAAGCCATGTACTTTTACTATATATTTCTTTCTTTTATTAATTTTTTGAACCACAATGGAACCAAAATATATTTACCAGATAATAATTTCATGATTAGTACAGTTTAAAACTTACACTGATTACGATTCTGGTATCAATATAAATAATTATTTATGTACATTTAAATATGTGTCCGTTTGAATGCTTTACAAACTTATTACACTTAGGTTCAATGAAAATAAAAGAAATTCAAGTACATATGTACTATTTTTGTGTATGTCTTGGTCTCAATTTGAACAGATTTTTAGAACAAATTCACGTAAACCGATGGATGACTATAATTTCTCCCACGTTTAATCCAAATTATAAAAAAAAAACTAGTCACAGCACATACCGATATATCTAGTCGTCTTTGTCGCAAAAGTAGACTATTACCAAGTGTCAATTAAATTCGCAATTGATTAAAAAATCCCGCCACCTCCGCACGCCATTGACCACGTAAATAGTTACGTGAATCGTAAATTCATTCCAATCCTAGAGAAATATCGTACACTTCGAATAATAAACATATTAAATAAATTATTTATCGTATTAATTGTGAAAATATCACGAGCATCATTGCATTATTCATATGACTGATCATGATCCCAAGGATTGTGAGATTTTTCGTTTTTTAATTTTATCTTGCAGTGAAAGAAATCTCGTTTTCCATATATGGGACTAGATTCTTGTTGTTTTAAAATATCGATTTTTTTTTTATTTGCGAAAAAAGTTCTATGGAAGAATTTCTTACTGCTTATATAAAATTTTATTCTATAATATAATGTATAAATTTATTAATAACTGTTAAGTTAATTTGTGATTCAAATTCGAAATTTCTGCAAATACTTGTCTTTATTTCACAGATCTAAATTTAAAATTGTTTCCAAGCGCAAAAGCTATTTATTACAATTTAAAGGTCGAAAATCGTGCAAATATTCCACATATACAAATTTCGTTCAAATCATTGTCCCATAATCAATTCAATCGTACACAAGTTCGAATTCCAAATATATTCAAATAAAGGCGGGAAACCGAACGCTCTTCGGACCCGCATTTTCGACGTATCATTACAATAAACACGCGAAATAATACACGAATCGATTATTAACTTTTTTCCCCCGTCGTGCAAACACAATTTATAGAATTGGGGATGATCCGAAAAACAATACAACATAACATGGCCGCCGCAGTAATGGCCGCGTTATCGTACTTCGCTCTGCAATGCGTATGTCCCAAAAACAGAGGCATCAGAACCGAATTTATCTGGTTACTGTTGGGAAATAGTGTGCATAAATAATATACACATTGCCAGAACACATGTGTACTCGCGTATGAGATTATTCAATATGTTAATGATTGAAATTCGAGCGTTAAGCTGACGATTGGTGGGCGCTCGGAAGCGACCCTGAATTTTATGATAATTAATTATGTAATTATGAATTATTTATGTAATATGTTTTAATAGGTTGTGCGTGTGTTGATTATATATTTTTTTTAATTTTTAAAGTGTGTTTAGCGCTTTTTTGAGAGTGAACGTCGATTCGCATCGACGATTCAGTAAGACAATTAACTGCAGTGTAATTGGTGCGTCGTCGTTTTATTGATAAATTTTATTCATTAAGAAGAAGATCAAATAATCGTTTTTAAAAAAATAGGATCGATTTGAATTTGAAATCTGATGGTAATAGTATCGATTTAAGAATATAAAATGAAATATTTTTGGTAAGAAAAATAGATAACGGTCGTTGCTGCATTGAAACCAAATATGAACAAATAAAGAAGAAATACCGAAATGTGTGAAGCCAACATTTACGTAAACCAAACAAAAAAAAAAGACAAACAAGCGTCACATGTTGTTCAAACTCTAAAAGATCTGGTATATCTGGTGAATAAAAAATCAAATTAGAAAAATATATGATATCCGTTACGAGCTTAAATTCGAAATAAGACGATCGCGGAATTTAGCACAGATTTTTCCTCGTACCGAGAAAACTTAGTGTGCACTTTGAAAGCACAAAAACTAAGTACAAAGAGTACAGAATTAGATTTGGTAAAATGATGATTGTCTTTCGATGATTTGAAAATCGTATTGAGATAATGTTGTTATCGATAATTGAAACATTTCATAAGCCTTCGTAACAAATTTGAAAATTATTTTTTAAAGATCATTGAAAGATAAAATGAAAATATTTCGAAAGTACGTCCATGTAAAAATTGGAATGCAATTTCGAAAATGTATCGTTTAAGAAATTTTACAGTCAATTAACACCTTTTTACATATTTTCTATGTAAACGCATTTTTTTCGAAACCAAATAGATAACTTTAACGTCACATAATACAAAATAACTTTTTGAAAACTTTCCAAATTTTTTTCATTCAATAAAATAGATTTTTACCTTTAACGTATTCCGTTGCACTCCAACAAAGTAAGACTGCTTCACAAACAAAAACAAAAAAAAAAGTATCCTTATCCCAAGATACAAGTTTTTAATCTTCCTTCGATAAATTCCAAAAACACAGACACTAAAATCTTGAAAACTTTGAAAATTAAAAAAAAAATCGATCCGTTAAAACGGCTTGCAACGCAAAGTTATAGCGTCAGCGTCCACGTGGATATTTGAGAAAATTTAGCAAATTTGACACCGAAAATTGAACGCAACAAGTTCGGCAATCGTTTCTGACAGGATTGCCGATGTTTTTCAGACAGCTTTCATTTAACTTTCAGCGTTTTTCGAGCTCGAATCGAAGAGCGCGTCCACTTTGTACGACCACTTTATACGGTCGTCAACGTTATACTGAATCTCTTTGCTGGCGAAGTTTGCCTCCGAATGTGGTTGGTATCGTAAAGAGATTAATATGTCGAACTTGTATTTAAGATTTCATAAATTCAAAATGCTTGTATAGCACATTAAATATTATATTATATGTTTATGTATCAACAAAAAATTATTTTTAGTTTTTCTTATATTTTTTTTTTGTATTCAGAAAGATAAAATCATATAAATCCATCAAAAGGATTTTAAGATTTATGAAAGTTAATTGTTATAGATAAGTATTATGATATAAAAAACAATATTTTTTATTTTTTCTAAGTTCAAGATAAAATTAATCTCTGTCCACTGAATTTACTCAAAAAATAAATCACTGAACTAGAATTTTTTTTTTAATTAAAATAAATATTGAAAAAACGTTTTTTCTCTAACGCATACATGGAAATAAATTAATGTCAATAAAACCATAAATATTTCAAATTCGGCATCAATTATATAATAAAACAACTTTGCACACCCGCATGATGTAACAATTGGCAAAAATTTCTAATAAACCCTTATGTTGGAACAACGTAAAAAAAATCACACACACACACACCTCAAGAAAAATCCTAAAACATATCCAGCAAATGAAACAAAACTAAAAATCGAATAATATTTGAACCATACCATTTCCTGAAGTGCTGAAACCCGATACATTGACACTTCCACATTGAACGTTTCCGCGATCAAAAAAAAAAAATGACGAGAAACGTTAGTGTGTGTTAATATTTGGATTTTTCTAGAATCAACAAGTCTTTATTATCATTTGACTATAATGTCCGAAGCCACCCTCGCGATTCATGAGATCTTTTGAATGGAACAGGTATAACTTTGCACTGATCCAAAATTCCATTACCTCTATTTCGTGGCGCCTTTGAACAAAAAAATACGATGTGGCCATTCAGACTTGTCTTCTTCATAACACCTAGTGAAAAGGTTTTACTTAACACATTCCGTGCCAACCACAATTTCGAAAAAACTTCTGAATTGGGCACTGCCAAGTTTTTTTATTGGTAATCGTAACTGCTTGGTAATGAAAGATATAAATAGATTATTTTTGTTTTGGGGTTTAAAACAAAAATTTCAAATCCAAAACATTGAAATATTAATTTAAGATGATAAAAATGTAAAATTTACAAATATTTTAATTTATTTAATGAATATATCGTAAAATATACCCATCCCTACTCATCTATATTGAATATAACCAATAAATCATTATAAAGGTTGACCAGAACCTCCTTCTTTCGGGAACTTTTTTCTCCTCGAAAAAAAATAAACTGATCTTTTTTGAAAGTGTCCTCCTTTGAAATTTTCAAAACCTGACTATCTTATGTAGCTCTAATAAATATAAAATGTATTATTTTCTTTGTCCTGATTATTCATATTAAAAAAAAAACTATCTCATCTACACCAAATTATCAATTTTATTATTTAAAAAAAATCATTTGATTTATCAACTTTTCTTAAATAAAATTCAAGTGTGAAAGTAACCACAATTTGTGAAAAATCTGCAAAAAAACCGGTCACCGGTGACCGGGATGGCCTTACAATAAATTTTCGCCCCGGTCTTCATTGACCGAGGTTTGCATGGAACGTGTTAAATGGTACCGATGACAATGAATTCTTTCAAGATTTTCTTAACTTACCTGTGCTTTTGAGGCCTCGAAAACTGTTGGTCGAAGAGCGAAAATTAATTGGTTCTCATAACAGGATCTTAATTAATACGTTATGTTGAAAAAATAATTGGAAATTTTCGCAAATATTACAAGACAATGTGTATGGGAGTGGCAAGATTTGACCCTGACTCAGTTTCATACTTCCTTTCTATCGAAAAAAACTTGAATATTGACAAAAAATGTATGATTCGGCAACTAATTAAGATGTGACGTTCACTTTGATATAATTTCATATTAAACGATTCATAAATAACTGATATGTAGAACAAATATAGTTGAATATTATTATTTTGTGTACATTGTATTTAATGGATATTTGAATGCAAATTTTCATAATTTAATTTATATAAATGATAAATGAACCTGTTAACATTCGATAACCTAAATAATGCTGATAATAACCTGATATTTTTAAAATAAAAATTAGTTATTATCGTATAAAGGTATTAAAATTTATTTATTTATTACAAATATGAAAGTTTTTCTGTAAGAATTAAATACAATCTTTGCACTTTACACAAATTTCCAATAGCTAAACAATATTTAATCTATCAATTGATTTATTGATAAAAATGTTGGTGATTCAGAATTTTTTCTCTCACTTCCACGAATCAACTTGATGAATTTTAGCATATTCAAACAATAAAATAGTTTTATGTCAACTTCATGAAACAACCATTTCCGGATGACCTTCCGGAAGTTAAATAAAAGCACGATAAAATTTATGTTAATACAAACCATATATTATATTCAAAATTAAAACTATATTTTGAAAAGAGATAAAAACGAATTAGATAAACTTACACATTTACAATTATTACAAGAACAGAAATGTCAAAAAGCAAATTATAATACATATAAATATCAAATCAATTCAAACATGAAAATGATTTTCAATTAAATATTGCAACCTTGCCGTTACGAAAAAGCCATTTTAAATGACGCAACAGATTTTTTTTCAAAATTTAATCGACCAATCAAAACAGTCAATTTTTAAGGCTCGCCTCTTTTTAGCCTTCGACTTTTTACGCAGATAATAATCGTCGGGCACGATTTTTCAATAAAATCGCTCTCAAAAACAGACAAACGGTTTTCGAAAGTGATTTTTTCGAATTCAACATTCGAAAACAAGCTCCTGAGGGAAGAATGCCGCCAAAAGAGGCTTCAGGTGGACAATGGGCTCGTATTTCATACTTCATAACTATAAAGGACCGGTAGGATAATATGTGCGGCAAAACAAAATCCTTCGCAGAATTCGGTTCGCCTTTGTAATAGAAATATATTTTTTTTTCGATTTTCAAAATGCAATAAATCAGCCTTGAATGTGGGCGAAAAGAAACGTATTCGTATTTTCGTCGGTGCAATTATCGAATTTTTGTATTCGATGAAAAAACCAAATTCGGTCCGGCGCTTTTTGTTGTGTGAATTTGAATTTCACGCATCGACGATTTAAACGTGCAAAATTTTATTTTAAAAATAATCAATCGATATGTTCAAACGTTGTAGCAAATATTTTAAAATGCATAATTTAATAAGTCCAAAAAAAACGTATCTTATCAATGTTTTTGCTAATGTATGTCAACGCGTAATTTACGAACGAACTTTAGAACGTTAGTTTTTATCGTTTGATTTATGAGAAAATAGAAAGTCTTCAATATATCACAATCGTGGGGGTCAATAAAATGAAAAAATCTTGGGACACACCCGTAGAGCCTTCGGGCAAAGTTTCAATTTGCAATTCGGTTGGCGGTTCTTTTTATTATGACTTTTTTGTCCACTGACTTATTTTAAGACTTTTATGGTCGCTGATATCGAAAACAGCATCCACTTAAACTGTAAATTGGTTTTTGGATATGTATTGAAAAAATATTTTAATTTTTTTACTGAATTACCTTGGACTATGAATTTATGCCAATTTTGATTATATGTTCAATTTTTTAAAAATTATCATACGTGACTTATTTTACAATATTAAAAGTAATGTTAAGATAATCTCAATTGTTTCGTTATAAGAAAACTTGAAATTATCGTGAGAATTGAAAAATTTTCGATTCATAAAAAAGGGGGAATTCCATTTAAACATTAACGTGTATTAATTTTATAATGTTTAAAGTACATTCGAGATATATACTTTACACTCGATTAAATATTTTTTAATGGAAAAGCGTAATTTGATTTATGCAAAATTCGTGAGAACTGATTTGAAAATGTTTGCATAGACAGTGCTTACAAAATGTTTGTAATTTAAAACATTACTTTGATAAAACGATTTTTCAATTCTTATCAATTAATATTAATAATAATTCAATTAAATAAATTTATCATTTTATAATTATAATATGATAAATTAAGGAAAAGTGACATCTTTAGTATAAAATATTTTTAAACGATTCATCATAATAATTCACTATCAATATCCCATTTTTTTATATTTGTACATCACATTTCCAAAAGTTAAATTATACGTATATCAGTGTTTTTTTATTTGTATTAGAGTATTTGTTCAGTCATTCCCAAAATTCTACTATTCATTATGTAAACACATCGATATACGAATTCAACCTAAAATTCGACCAAATAATATAACCATTATAGATAAAGTGCGATAAACCGTTTATATATTATCTATTAGTGCCACATTTCCAATCACAGTTCAATAAAGATGAAAGCAACAATTACTCAACAAAAATGACAAGAATTTCGAGTGCCTAGAAATGATTTCTTCGAATTATGAAACAATCACGAATCAGATCAATCAATTTCCGAGGATCAAACACCTGAAAAATCAATAATGAACCAGAAATTTCGAGTTATTACGATGGGTCGTAAGTTCAGTGTAAAATGAGATATTTTCATGGTTTAAAAAAAGGTTGAAATCCCCTGCTAAGCACAGGATCGTAAGATATATCCACTTATGAGAAAATGTCGTTTCTCATGTTCGCGATGGATTTGTTATTATGAATGCATTGACCGCCGCCAATGTTGTGGGTGAAACGAAGATGGCCATTGACGTAGAGTGGTGCCGGGTAATCAATTTAACAGGATTTTTAATTTTTTTCGCGGCTTATAATGTGCAGATGTTTATTAGATTAATTATCATTGAAGTCTTGGAATTGTATTATATTATATTATATATTATTTTTTTTTTTTAGATAAATTTGAGAAGTTCTGGAGAAGAACATTAAATTGAATGCGTTTACAATATTAATGCAAATTAATATATTGAATTAAAATAATGTGAAAATCGTTCTTAATTTCATATTTTTTATAAAATTATAAAAAGTTGAAAAATGAAAAAAATAAATTTGCGAAGCTGAATTCGAAACGTAAAGCTGTATATCCTAAACAAGGAATATCATAAACCTTCTATTAGGGATGTTATTACCGATAGACCGGTAAATTACCCAAACAATAGTCCAGTAATTTATTAGTAAATTTTTAATATTTACTGGTAAATAAAAAACTTTTGTTTCAAATATTTTTGAAGTGTGGTTTTTTAGAAAATATATTTCGAAAAAGTCGGTTTTTGTAAGTGTACGGTTTTTTTGACAAATGTCATTTTATTTTTATTTTTTTTGGCAAAGTATTTATGGTTTTACGGTTTTTATTCAAAACTAGCGAATTGTACCCGACGTTGCTTTTCATCATAAAATAGCAACAGATCGAGAATGGTTTTAGCGATACAGAAACCTTTTCGGATGCACAACCAACATATTTACAAAAAATCATCGTGACCAGATAAGAGTTAAAGTCATGCAAAACTAACACACATACATTCACTTTTATTTCTATGAATTCAAATTACCGGTAAATGAAAATCACCGTCAATCTGACAACCCTACCTTCAATAATCAATCTCAATACACAAATTACAAGAGGTTTACGATATTACATACAATCATACAAAAATACCTCGACACAATCACCGCACTCAATCAACAGCAACTAATCCAATTAACCGACCGTTCAACCGACGGATTCAAAATCCGCAATTACCCACTGAACTAAACAACAACCGTCACTGCCTTCAGCATTTCTCCAGTAAATCAGCATTGCACAAGAATGCAGCACACCATTGTCGACAATGCTCTGCGAAGGCCCCAGACGCGGTCCTGCGGGTTGATGACCTAAATTTCTCGAGAACCGGAACCGGAAAATAAAACCAACACGTCCTTCGGTTTATCTTCGTGCCGCGTATTGGATATGGTGGCTTTTGCAATGTTTCGGTCTGAAGAACAATTGGGTTGCGTGAGGAGTCGAGGTTCCTGTTGCGTTAGAGTTGTTAGAATGTGGAGGTTGATCGTTTGTGTGAATTCGCTTGATCGATGTTGAAAATTTTAATGGTTAAATATTGAATAGTAGTATATAGGCCCGATGTTAATAACATCGGCTGTGGATTTGTTAAGAAACGGAAAACGATAAAATGTGAAAACCCG
>JAOXNN020000008.1:1058145-1075008 GCA_028571205.2 Hydropsyche betteni
ATATAGAATTGTAATTTTATTTGGATAAAAAAATTTAAAAAAATCAGTCTCATTACTTAATTTACAGAGTAGTATATTCACAGTCCCCCAAAACATTTTTACCACTTCGAGCCTCTAGCAAAGTAACCCCACCAAAAACAATTACCTAATCAACGCCGAAATCCCGTCCATATATTTATACAGACTATATGGCCATAGCCAGGAGGGGAATGTACCCCTCCTCCCGAATTTCGAAAATAATGACAGATTATATATACGATCCGGTAGAATCGGTAATGAAAATACCGGAAAATCGAAATTTTTTCGGTAACACTTATTGACAAGTGTCGATGTTTTCGGAATCCTTAACAGTTAGGGATTGTGTTTCTCAACCTTATTTGTACCATGCCCCACTTCAACAATTCAAAAATCTCCACGTCCCCATTATCAAATTTTTATTTTTTGATAAGGCCTAACTAGTACAACAACCGCGGAGTAGTCGACGCTAAAATCCCGTTCATATCTTTATACTAAATATAGGTAGTCCTCGACTTACGACGGTTCGTACATAAGACCGAAAAAAATAATAATATGTTTTTTTATGTTTTTTTTTTTTAATTGATGACAAATCTCAAGTGGATTTGTATTGAAAGAAATGGTTGCTGATTTTAATTTAATTAATCAAAGAATACAAAAATTTGAAACGATAGACCCAAACAGTAAAAAATTTTCAAATTTTATTTATTTATGATTTCATTATTGTTAAAAGTAAGTAAAACTTCTAAAAAAAAAATTGTACAGATTTGACTTAAGAAGGATTCGATTTATGACCGAGGTTCAGGAACGCATTTCAGTCGAAAGTCGGGGACTATCTGTACTCCATATATCGATCAGTACAAAATCAGTATTTTTAACAATACTAATCCATCATTACATCGTGATATCAACAAACGATCCGCAACACTACACAAACAACCCAGGAAAAGTAACCCCACCAAAACTCAAGCGTCGGCACGACGACCATCGCGTAGTCGACGTCAAAATCCCGTCGATATCTTTATATAATACAAAATACTCCACATATCGATCTACAAAACCAGTATTTTCAACAATACTAATCCATCGCTACATCGCGACTTCAACAAACAATCCGCAACACTACACAAACGACCCAAGCAAAGTAACTAACCCCACCAAAACCCAAGCGTCGGCACGACGACCATCGAGTAGTCGACGCCAAAAGCGCGCGCGCGCATCGCTATAGCGACCAGTGTGCGTCGACGCGTCGCTCGCGCTGGTCGCGGGTGTGCGACAGCGACCACGACCGACAGCGACAATACCAGCGACAGCGGTCGCCGGCGCGCGCTTTTGTCCGGTGATGACAGTGGCCCGTGGGCCAAGTCGTCGCGGGGGCCACAGCCCGGTCGCGCCTTCGTAGCATACCGGACCGCGAGTTATTTGCGCCGTTGTTGTTGTATTTGTTTTTGTCGTCGAGATGTCGAAGACTTCGCTGCCCAATTCGGTGGCCGGTGCCCCTGTCGGTAGGACGAGGCTCATCAGTCGAGTAAGTCCCATCAGTGTGTTGAAACTTTTGAGTCTTCTTTGTGCGGTTATCGATTTGTTTTGTTGTAATTAGATAGTGATATGCAGTATTGCTGAAAGGATATTGTTGTTAATATGAACGTAGAACTGTTTAGAATGAGTGCAACGTAATAATTATCGGGTCGGATTCTTCTGGTTATCTTTTTTGATTGTGGTGCATTGTTCTAGTTTGAAATTCAATTTGATGTTGCGTTGTATCGATTGTGATGGTGTTAGCCTTGTTATATATTCAGTATATAGGTATTTTTTTATCTTGTTCAAACGTTTGTGCAATAATGTGTGGGTATAATTTGAAAAGTTGTGAAAAATCAAAAATATTTATCGACCCACAGTATTTTTGCAAGAAATTATGTAAAGAGTCGCGTCCCCCTTTCGCGTCCGATATAAAACAACCTTCGATCATGACTAATGTTTTATTTTTCATCGACTTAACTCTTGTCAAGTCATGATTCGGTTAACCTAATGCAAACGCAGCCCACGTTGAAATTTCACACACGACTTTTCATATAAACTTTCCAATCCCAGCATTATTGAAAAACTTCGAAACATCAAACCGTGAAATTTTAATTGGAAAACTCTCATCGACACCGCACCATTCTTATCTAAAGTATAAAAGCCAACCATAAACATTAAACTTATCTTTGTATGTATTGCAAAATAGATTACGTGATGGAATATTCATCATATAGCACGTATATTTTCCCGTTCGATTTTTCCGTAACGTTGTCCATCCAATCAACAAACCCACGTGGCTTTCTCGTTGCCGATTTTAACTCTTTTCCCCTCTGGTTGTCGGAATCATCGCGGAAACGAGTCGTGTGCTACACTGCCAATGTTGGTTCGGAGCCAAGAACTGATTCCGAGAATGTGACCTTACGCGGTACCCGAAGAAACAGCTGACTTCTGAGACGATGGACCTGACCTGGCTGCTGCTTCCGGAAAATCTGGCATTTTCCCGCCATAATGATTCGGATTTGTGGAAACGTGGTTTTTCTGTTTATTCGATGCAGTCAGAATTAGAAATTCGATGTTAAATATACACTGTCAATGTAGAGTTTTGAAGAAGATTGATCGTTTTCATCGGCGGTGTATTCTATGAAGTCTCAATCTTTTCAATTTTCTTTCATTTTCAATTGATATTATTATATTTTACATATCTTTTTTACGTCATTCATTCATCGTTTCTTGATTTTCTTTGGTACTATTTCATCAGATTTTCTCCAATCTTTTTCAATTATCATCATTCCAATCTTCTATATTGAATTTTATTATCGTTCCATTAGACAATATTCAATATTTCACTTTTATCTATTTTGAGCGATTATCGTCAAATGTTTTCCTTTCTCGAATATTATTCCATCATAAGTTAAACATCAAATATTTATTTGATTCATCAAAACACGAAAACAAATTACTCATTTCAATAAGTTCTGCGAAAATTGATTCATCGTAAATTAAAACTATACCCTTCGAATCCGTATATAGATCTGAATCATTATAGTCGTATATGAAAAGTTAATCGAGTTTGAAAAATGTGGCCGATCTTCTTTCATGTAGACATATTGTAGTTCATATACTGAATTGTGTGAGAATATTTTGCGTCATATGCTTTAATTGTAGTACAATCTTGTCGTTAGTTTGATGTGCAATTACACGTTTATTATGCCATAAGTATGTCCATTTTACGACGCTCCTCAAATTATGCTTCACGCACTTTATTTACCTAAACGCTATTACAATTTCGATACTTTTTTCATTCAAAAAAACAATACGGATCGATTATCCCCCATTTTGAACACGCTCATATAAAAAACGTTGTTTTTTTTAATCGTTTTTTCTAATGGAAAAGGCCAAATTGAACTTGAAATTATTATCGTACCACAGTTTTGGCGCCAATGCTCCACATGTTCAACATCGCGTCGATTTATTTTCGATCGGTCAACCACCCATCGTACATATGTTCTTTTTGCAGTCGTTTTCAAACCATGAGACATGCTTATTAGAAAAAAAACGTCACATTTTCTCGACGTTGATCGTATAAAGTATCGCTAGAGCACGTTTCGCGTTGTTTGCTTCGAATTAATCCGCCGTTAGGACCGCTCGTTTTTCCTCGTTCGAGAAAATTAATTTTTCGCCTCTAATCCGATGTAAAGGATTTGCTTATAGTCTCGTGTTTAATTTCCGTCTCGGTTTCGAGAAAGTGAACTCTTAAAGACGCGATTACCGCACGTACCTTCGTCCGTTAATTATTCAAATTCCCATGTCACTTTTGACGTCATTTACTCGTGTTTTAAAGCCGAAATTGAAACAATCAATTTTAGCTCCGGAGAATATGTTGAGATTCCTTTTAACAATATTTGATGAGATTCTATTTGTGTATTACAGAAAATTACATATTGGAGGGTTTATATTAGCATACAAAGATAAGCCGTATTTTTTGCTGAACGGAACAGCCTTGTTTGTTCTATTTATAATCCAGACCATATTTTCTGAAACCAATATTGAGATGAGTCATTTTTTCACATGATTATTTTGTATAATACAAATTGTAAATTGTACACTTGACATCCAAGACGAACTCAACAAGTCTTTCTTCGAAACACTACAAACAGCTTTATCTTGTAAGCCAACAAGGTGCTTCACATACGATACATTCTGCAAACGTTCATGTTCCTTCAGATATATAAAAGAGAGCTTTCTTTCTATTTTTTCCCCTTCACCATGGACCAGGATCTTCCTCTAGAGACGTATCTTTCCTTCTATCTGCTACTTGTTGCGTGGGACACGAATACGACGTTTTGGCAACTTCCCGTCACCCAATCGTTGCTCTACTTATTTTTGGCATACACATCTAATTCTTCTTCTTTCGTTGTCTCCGATCTTCAAAGCCGGCAGAGAAAACTCTCGAATGTGCAATTCCCCATAGCTTTTCCCCGTATTTGACTAATTAGCTCCTCCTTTGTGTGAACGAGAACCAAATTTGCAAAGTTTCACATTTGAAATTGGATCGTTAGTGTTGTGATTTTTTTTTAATAGTATTTCGTTTCGGCAAGTGAAAATCAATACGATTGTCTGCGATATCGTGTAATATGGGCGAGACTGGCACGTGCGTGATTCAGCCATGATGATAACTGGTCGCGTCTGTTTTATCTTCGCGTGTTGTAAATATTGCTTCCTATTTGAGTGCTTTTGATATTTTCGATATGTTCCTGGCTTCTGGAAACGAAGGTTATACATTTTTGCTTGTTTGAATGTGATATCAATCAATATTGCAATACAGTTGGGTTTACATATTGCATGTCAAAAGAAGACGTGTTCTTGTTTTTTTTTTTTTTTTTATTTCAAATGAAACATCTTTGTTGGTTCAAAAATGTTCCCTTTTTTTCGTTTTTATATAATTTTGAAGATTTTATAGACAGTTGTGAAGAAATAACGTATTATTATTGAAAATATATAGCTCTGAAAGTATGACAATTTGTGGTTTTATGATAAAATGATAACATATTGATTTTTAACCCTTATTATTTTAATATTTTTTGTATTTCTAGATCATATACACTCAGGCCTAGTATAACACGATCTTGATATAACACGGTTATTGAATTGTGACCTATTTTTGTATAACACAGTTTTGGAAAAAAAAATTAAAATGAGTTCGGTAATACTTAGGTACAATCATTACTTATTGACAAATCAGCATTTTATCATGAATAAAAATGAATTATAAGTGCTTAAATTGAGATTCTTAAAGAATTTCATGCATTATAAGTGCGTCAATATTTTTTTAACGAATTTTGCTTGTAATTTTGAGGTTATATTTATCAAATTTTTACCATATCTCATTCATTGTCAATGTATTTGATTCATTTTGAAGTGCCCTGATTTGGTTCGAATTTAACAATTTGTCCTTCTTTGGTGATTTTTCATCTGGCATCCCTAATAGTTTGCTGTCAAAAACATTGACAAATCTTAACTGAACGATTCTCATCTAAGAAAACTTTTCCACATTTCAACCATGACACACAAACGATCAATACGACTTATACGAATTTCTTATGCCATTGACATCAAATACCTAAAATTTTATATAAACACACAACAAAACAAAATATTCAATCAAAAGCGCATATAATCCATTCGAAACACGTATTCAACCATAAAGCAAACATTTGCCCGACTCATAACGGAAAACACCACCAAGTCAAACCACCCCCGATGCGCAAACCCCGCCAACTTGACATGCAAATCCTCAATATTAAACACTCCAACACAAGCATCGTATAGCAATCCCCTTTATTCGCCCAACGGCGTTTTTTCACACTTCAATCAACGAAAAGTTGACGAAATTGCGTTGCGCAAACTCGATGACCGTTCCCGCTCGTTCGCGTTCCAAACAATTTTGCCGCGCAAACAAACGGCAATTTTGGGGTCAATAGAGATTAATTGGCGTTTGAATTCATGATGGGCACGTTGGTGTAATCTTGTTGCCATGCAGGCCGATTTATCTATGGCGCTCGGGCGTTTTTGATGGCTTTGTTCCTTATTCCAGAAAATTTTGTTGTGTGCGAGTCGACTGTTTTGCGCTGATAACACGCCGGATGACTAATGAGGCTAAAATGTGATGCAAAGTTATAAATCGTGTCAATTTTCTGTATTTCAATGGTAATGAGATGTCGTTTAGAATGAGAGACGAGCTGTGAAATTGCTTTATGAGAGTTTTTTGATGCGAGACTCCTATAGTAAGACTTTTTTAGAAGAACTTAAGACTTTTTAAGTTTGATCCAGAAATGGTAGGATTTTTTTTATTTTTTTAATAACAATTGTATATCAATTAAAATAATCTTTTTTTATAAAAAAGTATGTATAATAAAGAGGTATTTGTAAAAAAAATTGATATCGAATTTCATACGATTTCTGGTTTTCTAGTAAATCTAAATATGATAAAAGCAAACAGTTTATTTCTGGTCCTTTTTGTTGATAACTTTTAAATTTCATGTTTTATTTTTGATTAATTTTCAAATATGCGAAATTCATAATATGAAACTTTACTTTTAACATACGAAAAGTCACTTATATTTTTTATATAGATAATATGTAAACGTTCATACACTTTTTCCATTACGTTTGAATAATTTTACCTACTTTTCTATTATAAAAAAAAATCAAAAACAAACACGAATTCGTAGAAAAGTTTCGAAATTTAAATTTTGGCATCTACCTGTGCAATAAATCATGAATGCTTCTATACAAATTTTGCCAAAAATTCACACCGTTGATTAGTGCTTGGCAGAAGTTTTCTAAACGGAAATCACAAATTAATAAAAAAAAATAATCAAAGAAAACTCATCATTATAATTTTTCAACATTAACATATTCGAAACAACACGTGTTCCAACTATGAATAATTGCGTACGAAACGTGCAGTTAATGCACGATGCACAAATATGCGAGTACGTGCATTATTATTATAATGCGAGTACATGGCCCAAGGAATTTTCCTCGAACGTTCGTGGCAATTAAGTAGAACTGGGCCGCGAACGAAAGCTGGTTTGCGAAAAACGCATATCTTCTCCGATCGCGATTTTTACACATATTTTTCACGCGCTCGCACATTTAATTACATAAGTAATCATGCTAATTACGCATGTATCCCACAATGCGGTTGACCAATATGACCTCGCAATATGGACACAATGGTTGGCGTTTATTAATCAGCTTTGTGTTTAAAATAATGGAAAGAAATTTCAATTTTTTATAAGTCGGTTGTATAGGTCAGCGTAGAAATGTATCGAAGTGTATAATATGTAAGAATTTTGTCGAAGTAACGATTTCGGTGGTATTTGATTTTGTATGTGAAGATGAGTTTTATAAAGATTTTTTTTAATTTCAATGGATTTTTGAGATAATTTATCGAGTATTTATAGAAAATTGAGTTGATGGATTCATTTTTTTTATTATATTCGATAGAAATTAAAAAACCGAATGACAACAATCAACCATTTAAAAATAGCCCAAACGTTCCTAAAAAATTTTCATATACACAAACACGCGAATAAATTTTGCCGGATTCGATCCGTTCATAAATAAAATAGTACGTTTTTGCTTTTTGGTTCTTTCACTTAATAAATTTCGCAAAAAATATACATCCTACATACTTTTTTCAAATATCAACTTGTTATTTCGTCGAATTCGGATCATGGTCGTTCCATTTCGATAAATTGATCAGCTCAACACTAACCGGGTTAACTGTTGTTTCTTGTTCCAATCGATGGTTCAATTCCATTTTCAATAATCGATTCTTGTTGTTCAAACTAAATTTTCTTCATAATTAGAGCTCGTTTGTGCAATTTTCTTTTCTGTAAAAATTTCCACTTGGCAATCTATAGGAAATATAATAATCAAATCATCAATTATACAGTTTTTTATATAAAAAAAACATCTCAATTAACTCTATAGATTATTTCAATTAAAAAGTCCGAATTGCGAATCCTTAATTATCGTTTTCCGCAAATGGAAAGATGACATCGCCGAAAAGTTTTCAGCAGTCGATTAGTCACGTTTGGAAAGTTACATATTGAATTCTCGCGCGTTTATTTTCGGCGTTGCGATTGCGAAAATGAGAGTTTCAGACCGCTGAAAAACGTTGTGTATGTAAAGTATTTCACTGAAAATATGTATTAACTTTCTCGGTAAGTAAATTGTCCGTTTCCCGGAAAGATCTCGATGAATCCGCAAAATCGTACACGAAGAGGCTTCGTGGAATTGTGGACCCGAGGTTACGCAATATGTATGTATTTGAAAATGTTGAATCGTCTTTTTTTCTCATTAACAATTTCAATTGAAGCATTTTCCTCTTCGCGGTAATAAAATGGCGCGTGATCTTTGTTGTGAAGTATTTTTTATTGCATCGAATTCCAATTATTCACGTGATGAATTATAGAGCGTGTACAAAAATACGACATGATCATTTGAAATTCAGAATGATTTTACAAAACGTTCTTTGTTTTATATTTTTTAAATTATCATACATGTCAACATGTTTGCAATCTTTTCTCCATATAATTTTGTCAACAATTGAAAACCCGTTTTTAGAGGTTAACCAGTTTTCAATTTTTTGGTTCAAAACGGAAAAGTTTGATAATATCTTTCGGTGGAATCGCAAACTTATCTCTTTCAATAGCCATGAACTTACCACTAGTTTCGATTAGTTGTTGTTGTTGTTGCGACTCCATAAACCGGATTCATTGCGTGTACAGAGTTAAATAATAGCCGAACTCGATACAAGGCCTTTACCTTGTTGAATACATATTCAAATCTCGAATATAATATGTTTCATCGTTAAAAATACACTACAATGCCAAAATAAATATAAACTTAACTATAGTTTCAACCGTGCAATTTTATGCTCAATTAAAACGATCCATCAGTTTGCACAATAAATACTCCCGCATTCGATCCGCTAAGTTAAAATTGCAAATTGCACTCAGATTAATGATTTAACGCTTAAGTCACATGAGATTTTTAAAACATTCATGCGCCATAAACTAGAATAAATCTTTCGATGAAGGTTGTTTTAGTCTTCCGATCTATTAAAATCAATTTATGCGCTCGTCGTATTGATTTGTTAATCGATTGTAATTAATTTGCTGATCAGAAGGTATTCCGATATGCATCTTCATAATAATTCAACATATTATCTATAAAATCCTTGGATTTGTGTCATTCGAAATTATTTCCTAGATTTGATCACGTACTTGTATTATACGAGTTTTCTTTCCCGATTGTATTTTTACTGTATAAATATTGAGTCTTATTTATTTTTCATATCGATATATAATATATTAAATATTGATGTAATATTAATATTGATGTAATTCTTATAAATAGTTTAAGGTGCGGTTGAAAATTTTCGCATGTTACTAAAACGAATTTCAAAATTCACCCGATTCATATTAACATCTCACGCTAAGTTATCCTCAACATGAAAAGTTAATATAAAACTTCACAATAAATGAAAAATTTTCCTATACGAAATCACATTTATTTATGGCATTTCAAATATAAATTTATTCATCATTGCAGAACAATTTTATACCTCGACCGAACAACAGTTACGGCATCATAAAAGTAACCGCATGATCGGTTTCAAAGAATCGAACTGCTTGATCGAACGATAAAAAATCCTATGTGACATATCCAATATGAAATTCGTGACGCAATGCCGAATAAATAAAGTTCGCAATATTTGCGCGATAATTTTTTTGATGGGCGACATGGCGCGTTTTACGGCCGGAAGAAAGTGCGGCGTCGCGCGAATATTCGAAATGAGCAAATTTTAATGGTACGTTTTGATGTTGGGAAAACGAAAGTGCGTGTTAATCGAATTTTAAAATGTTCTCTGTGACCTTATTGCATGTTTTATGTATGGGAATTTGCTATAAAGGTTGTTTATTTAGAAAATCTATTGTTAAATCAGATTAGATGTCAGCTGAATAGAATATGTAAATAATATAAATGGATTTAAACGAACTAGCATGTTTTTTGCCGCACATTATCGTTTTAATGAATGTGTCACGTTTTGCCATTTAGTTGAATATAAAGTTTTGAATTTTCGATTGAAAATTTCGATTTTGTTCGTTATGAATCGTCGTTATTCATCAAAATTTAAATTTGTAATTTTACATACAATAACAAAATCCTAAAATTTTAATTTTATGCATTATAGGTTTCGTAAAAAAACTTTACAACTTTCAAAAATAATTTAATATAAGTACCATTAAAAAAGCAATAAATACTGATATACATAAATCAAATGTGTCTTACGTTAATTGAAATTTTTGATATCTATATGTTATTTTGAATTAACACTTTTGTAAATTATTATTATCAATTCAATAAATTTACAAATATTAATTATATTCAAAAAAAAATCATATACAAAACATAATTAAAAAAAAAAACAGGACACAATTAACTTTCACCACATCCGCCATCATATGAATAACAAAGTCAACAACGGCAACGCCGATCCAGAAATAAACCAAAGTTTACGCACACAAGTCGGGGTCACGACTCGCAACATAAACCACACAAAAAGGGGTATCGCGACCCACTTGTTGAGAACCGCAGGTACGCGCTATTAGCGAACCGAATCGATACGCGCCCAAAATAACCCTTCGCCGAGAGAATCCCGCCTTTTCAAAACGTATCTTCGAAACGGTGTGTGTGTGTTGCGTGTGTCCGCGGAAAATGGCGGCAACGTGTTCCTGATTATTCCAGGAATCCGGCCGCATCAGATTAGCCCCGGTTTTGGCGGGAAAAACGAGCGGTTCTTTAGAATTTTCGAGTGGGTTCTCCTTGTTGATGGGGCTCTTTAGTGGTTCCGGGGTTTTCCGGAACGATTGCGTTCTTTTCGGGAATTTTCCGCATTGTGTTTGTGTCTGGTGTGCTCGTTGGGACGTGTAATTGAAATTTTAAATTTTCGTGCATGAGATTGCCATGTGGTATTCAAATGTGGGGCATGTCTTTTTTTTTAAATCGTTTTTTTCTTGTTTTTGTCTAATGCGATTTCGAGGATAGTTTTGTGAAGATTTGACGAGCTGTAATTTCTATAATTATTTTTCGAATAATAAAGAACTTCTATCAAATATAAGTAACTTCGAAAAGCATAATTAAATAATTATGTTATATGTATTATCTTCATTGGAAATATTGAATTTTTTTATATTTCAATCATTCTCGATAACAATACCGAAAGAAAAGCTTTGTGTTGTATTGTCACGTATCCAACGCCTGGATTATTTTTACAATTATATTTTTCTAAAAAAATATTTACTTTTTTTAGCATCACAAAAGAATATAACATGCATACGAAAATTCTAAAAATAAAAGTTCAATAAACCAAAAATTCACTCTATTCAGATTTTTTTTTGGTACCGAGTTACTTTTTTATTAATCACAATAGTATATGTGTCATCGCTACGTTTGCGTAATCGAAGAAAACGAAGCAAAGAATTTTACTTTGTTTATTATCAAAAATAGTTCGACAAAGGACGTTAAATGATGCACCTACATTAGATTGCGCCTATACATCACCAAATGTTAAATTTCATAGACAGTGCAATAATTTTTGCTTAATTTTATTTGGCGAAACAAATAATCTTGCTTTGTCTATTTAAAACAACTGTCAAATGTGATATTTGACAAAAGACGTTAAATGATGCACCTATACATCACCAAATGTTAAATTTTCATTATTCCAACCACTTTTTCAACGATACAAATATAAATTCCAAAACTTCACCAGTTCCCTAATAAAATTTTCCTCAATTTCGCATCCGATGCACTTTTCCGCACATGCACCAACTGTAGCCACGTCCTTGACATTGAAAATCCGCTTTACATCGATCGAATGCGGCAACATTTGCACCACAAAAGCAGGGCCGGCTCAAAGGTACAGCACAGTAGGCCCTATTTTAATATTCTTCTTTCTTCTTCTTATATATAAAAATGAATCGCCGTTCATTGTAACACTAAAATTCAAAAACTGCTTGACCGATTTGGATATTTATTTTTTTCTTTTGTTCGCTGTAATTAACGGGTGGTTTAAAAGAAAAATTATAAGGAAATTAATTGCAACAACATTCGGCGTCGATTGCGACCGACTCAAACCCGTGAACCGCTTAGTATTCATTATAACTAATCAAAATGTTACAATAAAATATTCGAATCGGTAAAGCCCTTTTTTAGTTTTAGTGAGACTAACGAACAACGATTATAGGTGATACGAAGTTCACTGGGTCAGCTAGTTTTTTTTTATATAAAATTTAAAATTAAAGTGTGCTTATTTTGAATACAAATTTGTAAATTTCCAGCAAAATAAATAAATTGTTGCTTTTCAAATATTATTGAAAACTGTTTTTTGGGCTATTTTAAGGTCTTATGACCGATTTTAAAATTTTTGGACTCCAAATTTTTATCTTATATTTTGAATATTTTTTGAAAAGTGTCGATTTTTGTGTTATGGTTCAAACCATTTTGAAAAGCGTCGACTTTTTTTAGAGAAAAGTTTTTGCGCTTCGAATAATTTCAATTTTTTTGCCCACGGCCTGGAATTTCTCTTTACGGGCCCGAGTATACGATTTTTTTCGAAAAATATTGTTTTTTTTTTTTTTGAAAAATATGGGAAGGGCGCTGTAAATCGATCTACCTAAGGCCAGGCGCCCACAGGGGATTAGTCGCGGCGCGATTTATAATGGGACACATTGTTTTAGATTGAAGTGCACCAATATAGTTTATGGGCGCACTTCAACCTAAAACAATGCGTTCCATTATAAATCGCGCCGCGACTAATCGCCTGTGGGCGCCTGGCCTAAAGCGCCATATACCCTCGAACCGGCCCTGCACACAACTGCAACATTTCGCAACGCCATTTATCGTACACGAGCGCCATTTTCGAGTTTTCGCAGACTCGTGTGAATCCAAAACATTCAAACAGCCTCCAATATGCGCATCGTTTCGCTTTCTATCGCCGTGCGAGCCTAACCTAGAGAGTTCGAGGTCGGTATTTTTTTCCGATGCGGTGGAAGGTCTGTCCAATGTTTTGGTTGTGTAATCGGCAATGGGCCGCGGATGTCGGTCAAGGGCTCGGTGGGTTAACTGGCTGTTGGATTATGCAAGATTAGCGTTCGGTGACGGATCCGATGGGTTTCCTTTGTGTTTGGTGCAGTTTTGTTCGTGTTGTGGTGTATTGATAATGCGCACTTTACATATTGCATATTAAAAATGTTTATGGTCGTTTATCGCGCTTTGACTAAATACTGAATAAACTATTGTAATGTGTGATTTATTGGGTTGTTAGTGCAAATTTGTCGTACAAATTGTTTTATTAAAAATAATTTTATTAATTAAGCTGGAATTGTGTAATAAGTTATAATGATTCAATATAATTTATCTTTCATATGTTTTTTTTATATATAAAATTTTATACTCCAAATTTAAAATACTCGAAATATTTATACAATGAATCTTCGTTTTCATGTTTTAAGGATCTAATAATAATAATAATAATAATAAACCTTATTAGAGAGAAAACGTAGGTTAGGGGCTTAAAATATAAAATTTTGAGTGAATTTTGGGCTCGTAAAATCGGTGTTAATTCTTGAAATATAAAGCAAGAGCTATAGAATTTTATTCTCATTTATTTTTTGGAAACTTTTAACGATTTTCTTTAGACCAGTATCACAGTTTAAAAATATGCCTTATTGGATATTTATGGGTAACAAAAAAGCAATAAATCCAATAATGCGAGGGATGAATATGTAAGAATAGGAACCATATGACTCATATGACTTTTTATTATAAATACTGACAATTTATATAAAATACTTGTTTTAATCTGTTATGGAGGTTTTGCATAGAGGGTTATTTTCGCGGGGGTTAATGTTCTGGGAGTTTTTGTCAGGGGGTATGTTTCCTGGGGGTAAATGACCTAGAACCATAAGAATGGATATCATATCACATGCGAATTGCTGAAATAATTATTTTTTACTAATATTATATGAATATTTTTTAGATCGCCTGTTTTGCCCAACATGAACTTTATATAATGATTCTAAAATAGTAACACTCGAATCCGTTGTATTGTCACATAATTCTTATCAACTCTTTGTTTACGAACGATTCACACGAACAATGTCACAACTCCGCGGATTGACCGAAGAAATTTTCGCGAATTTCGCGTTTTCGAAAATGTCGTGATCGCCCTTTTAAAGCGGATCATCTCGAAAGACGTCTTTGCACACTTTGTCCACTAAATGAAAACGAAAACATCGCGAATTAGCATACTCAAAAGTGCTTCGTTTCGTCACGGCCTTAATATTTGCGACAAGCACTGACTGCAAATAAGTTAAGCGGTGGATTATGCTAATCGCTCTCGCCGGGTCAAAACATTGAATTCGGCGTGTTTTGAATGTCAAATCGATGAATTTTATCGCTTGGATCTAATTGCTTTGGATGTTGGCTTGGGAGTAGATTCGAGGTAAAATAAAAGTAACATTCTAATATTTTGTCAAATGCTTTCAGTTACATTCATCTGTTGTTCTTACCACTTGTCGCTTAACTTCGGTAATCGATAGAAATTACTACATGCAAACGATAAAAAAACAAATTTCCAAAGAAATGTGTATTACGAGTTGTAATTTTTGAAATTTATATCAACCAAATCTTCGTTTTACTTTAGTTCTTTCAAAACTTCATCAATTTCAGTAATTGTTAAATTATTCAATCCCTTATCTACTATCAAACGTGAGGTCTCAGTTTAAAATTTCTCTTGATTCTAAATTTTTATTACTCGAAAATTTTCAAACAAATTCAAATAGAAGTCATTATTTTTCCAACACGTACTTGAATGCGATAAAAGAAAGAATTAGACAAAAAACTTCATAATTCAAAGAACCAGATTATATCAAACCCCTATTAAATATTATTTTCCTATAATACCTACTTAATAAAATTATTTCAAATCAAAGCAAATTAATTAATATTATTTCAATCATTTAAAAGTTCTAAACATAACATCATTTTAAATTCAAACAAAACAGAAACTGTATAAATCGATCAATGATATTGAAATAAAATTTTATTGAATCAATACAATTTATTACCATTTTATTGAATCAAAAATCAATCAAGATATTCAAATTTCGGCCACTAAACACAACACAAAATTCAACCAATACGAACTTTGAACTTAACTATACAAATCATTTGACTATAACTACTATTTAACTAATATTAATTTTCCATATACTTTTGATTATTTATTTCAAAATTCATCCACCAGACATACCGTCTGAAATCCGACCAACCCAAACTTCTGGCACGCAAACGGTCCATTCTTCGTACAGTCAACCAACACTTAAACAGTCAACCAACGCATTTACACTCAAACAAACAATGCTCATTGTGACATCGAACGCTAACAACGATTTATAGATTTTCACATACACTTTTCCTAGCGGCGCTAATCGCATTCTGGCCCGATTTTCACGTAATTAACCGCCGGATCAATATTTTGACGTGTGCACCCGAAGTTGTTTTCGTCCCAGATTATGTGTGTATGTGTGTGTAAAAGCATGGTGTGTTTTCCTTATGGTGATGTTGTTTGGACGGGTGTCGCCATCGTTTTCATCGGCATGGTTATTATCGGCGTTAATCGTTCTGAATCGATAATGCGCTTCGTCATGAACAATTGACGTTTCGGATTTCGAAATTATGTTGTTGAAGTTATAGTTCTGTGTAGAATGTGTTGGATGATTTTTGGTGCATTGCTATGTAACGTTTATTTGTAGTAAAGTAACGATTTTCGCACGGAGAATCGAAACGTTTAATACGACGACGAAGTAACAAATAAGGCCAGGCGCCCACTTGCGATTCAGTCGCGCGCGATCGAAAATGTAACACATTATTTTGGGTTGAAATGCGCGCATATGACATATTAGTAAATAGGCAAGATGTTAATAACATCGGCTGTGGTTTTGTTAAGAAACGATAAAATGTGAAAACCCGATTTGAATATTTGATTAATAAAATCAAAATAGTTCATTTGTTATTTTTTGTGACATATAGGCAAAGCCAGAGGCAGTAAGTAATAAGCATCATATAATATTATAGACGTTAACTGTATACGCATAAATACCATATTACTATAAAGTCACGAGCGTCATTTGAACGAACGAACAGACAGACACAAACATATATCCGCGATATAGGGGATGTGCGCACTTCATTTCAAAACAATGTGTTCCATTTTTGATCGTGTGCGACTGAATCGCTAGTGGGCGCCTGGCCATATCTTTGTTATACAATCGAAAGATTATTAGAGACCATGAAATCGGTATAATAATATTATTATAATTATCGCAATCAGCAGATAAAAATTACTAAAAATAAAAACCAAATGTTTCAAAATCGGTTCATTTTCCAGGTCGGACTTCTGTAAAAGTTTTAATTAAAAAATGTATTATAATGTAATTATTTTGATGAATTAAGAACGCGCAAACAATAACGTATTAAATGAATATTCGTTTGATATATAATTTAAATTGAATTGAAATTTACGAGTTGCGATTTTATTGTTCTGCATTTCGCATGTAAGATAAATTCTAACGACAATAACCGCAGTATGCTGATTGTTCAAATATTTACATGACGAATCTCGTAAATAAACGAAATAAATGTTCAAACAGTGCAAATTAAATTATGTAAATACGAAATAAGAAT
>JAOXNN020000008.1:1078957-1095670 GCA_028571205.2 Hydropsyche betteni
TTCGCGATGTTCGTGTCTTTTAGAACAATTTTCATTTAATATATCAAAATTTCCAATATATTATTTTCAAAAAAATATCCTCGAATTCCCTTGTACAACAATAACTTAAAACAACAAAAAAAAAATTCTTCCCTCTATTGTCTTCTTTAGGAATACACTATCCCACTCGATTTTTTTGAAGTATTATATTATACATCATCTGATATCCTGTCTACGGACCTTCTACCCTTCTAACCTAATCTAACCTAACCTAACCTAACTTAATCTAACCTAACCTTTAATAAAGTAGGAGTTAGTAACTTTAATAATAAAAATAAGAAAAAAGAGGGAGTAATGCGCATTATCGCGCATTATAATAAAAACCTAATCTAACCTAACCTTTTTTTTGTTGAGGAGGGGAAATCTTCAAATAGACAGTCACCGGCTTGCATGGCCGGTGGCAGTGTGGGATTCTCTTACCCACTTAAAGTCCTCGGGGTCTGCTCCGCCGAGTTGGCAACCTAACTTAGCCCAACCTAACCTAGCCTTTTTTTTGTTGAGGAGGGGAAATCTTCAAATAGACAGCCACCGGCTTGCGCGGCCGGTGGCAGTGTGGGATTCTTACCCACTTAAATTCCTCGGGGCCTGCTCCGTCGAGTTGGCAACCTAACTTAACCCAACCTAACTTAACCCAACCTAACCTAACATTTTTTTTTGTTGATGAGGGGAAATCTTCAAAAAGACAGCCACCGGCTTGCATGGCTGGTAGTAATGTGAGGTTCTTACCCACTTAAACTCCTCGGGACCTGCTTCGCCGAGTTGGCAACCTAACTTAACCCAACCTAACCTTTTTTTGTTGATGAGGGGAAATCTTCAAAAAGACAGCCACCGGCTTGCATGGCCGGTGGTAATGTGGGGTTCTTACCCACTTAAACTCCTCGGGACCTGCTTCGCCGAGTTGGCAACCTAACTTAACCCAACCTAACCTAACCCAAGCCAACTCTAATTAATTTAATAACAATTATATTTTTTGATTTTCCAGACGGAGAGCGAGGTGTCGTGTGAGGAGTCTACCCGCCTAACCGAAGATGTCTGCGGGGGCTCAGACCTGTCCCTGGCGGAGCTGGAGATGCCTCCGCCCCCCGATGGGGGCTACGGCTGGGTCATCGTCTTCGCCTCTTTCATGTGCAACCTTATTGTTGACGGGATCGCATACACCTTTGGAATCTTCTTGCCCGAGTTCGTGGCCTATTTCGGCGAAGGCAAAGGCACGGTGGCGTGGGTAGGAAGTTTGCTGTCCGGAATGTATTTGGCTGCTGGTGAATAATGTTTTGATATTTTTTTATAATTAGGTTGATTTAGGATGAAATTCTGTGATGAGCATGAATGTATCTCACGAGTGGGATTGTGCGTGCGAGAAAAATACGCATATGTTTTTGTTGTTCTTTTTCTCATGTCTTGCTTTTATAGCAAAGAAGTATTACATGTTTCGATATATTTTTATATACTAATTGAAAATATAATATCATTTTGATCATGTAAATTGATAGTATCGGAATGTTTTTTTTTATGTAAACATATCGACTACAGTTTAATCTATAGTCATAAATTATCAACGGAAATTTGTGATCTAATTTTTCCTTCGTTAAATTTTTTTAAAATAATCAATTATGAAATAAACATATTTTCGTTTATTTTATTATACGTTGATGTGAAGGTCTCATTGAAATGTTGTAATCGATCTTATGAAATTTCATTTGACGTAATTTATTTATATTTATTTGTGGTACGATACGAATTCGATACACTACTTCCACAATCTGTTTTTCTATAATAAAAAAAAAACAATTCATATAAATATTATGAAACCAATCGATTTTTTCAACAAATATTATGAATGAATACAATAATTTCATAACAACATCGGCAAAAACACCGCGACTTCGATTCAAAACAATCCGATCCCTGCCAGCAATTTCCCGATCGGAAAATTCCCATTGTTTCACGCGCTAATTACAATTTACGAAAACTCCGCATCACTCCGACAGCAACAGTCGGACTTCGAGCCTAAAGTCCGTATCTGAAATTTCTCAATTTTTCAAACTCGAGATAAATTATATCTCTAGACAGTATCATTTAATCGCCTGGACTCGAGAGCGTTCTTATTATTGCTTGATCCCATACATTTTCTCTAATGAATGGGCATTAGCTCGATACTAAATTGTTCCATTATACGCCGCTGAGACGTTTGCCCAGTTTCTTTTAATTCCGACCGTTTTATTTTCTCGTGCCTGGAAATTTATATATTTTCCTCTCGGCACGTGTCTGGTGTTATTATTTTTTCAGCGACTGAAGTCTCGTTATTCACCGTCGCCGTAAATAAATTTAATTCTCGAGTGTTTTGTGAGCGATCAATTAATAGTTCGCTCCGAACGTACGTTATCTTTAGATTTTAAATCTATACTATAAAGATCTAAATTTAGATAATTTCGATGAGTTTATCGTGTCGTAAATTGATCGTATTACTGCTATCTAGGCAGCGTTTTCGTATTCAATTATTTACTTAATTGATGCGTGAATGATGGTTAGGTATTTATCGATTTTTCGAGTTAAAGTTAAGCGATATTTCGCGCAGGCAATAAGTGGATTGGTGACCTGATTGCGTGTACCCATTACCTTGACATCATTTGGATTATATGGTTTCTATATAAAAAAAATCGAGTTAAAAGTTTTGTTCTTTTATATTTAAGTTGAATGTAATGATATAAACAATATCGACTATATTATAATTTAAAATCAGCTACCAGGTAATGAATTTAATTGGATCGCAATGCTTGCTGTTTTCAAAATAAAAAAATTGCTTCAAACTATTTTTTAATTATTTCAAAATATCTTATTATTGAAAATTATTCCAATTAACATCAATTTTCACAAATATTTTTTTGAATTTTTGTAATGCTTTAAAAATTTGGTTTGATAAATATCGCTATTTGACCAAGTCTCTATATCAAGAACCCTCTCACGAATATCGGTATCTGGAAGAATAATCTCACGAAAATATATCTCATAGAATATTTTTCTTAAAAGAATATACTTCTCAAAGGAATATTCTCCACCGTAGTTTTAAAAAATATATAGATGTAGCCTCGTATAAAATTATTTTTCAAAAAAACTAATTGTAAGTGCTTCGAATTTCGGGTTCATTCTTTCTTGTTTTGCAAAAAAAAATTGTTTATACATTAGATAAAGAGATAAAGATAAACAGAAAAAAACATAACGAGAGACATGAACACAAGAGAGAATATGAAGGGAGCCATCTTTATTTTTCGACATTTATATATTTTTTCAAACTTCGAAAGGAAATATTCTTTGAGAAAAATATCCCGTGAAATATATTTTCTTGAGACTATTTTTTCAGGATATCGATATTCGTGAAAAGGTTCTTAATGTGAAGAATTTTTCAAATTGTGATAATCATCAAACCGATGTACAATGGTACAGGAACTTCTTGCTTTTTTTGTTTTAGATTGTGATTTGACTATTTTCATACCTCAAATATTATTCGAAACATTAGTTATTAGTTATTTCGTAGTGTCATTGATATAGGTCTAGAGAATAATTAGAAAATTTTCAGAAGTTATTTTTGTTTTTCAGTTTTTATGATGAATCATCAATGTGCTGCGGAAGAAAAGAGGTTCGGTGCACTCAGTTACGAATTGAGTAGATTAATTTTCATCGATTTTTAAAAGTTAAGCGACAGTCGACGAATATACAACTTCACTTTTATCAAAAGAATTTTAATATTCGAATACATAATTGATTTGATTGGTTAATAATAAATAAATATACACAGTTTTTTAAAACATTCAACGATACTCAACGAGTTCACTAGCAAGTTTCACATTTGAAACGACTCAATTCTGCCGAACGCCTATTAAAATCTCAAATAAAACTCGTTGCAGAATCACTTTTTGCCTTCATTGCAATTTCGCATAGTGCCAAAACGTTTCAGGTCACGTGACATTTTCGTTACACGTCTTTTACGAGACCGTTTCGTTACGCGTTCGGCCTTATTTGCGTTTTTATATTTTTCCGTTCGACTGCTCGTCTCGATTTCAGAACGATCGAGTTATATAAATGTGTCGTGGTTCTGACTTATGTAAAGTGCCGTTGTTTTTCCGATGGAAAATCTTTTAGTGGTTCGTTTTGCTTTGTATACATTTGTGGTTTGGTTGAAACTTTGGGTCCGTTTGATGTTGATGGATATGCAAAGTGTTTGGTTCTTTAGAATTTTTAATTCTTGGAATTAGTATTGAATTTTTTTTTATTTAAGCGTTGTTAAATCAAATGAGGAAAACATACTGTCAATAACAGAAGTATAAAATGATTACTTTTTAGGAAACCCAAAAAAAATTATATTCTTAAAACTTTTGTTTTAAAATATTTATTACTAAAAATAAACACACTCGACACAACACACAATTCATTTGCAACAGCACTTTAAAAGTTAGATTCTGAGAATTCGATTCTAAAAAAATGCATATCAGGTAAAATAATATAAAGCGCACTGTTGACAAAATTTATCAATCTTATCTTTTAAGCACGCTTCAATTACTGTCAATAAAATTGTTCCCTACTGGATTTATATTATAATAATAAATGGGGGCAAAATTTTCAAGTTCGTTATTAACTTTGCGAGTTCGAAACTGGAACAAACTTGGAAAAAGGTATGAACGTTCGCGCAGTACGTGTGTATCGTGAATTTGGCTGTTTTCCGGAAAATTTTAATATAAGAAAAATCGATATGTATGCCATGAAACTGACATTTTATATCACATATAAGATAACTTCGACATTGACTTGATTTTAAGATAACGTCTTTCAATTCGGTGTTTTTTTTATCATTTAACTGTAGTTACTATGTTTGAAACGATAAGATAAAATTCATGTTTATGATATATACCCGCAATAATTGGATTTCGGAATCAACATTATATTGCGCCTAGTTATCAAGTTCGACCTTCAATAATTAAATAATTAAATATCGAGAAATCGCAATCGAAATTTACGGCGAACAATTAACCCTTTCCGTTTTCCGATAAACAAGAAACACGTGAACTATCCACATAAATAACAATTGAATTATCAATAAGGTTCCAATAATCTATTGAGATTACGTTTAATTATTCTCAACACTAATTGCACTTGTACACAAGTCAATATCTCGTGAGAATTTCGTAAAACAATAATTTTTACATACAATTTCGTTAATAGTTTTTAATGATCGTGCGAAAATTATATAATTATTCAATGCCCTACTTTACTTCGTGCCTCGTTATTTGTACGATTACAAATTGATCGTTTTAATAGATGTTATTATGTAAACGCTCAAAATAAATGATAATGAAATTGAAAATTGTATTATTTTTTTTTATTTTTTATTTCAGGTCCTGTAGTGTCAGCATTATGCAACAAATTCGGGTGTCGAGCAGTCTGCATTTCAGGATCGTTAATTGCAGCAACAGCTTTTGCACTAAGTACTTTGAGTCCTACAGTCAACATCCTCATGCTGGTGTATGGATTCATCGGAGGTCAGAGTCGAATTTTTTATTATTTTTTTATATAAAAAACATCACCTTTTGAATATTTGATTGTGAAATTCCCCAGGAAGCGTTTTCAGCGCCCTCACTTCGGAAAATCTTCGGAAAAGTCTTTTTTGTGCTTGCGAAGCTTTTCTCGAATTTCGTTTTCTTTATATCGATGCCGATTATTTATTTTTCCCGTAAGCATTTTGTATAGTATTTTTATGTTTTTTTCTATATTCGATTGGAGCCTTCTACGCATTTAAAGATTCGTCTGATTTTTCATTATAACACACGAAAAGCCAACTTCCGTATTTACGAACCGAATTTTTCCAGAACCGATTCATCAAACGAAAATAGAAACTCGTCCATTTCCATTATTCTTCACAATTAAAACGGCACGATTCCGCATAATTTGCACCCAATCTATTTTAAATAAGCCATTTTGACCCGAAGCCAAATGTAACATCAGTACATCGCCATATTTTTTCGCAATATATTTTTATCTAAACCCAGACCGGATTCGCGATTCTCTTTTATTCTCGCGACTATGTAAACTCATGTAACGAATTGTGCAATGATTTTTTTCGCATATATAAATTGCAACCAGTGTTTATTAGAACAGCCAAGCCGATTCGCATTGCCAAAATCGCCTTGGCCAAGGTGAGGGTCGCATCTCTTGGCAAGCGGATGTCGTTGAATATTCTGATGATGAAGACTCGAAAGCGTCGTCCAGACTGACTGACGACGACTGTTTTCGTTCGGATTATTTTGATGTTGAAAATGCGACGTTTTTCCATTTTTGAATGATAGGAATTTTCTGATTCATTGACCAAAGTATGAAAGAAGTTCTATATGGAGAAATGCTAAGAATGTATCGAAAATGTATGCAATGATTTCATTGAACTTGTATGTAACGATTGTTTGAGTATATAGAAATGAGTTTCGTATAAAAAATTTGAATATGAATGGATTTTGGGCAGTGGTGGATATAGTTTACTAAGGGTTTGAAGTTTTAAAATTTTTGGGGGACATATTGACATTACATATAGGGTCATTCAATAGGGATGCTTGAAATTTGTTAGGTTATAGCAGCCATGTTGCTAAAGTGACATCTGTCAAATTTATTGGTGTACGGAAAATCACTGTGGAAGGTTATAGCGATGAACAACGTGTGTAAATCATCAAATTTTATTGTACATTTTAAAATTGAGCGTCCCTACTGAAAGATCCTATGTATAAATGTACAGGGCCTGGTTTCAAACTTACCCTTCCTCCCATTACAAAAAATAGCGCTGTAGAATTTTTTTTATCACTTATTATTGATATATAATATTCGATTTCATAAAATAAAGGGCAAATGGGAAATTTTAGAAAATAAAATTTACTTTTGTGCAAATTAACGCCTTTTTTCAGAAAGTGATTCAAATTTCATGATTTCTATTGAAATGATATAAAAAACTATAATAGTTATTCATTAAATATATTTTTTTAAATCGAAAACGTTAAGGCGAGAGCCTCCGCCGCCTATAAGGAAATCCAACACTGATTTTAGAATAATTTATTTAGTATTTAAAGAAAAAGTTATTGAAGTATAACTTATAGCTTATATGGCGGCTACGCAGTCAAGTTTTATTTTATAATAACTTTCTATTCAATAGCCATTTGTTTATCACAAAATATCATTCGCATCAAAAGAAAATAACTAAAATTTGCATACAAAACGAAGTTCAATAACATAAACCCGACACAATACAAACGAAATTTGATTGAGCCAGTAAAATTAATCGATTGTACAAATTGTTGTTTCAGCGAGATTGCACGTCCGTGTCGCATAATTAAAAATATACGAACGTCCCATAAAGAATACGCCTTTGCGAAAATGAACAAAAAACAAACGTTAACGACGACATTTTCGCTCGTCCGTCGCACAGTTCGAGACGAGATAATAGAAAACGTAATGGGTCGATTGTTTTCAACGGGAATAGTTCTTTTACTGCTGTCTGCTCGTTTCGGAACGATTAAAAGTCTGTGTATGTGCTGAAAATGTGTATGATGCTGAAAAATTGTTAGTTCGACTGTGAATTTGTCGTTTTGTGACTTGTATAGAAGAGTTGACGTGTGCTTGAAATGATAAGAAATTTCTAACGTTTTTTAAGACATGTAGTACAAAAAAATGTAATATCGGTATAAATACATATAATTGAAATAATTAATATAGAAATTATTTGATTTTGTATGAAGGCAATCAGCATTTTTTTGAATTTATGATATGGTATTTTATTTTTGACTCATAAAAGTGCCACGCGTATATAACATTTTTTCGCATGATGCCGTCCTTTTATGAATCATACGTTTCCCACGTGTTGTCTGGTTCTAATGTACATATTGGTCGTTGAGTAATTTAATTTGTATAATTGCTCGTTTCATGTACAATAGTCACCATATTCATGTTTTGAATAGTTAAATTTATACCCCTTTTATATTGATTAATTT
Source organism: Hydropsyche betteni (assembly GCA_028571205.2). NCBI lineage: Eukaryota > Metazoa > Arthropoda > Insecta > Trichoptera > Hydropsychidae > Hydropsyche > Hydropsyche betteni. The sequence continues at coordinate 1,087,015 of JAOXNN020000008.1, forward strand.
CACCGTTACATAATAAATATTCGTTGTTGTCTACACATTTCCAAAACATGCAAAGCTACCAACTACAAAATAACTCAATATATTATCCTTTCGCTCTAATAATCCAACTTCAATCAAAGATCATCACTCGAGCGTTATGTGATCAGTTTAAAGCTTACGAGTTCCATCAATAACTTTTCAATATTTATGGAACACGCTGGACTGAAATTAATACTGCCAATTCAGTTTAATTGCCGTTACGGAAAACATCAACGTCCTTGCCGATGAATAAAACTCGTTAGTTAATTCAGGACGGTCACGTTTTGCGACACCCGCAAAAATACAATACATCCCTCGACAAAGACTTTCCCGAAAATTTCCTCGTTTGTTGCCGTCACGTTTTTGGCACACACGCCATTCTTTGTACACAAAAACGGAACGCGGAGCCGATGATTTTGTCTCGTTGTTCCTATCCTTGATAAGTTTTTTGTGACTTTTCAGGAATCGGCTTCGGGATGATTTACCTGCCGGCTGTGGTTGCTGTGGGATACTACTTTGAGACTAAGCGATCTTTGGCCACTGGGATTGCTGTGTGTGGGAGTGGTGTTGGGACGTTCGCCTTTGCTCCCTTGGCTACCTTTTTGCTTGAGGAGTTCGGCTGGAAGGGAGCGAATCTGATCTTGGCTGGTCTCATTCTCAATTGTGCCATATTCGGTGCCATGATGCGTCCGTTGGTGTATCCTAAGGTTGTTTAGATTATTCATTATATTTCTTTCTTATTGCATTATGATTTTAATACATTTTTCTATTTTTATAGACGATATCTAGTGTTAAGCCTCTTTTGCAACGTATGGCTGAAGAGAAGCGTTTCCAAATGGAAAGAGGTTCCATCGGTGGTTCTTTCTTTATGGTACAACTGCCTGATGGAACAATGGAAAAACGGTTGAAAATGCCCATAAATATCGATCCTGGAGTGCACTCTTCTTTCAATCTAGATCAATTAGTTGCTGGAGGTTTAACTCCAGTACCCACAATGCCGACATTGCCTACAATTCCAACGTTGCCCACTATTAGTGAAGCTAAAGTTCAAGAACAGAGTGAATCTTCAAGTACGACTAGCAATAATTCAAAAGAATCACCTACCAAAGATGTAACTAATTCATTCTTTGTATATTTGTTCAATTTATTTATTTCTAATCGAATTATTATATATATCTCAGATACTTCAAGAGATGAAACCTCTTCGACCACCAGTTGGAATAATGCCTAGAAACTCATCGTCACCTGCTTTCACCACTCATCATCAAGGATTACCGAAAAACGGTTCTGTACCCACATTTGATAGAATTAGAAAACCATCAACTGGAGAAAGGTTCAAACCCTCTTTGGCAGCTATAAAATCATCTTCACGTGGATCTATGAGCAGCAACGGTGATGTGAGACGGAACATGCATCTACGTTTATCCAACAGTTCTATGGCAGGCCGAAATAACAATTCTGAATATGCAGATGTATGTTTTGTTTATTTTGTTTAATGACTTTATTAGGATATTTGTTGATCATTAATATTTTTTTAGGGTGATAGCGAGAGTGCATACAATTCAAAACTATCATTATCTGTTCAACAACCCAAAATGATAAGACCATTGTCACGTAAAGATATCTTCTACTCTGGTTCAGTTACCAATCTTCCTGAATACCAGAGCCAGAAATCGTTGACTAATTATAGAAACAGTGTTATGTCTTTGGCTCCTTCTAATGTTCAATCACGTCAAGGGGATGTAGAAGCGCAAGAAAGTTAGTATTTTTTTAATAATATAATTATTTTTTTCTTATTTATAACTAAAACAATTTTGTAACAATATTTTACTTTTAGAATACGATTTGTGTCCTTGTTTTGTGCTCTCGGATTCTTTCAAATCTACTTTGTCTTCCATGATGGATATGAGTTTACTCAAAGATCCTGTATTCATGATGATTGGTGTATCGAATGTCTTTGGAATGGCAGGGCTATATGTGCCTTTTGTTTATTTAGTAGATGCTGCTGTTCTGAGTGTAATTTTTTTTTAATTGTACTATCTTTCATTGACAAGGAATAAAATTTAACTGAAGTTTTTCATTTCAGGGTATAGACCAAAGTTCAGCATCGTTCCTTCTCTCAATCATCGGTATCACTAATACAATTGGTCGTGTCATTTGCGGTTGGATAGCTGATTTCCCATGGATCAATTCATTGTTGCTCAATAATATATGTTTAGTTATTTCTACGGTTGCTGTATCTATGACCCCACTTTGTTCATCATACCCGGCCTTTATAGCAATGGCTATTTTCTTTGGCATCGCAATATGTAATTTTGACAAAAATAATTTTCTCAAAATTAATTATTTGTATGATGATTTCTAATAATATATATTTTGTTATTTGCAGCTGGATATATATCACTGACATCTATTATTCTTGTGGATCTCTTAGGTCTTGATAAATTAACCAATGCTTTCGGCCTATTGATATTATTTAGAGGAGCTGCAGCTATTATTGGTTCTCCTTTGGCTGGAGCTGTTTACGATGCAACAAAATCTTATTCGGCTTCATTCTATATGGCTGGAACTTTCTTTGCAATTTCTGCAATCACTAGTTTTATGGCTCCTATGATGAAAAGGTAAAATTCTGTTTTCAAATTTTTTCTTACAATAAACTAACATGCAATACTTTGATTTATAGATGTGTTAAGTCTGAACCTGCAATGCAAAACAATGAAGCTTTAACACCGATAGACGAAGATGAAGAAGACATGGAAGATGAGGATCCTGACGATACACCTATAACTATGGGCAAGCACCATTCGAATGGAGGGAACGTTCCCAAAATCACTCACACTGCTGCAAGTCCCATGAATCCAGATCCTCCTAGCAATCCCGGTGAAAAAGATAATTCCAAAAAGGAACCAGAAAAGGGTGCAGGCGAATTGAAAGAACTTGGTGAAATCAAACAAATTGAGTCGGTGCTATAAATGTTTTTCTTCGCTTCGTTATTAAGTGCAGATCGTTCAGTTGCTAATATCAATAATGATGTGATTTGTGACAATGTCCCCGCATCAAGCTTTTGCTTTGTGATTTTAAATAAGTGAATTATCGAACGACTGAAGACATTCACATGTAATAATGAATTAAGTGAACAAAAAAATATAATACTCTTTCTTGAGTATTGTCATATATTTCACAATGTCCAGTGGAATGTGACATGTACCTGATATAAGAATTAAATATTATACCTCTTCAACATTTGAAAGAAAATATGATTATGTGAGCTAGTCGCGATCTCCCGTTTTCAACGCATATCGTTTTCATTCGACTGCTTCACATAGACCCATAAATTTTCTATTAAAAGGCTTTTTGAATATTCTTAGTGGACGGCAATCTAAATAAAAGCTATTTCTCTTCACGACAAATTAGTCTGAAATACAGATTTTTCATGATAGTTGTATTGAAATTAATTTTTCGGTTATCATTATTTATTTATAATGTAAAAGTACAGAATCATTTGTTTGAGAAATTGCTGAATATTTGTGATATAATTTTATACCAAATCAAGAAATGTTACCTTGTTGCCAATTAAAAAAGCAGATTGACCAGCAAAATCTGCAAATTCGATCACAACTTAGTTTTAAGATCATCATCATGAAATCGTTAATAACGATGGTTAAAGCAAAAATATTTTTCTGAATAAACTTTTCTCGTGTTTCATATATATTTATCAGTTTAAATATTATGATACATAAATGGCTTATTTTTAATTAAAAAAAAATATTAATGCAATACCCTAATTATTATATTTCTAATATATATATTTTTGATTTTTTTTATTTTATTTAATTATTTTCACTTCTCAATGATTCGAGATTTTGTGTACAACTTTTTACTCTTTTTGTTATAATTATAAACTAATTATAATGTTTAGTGTAGAAGGTTATTAAGAAGGATATTAAAAATGTAAATGAGATTATTGAATGGTATTATTATGAAAAAATTCAAACGTACTTATTTTCAAATAAAAAGTACTTAAAAACCCTCATTTATTTATCATTTTTTTTACTATTTTTGAAAATAAACATTCTTGGGGTGCTATTATAGTAATAAATTATATTCTTTTAATCTAAATCATCTTAATTCATATAATGATTTTTATGAAAAAATAATACTATTCGATAATTTGTGATCTTAGTTACATGTATGTTTATTGTTAAAATAATACAATAAAAAATTCGTTTTAATAGATAGATGTATTTTATTAATATGAATAATAAATATTAATTATGCGATTTTATTTTCAAATATGTTGAAAGTATATGTAGTGTACATGAATTTGAGTAATTACTGGATTTGTGTCATTAATAAAATACATATATTATATATATTTTTAATAAAAGTCAATTGAAATTACGAGAGGGGACACAGAGCCATATATATTATAGTTTTGTAATCAATGAAAATATTTCAATGTGGTATGAGTTGCTGAAAATGAACGAAAGATTGTGCGGCAAGAAAAATGCTTAAACGTTTTGTATATATATATGTATATATATATATAAAAATTATTAAGTGTTAGTGTATTTAGTATTAATAATTTAGAATATGCAAGCATTTTTCTAGCTTGAATTATGTATTTATTATACACTCGCGCAAAGTCTTGTATAAAGAAAATAACCGCTAAATCATTAATGAATCCTCTTGTGAAAATATCATAATAGAAGCCTAAACTTTCTGCAAATTTACAGTATTATTTGAATTTTTTTTATAATTGTGATTTACGTTATGATTCCGTTGTAAATTCTAAAAACAGGTGTTCACGCACTATAAATTTCCAATTTATTTTCTAAACTTTTTGAATATATTTTATTTCAAAAAAGTGTAACAAAAACATACTCTTGAGTAAAAATAAATATTATTATCATTGTTTTATGCACATGGTGTATAATATTAAAAATTTATTATAAAAGTTACATATAACTTATTTGTATTGTTCGATTATCAATATTGAGGTTTGACAAATTTTCAAAAATTTCCGTTGAATGTTATCATTTTTAATGCATTGTCATTTTCCAAATATGAACATATAGTAAAGTTTTCTCAGTGAAAATAAAGCAATATCTAATGGCAATGTGTTTTATTGTTTAAATTTCACATATGATTTGAAAAACAATTACTAGGAGTAAGTTGGCGGATTGGTAAGCATAATAAACAGATAAATGGAATGAAATAAGACATTTACTACAGATTTGATAATTTTTTAAGGAGGAATAATATTTTTTATGCATTTACTTAGTGCCATCTACGTATATACGAACACTTCAACTCTAACTTATTGCAAATTGTCAGTAGATTTCGTTCAATGTCTAGTATATAATTTTTATTTGAAGAATCGAAAGTGTGCATATTGCCATTTCTATTCCAAATGTGTGTAACAATGAATTAATTATGATTTTGAAAGATTTCATTTTCTTCGATACTAAAATTTACAAAATTGTCGACATTGATATTTTTAATATTAACTGTTTTGTGATCTTCCATACATCATGTCGATTAAATTGAATATTTTGTAAGTTCGATGTATTGACTTTGTGCTCAAAAGTAAAAAAAAATCATTATTCAATGAAACCAGTTTAATTGTTTTGGAATAGAAATATTTGGTGTATGATTAAATTCATAAGATGTGTATTAACATAATATATTTTAAACATAGTATAATAGAATTGCTAGTAGTTTTTTGTGACTAAAATTAATTCACATGTGATAGACATAAAATTTGTGGATGTCAATTGTTATATGAAAAATCCTTTTGATCGATGTTTATTATTTTTTTCATAGAATATTTAGAATATTGAATATATTATAAATCAACATTTGCATGTTACTGTTAGTTGTTTTTTATTGATTTTAGAAAGGATATAGAGATATTTTTTATATATTCTGATTTCGAGCTTAATTAGTCGTAGAGATATGATATATTTTTCGTACATATTGCACAAAAACTTATTTGAGTGTTAAGATTAAGTAATCTGTGATGTTAATTTTATAATTTTTGAATTGAAAAACTTTTATATATATATAATATATAATAATATATACATGTAAGCTGCTATAACAGATAATCTGCAACATTTTCTCGGCATGGAGTAAATGAGGCTTTCACAGCGTCGAAACCCGCTTTAATTGTGATTTTATATTTGAAAATGAAAATTCCAATATGAAAATTTACTATTTTGCATAAAATACTCCGAAATGGATAAACTTATTGTGATCTCATTTAATATTTTTTACATATGTAAATATTCCATATATTATTATATGAATTCTAATAAACGTTTATTGAAAGTTAACGAGTTTCTTTTTCACTATTATAATTCGTCAGATGGAAACAGTAATCACTAAATGTTATACAACATTATTGTCGATTGACAAAACAGATCATACGAATTGCATTTAATTGCCATACTTCAGAACACTTGTGATGATCTACGTCCATCGTAAATCTCTTATACTGTCAACAATGTTTAATGACATTGAAAATTTTGTGCCATTGGCAAAAATCATTTTTAGCAGCCTGCTTGTATTAATTATTGAAATTTACCTTTTGCTCTTCCGTATGACCATTACTATATTAGAATTTAAAACTTTGATCTATAAAACATTCTAAGTAAATAAACTTTGATCTTGTTCAATCAACCAGTTATGTCATAATAATTTATATGAATATTTATACATTTTACTTTAAATAGTAAATACGATAATCGTCAAAGATTTAGACTTGTTGATTGTAAGGGTTCATATTGATCACTTAAGTGATAAGTGTTTTGGTCAATAAATGAATTTGATCGTATAATGTAAACTATTCAAATCATTTAACAATGAATACATTTTGATTTCAATCTCCTTGAAGATTACCTTCTCCTTATTACTATGTAATGAGCACACGATGATGATAATCATGAAACATGACAAATAATATTTGTTTTTCAAGTCGATCTAATTTTTTTTAAATACAAAAAAATATTTACTCGGTATTTTAATATCATATAAACACTCATTTTATTATGATAATAAAACTAATCAACATAGCAACTGACCAGATCATTAAAATGACACACATAAGCAAACACCAGATCCACATTACAATTATTCATAAGACTATTAGATAAAAATGCGTATCATTATCGTGCTTTAAAAGTGAAAACTTTTCATTCTTTTCCAAATGTTCAATGGCTATTTTTTCAATATCTATCTATAAATATTAGCACACTTTCACTCAAAATTTCTAAACATACAGTGATATCATGTTTTTAAGGTTTTAAAGGAACCGACTAAAACCAACGTAATTAGAGGAAAAACTTAGATTGAGGGTTTCGAATATTTAAAAAAAAATAGTCAATAATGCTTTTGGCATTTATTTTTGGATTTATACAAACTATTTCGATAGTTTATTTAAATAGGTTTGAACTTTTGATGTCATCACGGGCAAGATCAGAAAACCGTTTGAATTATGGTAAACAAAAATATTAAAAGAACATATTTCAGACATAAATTGCGGAAAATAAAAACGTAAAAGCGGGTATTAAATGTAACATACTACAGAAATTGAATGCAAATAGCGGAAAAATTTAAATTTCGAGCAAGTAAAAACGGGGTTTACACAGGTATTCCTCAACTTCCCAAGTCGAATCTATACAAAAAAAAAACAATCATTTTTATACAATACAATAATTCGAATGAGTCCGTTTTTTCGAAATATTATACATCGGCCGTAGTTAAAATCAGCTCATAATTTAATAAGTAATTTTTGAAAATAATTTATTTAAAAAAATATTAAATACATAGGTGTCCCAAAATTAATGCAAGATTTAAATTTGCCGCTTTTTGTGCAGTAAATTTTTGGTGACACTGAAAAAAAAAATTGGCAGCTGATAGCTTACGGTTATTTAAAATAAAGCATTACATAAAAAAACAACGCGTTTTCATTGTTGATTATTGTTGCTGTTGTTCCTGGCCGTGTAATTTTCCATTCTGGTGATCAGAATTAGCCGCCCAGATCATGCGATTTAACGCCGTTAAACTTTGTTTTTTGGGGGGTTCTGAGGTTTTAGATTTATGCCAACAAGCCTACGACCACTCATGCCTTAAAGGAGAAAATTAAACACTGCATCAATGAAATTCAACCACATTTATGCAATACGATCATAGAAAATTTCAACTAAAAAGTGCGTATGTGCTTTGTGCCATGGAGGCTTTTTACTTGATATGCTATTTTATTCATATACTATACGAATCAATAAAAAAAAATTAATCAAAAACCTGTGTTTTCTAACAAAATTACTTTTTGCATAAATTTTGAGACACCTATACAATTTTCCTTTCAGTTATAACTTATAACTTATAACTTATAAGTGCGAAATGACATAAGTCGAAGACTACCTATCCCCTATATATAATTGCGGATTTCTGTGTGTCCGTCTGTGTCTGTGTGTCTGTTCGATGACGCTCGCGACTTTACAACGACGCGTAGATACGATTATTTTTTTGCGTCTATAAAATTATTCTTCGTGCGCATATGGTCTTTATGCGTATACATTTAACGTCTATAATATCATGCTTATGAAAGCGTCTCTATTGACTTATGCAATAC
>JAOXNN020000009.1:0-16701 GCA_028571205.2 Hydropsyche betteni
AATCGGGTACGGGCATCGACTTCAAAATAAATACATACACATCCCGATGTTATTAACATCGGGCCTATTTACTATTTACAAATAAATTTCAGAAATTAAATTTTAATAGTAATACATTGCATCGATTGCAAAAAAAATATTTCCTAGATAGTATGGAAATATTTTAATTTAAAATATTGAAATACTGAAACCTCTTTTTAGCTCTGAGCCATAAAATCCATCCACTAGTCGCACAATACGTCGCTCAACTCCAACAACCATCACACTCATCCTACTACAGTAAATTACAAAAAAAAAAACACCAAACACAATCACTTAACTTCAACACCCAAAACATCCCAGTTTCATCCAACTGCAACCCTCCATCCGAAAAAAACCTACGATTCTTGTAAGTGTTAACATTTTCAAGACCATAAACAAGATCGGGCGCGTCGAAACTTCGACTACATATTACGACCCGACTCGAAAGTCCCGAATTTCTTCAGACGCTAAATAAATTATGAAGCGGCAAAGTGTCGGGATTTCGGGATTGAGAGCGCTTTCAGCCCCGGAATTCCCGGAAGCCCGGATCTTGCCCGATAAATTCTGCGGTCTGCGTCAATTAAACGTGGTCATATGCAAATTTGAGTGTTTCTTGAATGTTTGATGAAAAATTTTATTCCGGGATTATGGTCGAGTGTGTCCTAAGCGCCGTTTCGTACGTGTTTTGTTTGGTTGAATGTTTTGTGTGGCGGTCGTTTGTTGTGTCTATTGCTGAATGCATGATCAGGTTGTTGATGATGTTTTTTTTTTTGATGATTTTGTATAAGAAGTTGTTTTTCGTTTTAATTTTTTTGAGCGTAATAATTTTATTCTGGCGGTTGTTTGTTCTGCGTATTGTTGAATTCATGATTAGGTTGCGGATGATGTTGTTGTATAATTTGTTTTTAAAAAAATTTAGATGTTTTTTTTTTTAAATAATTTTGTGTATATTTTATTCAAAATTCAAATATTCAATTGGTTTTTACTGACCATTGGAATCTAAATAAGTGCTTTACTCTATATATGGATATTTGGATTGATATTATCACTAAATAAGGATAATATTTTTTCCTTTATCAATAAATGTAATTATACTAATTTTTTTAAGAACTAATTGCCGATTTTTCAAATGTAAACTCAAGTATATGTGACATTCGTGTTCATAAAAATTCAAATATTTAAATGTAAAATCTAATATCTAATTATATTAAAATATAGGTTAACTGTAATTCATATATTTTTTTAGAATTCACGAAAAAAAATAAATGTGTGCATTAGCAAATTGATATGCAAATAATGCTATGTTTTAGCATGACATTCATTAATATTTAATTCGACCAAAATTAGGAAAAAATATTTTAATAAATTACTACGCGAGTAGACATATAAAAATAATTAATTTAAAAAAGTATTTTTTTTTAAATTTGACTGATCATAATCTTATACAATCATTATAACTATAGGCCCACTTTCAATTTATAAAATTTGCATATAAATAGACTAATCCCATTTCATTTATTTAAGTTACATAAACATATAAAAAAATCATTTCACACTTAAATACAATCGATTCCATCAAAACGAACCATTGCAACCTTACATCCAACCCGTTAAACTAAATTCAAAAAAAAATTCCCACACCAAAACCACTCAATCCAAACGCAATAAAACCGCGACTTTTCGATAACTTCAATTACCATAAACACATTCCATCCACCTCTTACACCATGTCTGAAACACACGCCCGTTAATTTCGTTAAATCCGTTCGTGTCCGATACTTCAGAGTACTCCAGAAATTGTGCCGCGTCGTTACGACCCATTAAACCGCGGCCCCGTTTTGACACAGAACAGAAGCTTTTCGGTAAACACAATCCGACAGTCGGTAATTTTAATTACTATATTATTTTCGGATGCCTAGTCCTTGTTCGAGGACTCGGATCCGAGTTTCGGAATTGTCGAACGTATTGCGGGCCGGTCCTTGTGCGGTATCTTTGATCGTCCCGATTAGTTCGTCCCTTATGAATAAACATGGCGGGATAGTTTCGGGATCGTGTATTATTATATTGTGTAATAATCGAGACAATTTCGATTATGTTATATAAATTTGATTGCTTTCTGTTTTAGGGTTCGATGGTAAATGCCGCGGTTGAATGTTATAAGTGGTTTGAATATGATTTTTTTAAGGGTGGCCATTGAAAGATTGGAGGATTTGGAAAAATTATAATTTATTGATTTTTTATCTCATTAATTCAATTTTTTTCAGATTAAAATGTTTGTACATTTTGAAAATCAGTGATGAATAAAACTCATTGATGTTTTATATTCAATAATCGATCTTTCGTTGAAATAGGAAAACCTAATGAATTTTAAACATTTTCAAGCATCATGTACAATCATTTCAATCCCCAAAAGATGTTCTATAATCTGTAAAAAAATAAAATGAAAAATATCGAAAATGAAAAAGTTATGTCTTTTCCAAATCCTTCAGTCTTTCAGTGGCCATCTTGTATAAAATTCGATTTTTTGTGTATGTAATAAAAAGTCGTTTAGGAAATTCATAAATAAAATATGAAAAAAATCAAAGATTTGTTACCATTAAAAGAATGTTGTTTATTTTTGAGGTTTTCAATATTTTTTTTTGTTTAGAATCAAAATATTATATATACAATGATACATGTCTGAAAATAGTATTTTTCATCAAAATATTATAGATAAAACAAATCTATACCGAGAAAATTTGAAATTCGAAAAGGGAAATTTCCGATGTGCAAATAATAAAAAAAATTCTTTGAAGTTTTTCACATTAATGGGATTCGCTAGAATCTAGATACGATTTCCGGAAAATGCGTTTTTTAATAACGCCCTTCCTTTTCATACGGAACCGTTTGATAAGATGGAAACAGAAATACGAAAAATTGATCTTAAATATAGATATTGAAAAGGAAAAAGTCAAGAAATTGGGTTACGGAGAGTTCAGTTATAAAAAATGGCACTGCAATAAGAACGATCTGAAGAACCGTTCTAAATTTAATACGTTTAAGTGAAAGACGTATGGTTTGTTTCATTCATACAAATAAATAAGCGTAGTTCTTCAAGTATTTTTGAATCACATATAATATATAACATATGAAATATAAAAAAAATAATATTTTGACTTACAAAAATCATTTCTTTGTTCAGTAAAATATGAGACACCTTGCATAAGAGGGCGTGATACTACATTTTATTCTTCGATTTATGAAACGCTCGCACAAATCTGACTAGGTCGTTTATTTTCGCCCGATCGAAGGACAATGTGACTAAGCTCGTCCTTCGAAGGGCCCTTTTATATTTTGCGGATTTTACGACACCTTTCTGTCTGGGCAAAGGAGCGTGTGCATGACGATATTTTTTTTCTCTTTTGTATCAAAAATCTATCGGTGTAAGTGCTGTGCAAAATATCGAACGTATTATGCTTACGTGGGATTGTTTTATTTTTGGAAAATCGCGGGGTTTTTGAATTATTTACGTGGCGCTTGAAAATATGGCGCGTTTTCGAGTTTGTATATTTTTCCGCGAGAGATTTCACATCCCATCCATCAATCGAGTTTTTCCATGCTCGGATCTCAAAGAATTATGCGTTGGAAAATATTTTAATATTCAAAAAATATTTATGAATATAAATTGAATCTAAAGGCGTAAATTGAATATATTTCTAATCGTCGTCAACCGATTTCTAGTTAAAAATAAATTTCCGATTACAATTTCGCGAAGATTTTCTATTCGATTCTTTAGTATTTGGATAAAGATGTTTCGAGTTGGTTCTTTGTTTAATCTCCGAGATGATTGATTTATATATTTTAAGAAAATTAAATGGAAACGTAATCGAGTATTTTACTTTTGTCGATGAGAACGTGAGGTTTGTTGTTTCTGAGATTAACTATAATATTTCGTTCCTGGAAAACTCATCAACAATGGATATAGACGAGCTTTGTCTCTTCAGTTGGTATTCTCGTATGCTCGTAAAATATTATTAAATCAACAAATCTCTATTGAGACTAAGGAGATTCAATTCAGAAAATCAAGAAATCTTACATTTTCAATATCAATATTTGGATTAAACATACACCGAATGAATATATTGTTTAAAAAAATATTATACTTATATAAGGACATTTAAAATTTTTTACTCTTTTTCATTGAAATCTTAAAAATTTTATACGGATTGAAGCTGAAATCTCTTGATTGAAAAGCACTCTAAAGGTTATCAAAACGTCAAAGTTAATAAAGTTCAAATCAAACACGATTTTAAATATCATACAAAAATGTCACATCAAAACTGATATTTTGCAACGATAAAATTTTATAGTAGAACTGTAACATAAAATTTTCAAATCGCTCAATGAAATTTGATGTACGAATACAAAAGATTCTTTTTATAATCTTACATACATTAAAAACGTCATCTCGTCCCTCGTTCGAATTCAAAACTGTAATAAGAAACACCACACAATTGGAAAATCAAAATCACACCGCAAAATCCCGTATACGTTAATAGCGGGACTCTCGACTCGAAACACCTCGTGATTTATGGAATGAGCTCGTCGTCTTCGCAATAATAATGAGGTCTTCTGGAAAATTCGGAGGTGGTAACCGATAACGAAATCGAGCCGAAAAAAATATATAAGGCCGCCGAGATTTATACGACGCGATAAGCGCCGTGGTTCGAGCTTTCCAAAATGAAAAAAAAAATCGAAAAGGAAAAACTGGATGTGCGTATTTTTTCGACGGCTTTTCGCGCTTCGATTTATGTAAGGCGTGTGATATATTGTGTACGGTGTCTGAGGAGTGTTTCTTTTTCGGTTGTTGGTAAATCGAAGCACTAAATTTGAGATGTGTGTTCGTAAATCATAATCAACGTGTATATTGAAGACGGAAATACGTGGCCTTATTTTTTTTAATTAGCTGTAAAATTGATTCATATTTTATGTTGATTCATATTAATGAGAATCCGAAAATTATAATAATAGTTTTAACACTCCAAATGAAACCTTTTACAATTCAAATTCATTAATTGGAAAATGTAATATGTTATAATATTATCGAGACCATTTTCATAGTGAACAATGAAATCTATTGTTCGATTTGAATTTGATAATCTTATTATCAGTTGGTGATTTTTATAATTTTTTTACGTACATGATTAATTATATTTTTTATTAAACCAATCTGAAAACAGGTAACACGGATATGTAGGTACAATTTTTTTTTTATATTTTTCAAGAAAACAAAAAATTGAATAATAAAGAAAATAAATTTGCTATGCTTGAATTTGATTTGTATAAAATCGAATTTGGAATATAAAAACTGGACTAAGAATCGAAAAATAACTATTAAATTTGATTGTCAATTGATTTAATACCGTTTGTATATTATTAAAAGTTATCAATAATTTATTTCGAATTAGTTGTAATACAATCTTTAGATATCACACAAAAGTTCCATCATAGAAAATTTTCATATTATTATACAAATACAATCCGTTCGAATTTCTTACCGAATCGTCCAGTGCCTTATATCGAATTTATGTTAATTTCACACATATCGCATAATAAGAGGTCTTCCATAGTTGAACGTATTGATTTATCGGATTTCCAAAGGGTGGGTGGTGTTTTGTACATCGAATAAGAAACTCGAGACCCTCCCTTCCCACGCAGTTTCCACCCCATGTCCCCTCTATTTGATGAGAGTGATTTATTATGTTTTGGTCACGGCAACAACTATAGAACTCCACTGAAAAGCTCACAAGATGCTCGCAAGAATGCGAATATGTTAAAATTATTATTTTAATATATCAGGAAATACATTTTACAATACGATTGATCGCACGTCAATGCGGAAATTCCTCAGGAAACTGAGTACATCCTCCGTGTCTATTTCGATATGCTGTCGTTCGTTCGTTCTATTTGCACATCAAAGGGTTTCGATTTCGGCCAATAATGGCAAAAGCAGGTAGGCTGTAACAGTATTAAACGTTCGGTTAAGATTGACGTGGGTCAAACCGTATCGTCACGGGTTAGGAAACAATACAATTTACCCGGAATAAAAAAGGGCGGACGCTAAGGTCTATTGTTGCAATAAATTAGTGCTAAACTGTTCGTAGTTTGTATCAGTATGAATTTGCGGATATTCAATTAAATAAAGAGTTTGATTGGGCGAAAGGATAAACAATTTGGAGTATAAAAATAAAACGAAATGTGAATGAAATGAAGATAATATGTGAAGTTTTTTTTTATAATATTTCAAAAGCCTTTGTAAAATTTTATAGTTTGTTCAGCCCAAGTTCAATATTTTTCACTCCAAACCTAATGTTCTTTATTTTAAATAAAATATTTTTGATTTCAAAATAAATATTTCCCATTTCAAATATTTGTCGATTCAAGTCAATCTGCATTTTTTGAACATATTTTTTCTTCACTTTTATTCGCATTTATAGTACTAGTAAGCGATTTCGTACATTTTTACACACTTGAAATTATATTTGTAATTGTGAAGAAATTTAATTTAATAAAATTTTATTAACTATATTAATATAGCTATATTAATAATAATTAAAATAACAATAATAAAAATGTTATAAACTATATTAATTTGAAATGAAAAATATTGTATTTGAAATGGAAAGTATTTGATTCTAAGTAGAAAATATTCAACTTGGAGTGAAAACACTACAGAAGAAAATAATTAGTCTTAAATTAAAATAAAGTGTTTTTTTATTTATATTTATTTTAATTAGGCAAAATATATATTGTCTGTACATATTCAATCATTGGTTTTGGTTCGTTGAAAGTTCCGGGATAATTTAGACTTATCTGTGATACCTCGAAACTTTACCCGAGCAAGGGAAGCGAAAACCATCCCAGCTCAAACTTCGGAAGGGAATAATCAGGACTATATTCAAATCAAGAACACAAAACGACCCGGAACGATTAAATCAACCAACAAATCGCACTCATCAAAAAAAAAAACTCATTACGAAAAAGCGAATCAACGACAAACCCTCGAAACCCCATCGAGCCGAACGTCCAAACAAAACAATCCCGCCGGCCATCGAACCTTTAAAAGGCACAATTAAAATTGATGATTCGTCGAAGGAAACGGGGACAACTCTTCGAAAGTTTCCCGTTCTCATTTGGCCGAAGGCGGATGAAAAATCGCCTTTGCACGAGCCGCGTCCGCTTTCCCTTTCGCGAAATAATTAAGCGGGAATTGGCTTTTGTGTTCGTACGTTTACGGCAATTTTATTTGCTCTTTCATGGGGGGGGAATGGGGCTTAAACAACGTTCCGAGAAGTAAATTTCCACGCCTGTACCTTTTGTATATTAGGTGTGTGTGTGTGTTTCCGTTTTCGTATGACTCAATTCCGATTCGAAAAGCGGCCGTTTTACGGGCGTTTGCGAGTTTATAATGATGCGATGGTGTTTGGAGAGTTTTCGTCGAAGTTTTTTCTTTATAGGAGTCGCAGTGTTGAAGTTTTGTTAATGGTTTTTGAATAATGATCTTCAAAGATTGGGAAAGTATGATAAATTGGTTAAGAATTTTTTTGGTTGAGAGTTGTATTAAATTGTCTTCCAAAAAAAAAATAAATCTTGATATTTAGATTTTGTATTGTATATTTCAAAACGTTTTGATTTTTTTGAAGTGATTCTTTTTACATATGTCTTTCAAATTCGATGATAAGTTTATTTGAAATAGTATTTTCAAGTGAAAAGCAGTTGAACATCTTTCTTTGGTTTGTAAAAAAATGACAACGTTGCGTTTTCATTTCGCTGTAAATTTTGTATTTACATTTAAAGCTTTTGTATAGTAAATATTAATTTAGGAATGTCACTAACAGTCGGTAAACAAAACAGTTTATCTTTTCAGAAGATGCATTTGAAAAATTTTTAAAAATAAACATACATACGTACAGTATACTAAAAGCAAACGTTAAAATCAACTGTACAAACAAAAAACAAACGTATCGACATTATGAAAACGAAATTTTTCAATTTAATAAAAAATAAATTAACATTTTCCACTCGTGTACACACAGCCATAAAATTTCAATACGTAACATTCGCGTCAGCGTTAAATCCACGATTAGCAACACCGATAAACCTCAACATTGAAAAGTCACAAACTCGGCTCGATTTCCACACATTTTCCGACTATAATTCAGCAATTTCAGAAACATGCTTGCACACACATGACGTGTGATTGACGGCGTCCACGCTGAAGAGTTCCCTCGACTCGCGGCCGTTTCCGAACTTGATTTTTTTCACCCAAACTTTGACACTTTCAGAATTCACCGGCGAACAAACGTGACTTTCAGCCAAACAGCAGCCCGATCCCGAATCACATCTGTGCAAGACGACGGACGGGGGAGAATATTTGGCGTCGGATTCGAGTCCTTCTTCGTCCAGAAGGCTGTGAAGCGAGATGGATCTCCTTCGAGGAGTGTTGCACATGAAGTCCATCGTCCTTTTCATCTGGATCCGAAAGTCCAGTTCTCCGGCGAAGGTTGTTATTGAAATCGTCGTTAGAACGAGGAGTGGTAGTGTTTTGTGCATGTTTGGCGCCGCTGAAGTGGATCGACTGATTGCGTTTGGACACGGCTGGAATTTATATGAGCGGCTTATCGCGTCGAAATTTTGAAATTACATATGTGATTATCTAAAGAGTAATTACATGTGCAATTATCTAAAGTCACGCCGTTTTCGTTTAGTGAAATTCGCGTGATTGTTTTTAGCGGTGATTAGTCATTGATTGTTGTGTTATAGTTCGTTGACGTTGTGAGTAAAAGATAAAAATTTTATTTCTCGAGTGTGCTAAGTTTTTTTATCGTTAAAAATTAATTATTTAAAAATAATGTTTTATGTCACATTTATATTTTTTTTGTCAAATATATAAACATATAAAATTTTACAATGGAAAACATTACACATGTACATTTACATTTTGAAAAGACAAAAAATATTCAACAATTTCTTTCTTATTCATTATATTCAAAAGCAAAATCTACAAATTAAATTTCCGCAATCAAAAAACAAGAAAACGTATAATTTTCAGCAAGCTTAGGATTATGAAAAAAATACAGTAAATATGCTTCGCCTTCAGCAATGTGAAGGGGTCCAGTCCCCCTTTCAGCGAAAACGGGGACAAAAGACCTAAAATGACAGGATGACATCATCAATCTTGTACATTAATATATAATATTATATAATATCACACATATATATGTACATATATTTGAGGAGTGCTAAACCGAAAATCACAAGTTGGTATGTTTATGTTCATTTAAGTGGAAAGTATCTAACATATACAGCAAGATAGTTGAGATATTTGTTAAAAAAAATTATTATGCAATATTTTCAATGGAAATAAATATTTTTTTATTTTACAAAAGTTAACTTTTGTTGACTTTTTTCAAATCTGAATACTTTAAAAAGTATATTGTGTAGTATTTATTGATAAATAAATTTTATTAATATTCAACGACGAAGATGGGTAGTTTTCATTCTCTTCGCCTCTGATTAGTATAAATATACTTAGTGTTATATTTCAGTCACGAAACCCGAACTTGGCCACCCCTGACTTGGCTTGAAAGTTTAATTAGACCCGCCCCTGTCCGAAAAGGCAAATTTCTATAGGAACGTTCCCTAAATTGACAAAAAGCGTATAATATTAAGCGCTTCTTTGATTGTGTCCGAAACGCGTGTGCGTTATAAATTACGCATTAATGACACCATTTAATGAACGTAATTAAAAAATATATATAATTTTCTGCTACGCATATAAATAAAATAGAAAAAGTCTTCGCATACCAATTTATTATAAAAGCGAAGAGAAGTTGTAAAATAATTTTCAACTTATCGTATAAGAGCACGATAAGAATAAACGAAAACGAAAGTTGGTTCATTAAATTTTTTCGACTTTAGAAATACGAATATTCGAAAAAAATCGAAAAGTCAATATGAAAAAGAAAAACTATGAATTGGCAAAATTAATATAAGCACAATCAAAGTTCGCGAAATGTTTTCAGCATTGGGCATTCGAAAGCGTCGATTCATTTCACATTTCGCGCTCTCATTCGAAAATATTCGATTTTTTTTCCAATCCTACGTAAACTTTAATTGAAATGTCGTACTAAGAAATAAACAAATAAAAAAATATGCGATTTCGCCACGCATATCACTCGAGAGACCAAATTCGATTTCGCTTTCATTGCAATAGTCTGAGAATTTTATGATTATACGTCCAAAAGCTATAACAAAAAGTTCAAATGAAAATTGGTTTCATTTAATTTATTTCGGAACATTTTACTCATCGATAATTAGTTCGATGAATGGAAATTGTGTGGTTGAATTGAGTCAGTTGATCAATTCGAAATTAATTGATTTGTTTCGTTTCGAGTTTTCATATTGCTTTCAAATTCAGTATCGAGCTTATATTCCGAGAAAACCGATAATTATATAATTAGAATGATTTTATGTTATTAATAATTTATAATCGAATTATTCCAAGTTTGAAATATCGTATTTATACATTTCGTAAATACATCAAGGAAATAAAACGCATGAATTCGTTTAGGTAATTAAAATAATAATGTATAAATGACAATGGACATCAAAACCAGAAGGGCGTTCAATCAAACATACTTCAAAAATATTTTACGCCAAAAAAATCTCTTTGTTCACCCATTTCATTATTCAAACTCAACGAATTCGTATTTATATCCACACACAAAATTAGACATACAACACAAAACCATAAGCGAAAGTTATCATACGACATTACACTGTAATGTAACGGAGCTAGCTTTTTTTGCGAATTTAATACCGTTCAAGATGGGCGATTAGCGCGCGACTTTTTGAAAATTTCTGAAAATTTTCGCATTTAACTCAGCTGAAAAAAGCGAAAATAAAGCTCTTTGGCCGCCTTTTGTGTGGTTGGAAAAATTCGCCAGCGCCGTTCTTATTTTTAATTCGCTTGTGTGAAAGTTCGCGTTTCGACGCCGCCGAGGAAAATTTGAATTCGCGCGAATGAAAAGACTTTTTTTGTAAATATTTGAATTTTTCAATGCCGTTACCACGTCATAGACGTTGACATTTCGTTTTTGCGTCGTAAACACTAAAAATAAAAATCTTTTGTGACGCTCGTTACGGGAGGTCTCGTTTTCGCCTTTATCTTTTCTAAATGTGGCTTACTGAAATGTATTATTATAATGCATATATCATTGTGAAAATGCAAAAATTCCATCTCTGAGATGCATTTATTTTAATTCATTTGATTATCTTTGAAATACAATACAACGAAACCATGCAAAATCATTCTAAGAAATTGATCAAGAATAATCATATAAGTTTTAATTTAATTTTTGTATATAATCTAAATCTTGATAAATCATGATTAATTAGCACTCGAAACTCATATTTATTCATATTCAATTATACAGATCATTCATCAGCAAACAAGATATGGGTAAAGACACTCGTAAGGTTACTCCGCACGGATTAAGCTCATAATTAAAAGCAAACGGAACGTGCACTAATTAGAAGTAAAACTGAACGTAAAGCACATTAAAGGCTCAACAATGACAAGCGTATTTATTGACGGGAAACAAACAAACGCACACAAGCACAAAAGGCTGTAAAGCTCGAAATTCTTTACGGCCAACAGTTAAAGGCTGCAATCGTAAAAGCTGCGACTCGGTCTCGTTGCTTTACGATGGCACATTTTCGAACCGGGGCCAAGGGGATATCTTGGGAATTACGAGATTGCACTCGTTGCTGTCTGGATGCACTTAGTGTTTTGGCGAATAATTAAACTGCACTGGACCATTTTGAGATGATGAGGCTTTGGCGCGTGAATTCAATTTCCATATTGGGATTTTTCGGAGATTTTTTTTCAGTACGCCATATGAAATTGTTATGTATGTATGTATATACAGTAATCCTCTCTATAATGTCCCCCTCTTTAAAAACCCCTCTATAACTTAACTTAAATAATTAACTTGTAAAAATATCGAAAAAAATGAAAATATTTCATTTATCGATTTCCTAAATTCCCCCCTACTTCGTCGAACCTATTTTGACATTATATACATACATATGTGTATATGTATAAGTACATGTATACACAAACATCCATTTTTATATATTTTTATGATTTTTTTGATAATCTACTAGCTGATCCGGTAAACTTCGTATCACCTACAATTTCTGTTCGTTAGTCTCGCTAAAATTAAGCTGACCATACGTCCCGTTTATGCTGAAACTGTTCCATTTTTATAATATCTTACGTTCGTACCGTCGTTTTTGCATATATAAGACCTGTCGTCAACAAACGATAATTCTTTGACTCTAAATACGGAATTTTTTTTCATCTTAAAATAGCGCCCGTTTTTTATAAACCACCTGTTAATTAAAGCAAACAAAACCACCAAACAGCGATTCATTTTTATATATATAAAAGATAAAAGATAGACGAGTTTTAAATATGTAGAAATAAGTATTAGTTCGGACAATATGATCGTTCCTATAACGAAAAAGTTCATATTCTTATCATTTGTATGTAAAAATTACCAAATGAGATTATCAAAGTTAAATTGAAGAATAGATGCATTTCATTGATTACTACTTAGCCATAATAATATGTGGTTAATGATTGAATTTCGATTTAAACAGAATTGAATTTGATCTGAAAAGCGTTGAATTTGATTTAAAAAAGGTTGAATTTGATTTGCAAAATCTTGAATTAGGAATGTAAAATTTTACTATAAAGAAGAGATTAAAAATGCAAATAACTGCTTTCTTGTAATAATTTCAATTGAAATATATTTAGACAAAAATAATCATTTCTTACAGTATACAAAACAGATATTCTATTTGTATTCTAAAGAAATATGGTAACCTTACAAATGCGTGAAATTTTTCCGTTCTGGGCACGTTTCAAACATAAAATGTCCTAAGGGAGTCTTGCTTTCAAAAAGAGTACAATGAACTCGCTCTTTGATTCTATTTTCGCAGAGAAATTTAAAGAAATATAAAAATGTAATAAATCTAGTGAAATAATTGAATTAAAATTTATCGTTATGTGTGATTTTATCTATTTTCTTTGCGGCGTGAACTTTCAAACGATACAACGAGGTCCGGCTAATGAACAAAAGAAAAAAATTTCTTCCGAACAAAGAAAGACTTAACAAGATCGTATGTTTTGAGTAAAAAGCAGACAATTTGGCAAACATTGCGGGAATTTGTTTCATACTTGTATAACGTATAAGGATCGCACAAAATGTCGCAATGCAAAGTAAATAAATAAACGCACAGCGCTAATGAAAGACTCGTTATTTATTTAGCAAAGGAAATAAATATATTTTCATGAAATCGCACTGATTCGTCAAGCACAAATATTATACATGAAATCAAATATAATTTCTGGGGAAAATTGTGGCATAAAGAAGTTAATCGCCTTTAGAAAAAAAGATTACTTTTCGAAATGGCAAATAACGACACGAAATTATATGGGCGGTCTTTAGCCACTCGACCGTGAAAAACATTAATGAAAATTTATTCAATTACATCGGAAAAGATCGCGGAAAAGTTTTCCGCGCAAATAATATATTTTCACAAGCCGAGATCAATATTTTTTTATGTGAAATGTATTTTTTTTTTTCGGAAGAAGTAAAGCGTCGCTAGACGACCTTGCCTTTTTTATTCGTCGCATTTGCGGATTTTCCTTACAGCGCTTGTACACACTTTTTTCATATCTTCAAGGCTTTTTTATTAAGTTGATTCAATTATTTTTATCACGTACAAGTCTGGTTAAATTTTGTAGAAAAATCAGCGCGTGAAATTTTCCGGCGGCCATCGTCGAATTTTTTGCATTGCTATCGGTAAGGAAAGTGACAAAATTAAAGCTTTAAGGTTATTGACCGTTCCGAATATTAATGAATTCTTTTTGTGAAATTTTAATATAAGCGGATCACTTATTCAATGAACGAAATTTTTTATGATGAAAATCGATACGAATAAAAATTTTTAATTCATCATATAAACATCGTTCGAACAATGCAAACTCGAAATTGTGGTAGCTCGAAAATTAAATTAGATTACATTAAGCCGAAACGTAGGGAAGGCTTTTCGGCATAGCAAGAAAAGGATCGAATATATCAAAGCAATTTTACGGTGCATTAACCGGATATTCTCTCCGTGAGAATTCCGTAATATTCCCAGGTGTTTGTTCGTAATTGAGATTTCACGAAAATTTCTAAAGATTTTGAATTGTCAAAGAAAGTGCTAGGCTTGGTATGTTTGTCATTCTTGTGTTGAATTATTTGAAGTCACTCTGTTTTCTATTCCGAAAGAGAATTGTATGTTAGAAAATCTTCAAAATTTAAATAATATATATAAATAAATAAATAAAATAATATAATAAATAATTTTTCGATATAGGGGAGATTTTTCTAATTTGGTGATACTAATCGCTTATTGGTCATTGTCTTGTATTATATTGTAAAATAATTAAAAAAAGCTTACAGTCATAAAGCATAAACCTTCTTTTCATCAGATCATTATTTAGATATTGATTTTCATTATCAATTTCACGTGACATCTCCTCAAATGATCGAATCTGAGATATCTAATTTTGTTATACTTATATTGGTTAATTCCGTGATGGTAGTGATCGTGTAATTCCATAATAGTATACTCAATTTTAAGAAAAGCGTAATATTGTTCTTTGGATAATAAAAAGATGAACATCGAAATTATATATAAGATTTACCATTTACAATATATTTTTTTTAAATAACTGGTGATTTTATTACATTATATTCGCAGCTTCAAAAAAAGTTGAAGCAAATAAAAAAACTATTTTGATGAAAATAATTTTAATAAAGCTTACTTTGTTCTGACTATAACGGAATTAGACATGTCACAGAATTCGTCAAGTGTCCCCTTTACAGAATTTAATCATTTCTGAATTATCAAACGTCAATACACAAAGATCATGAACCCCAAAGCAACTCCTTTAACAGTTCATCGGACCCTTACGGGTACTAAAATCGAAATTCAGGGTGTTAATTAGCCCGAAACCTTTAATTGGTTTACGCTCGATTGAAAGCTCATTCACTATAGAATACACACAAATAATACTCGACGTTTGAGAACCGTAGACCGACACCTCGTTAATTGAGAATAACTTGCACGTAAATTCACAAACGAAAACGTCACGCTGATGTTAGTTGTTAACGACTGTCGTAAATTTTGTTTCGAATTTTATTTTTCAAATGTTTCATCTCAAAGACATTACGTGTCGTTTTATTCTTCTAAAATTTTCGACGTATTTAAGGAAAGTGTTATATAAATGCGAATCATATTCTATCGAAATAACATTACTTTCCCATCTGCTTTTGGACTATCGACTCTGCGACACGAATTTCAAACCATTTCTCAAGACCTGAAACACCTTTTTCGGACGTCGCAGTCTCTATTTTTCAAGTTTTTTATTATTTTTTCAGACACGACGCCATTCGATATCGAAATCCTCGCACATTTTCCGAATGCGAAATCCGCCTACCGTGTCCGAAAATAAAATAATCAATGCGCATGACATTAGCGTACTTTTTATATTACAGATCGACGCAGCTGCGAATATCACATGCGCTCCATCTTGTCGAAATCCTTTCTGATAAAAAAATATATCCGAACAATATTCGAAACACGTTCGGCGAAAAAGAGGCGGTTTTTCCACCATCGGCGGGGCATATCAACAAATTGAAAGAGAATGTGTCGAAGAAAAGCGTCCAGAATGTAGGATGGCAAAAATAAATAAATAAAAACGGCGCCAAAGCGCGAACAAAAGCTCGGGAAGCCGAAGAAAAGATCATTTTTGTTTGCGTGTTTTTTTTTTTGCAGTTCAACGTTGCAACTTGTACGCTTTCCCGCAACACAATATTGCGAGATGCGCGATCCGAAACAAATGGACGAAAATAAATATGGAAAATATTTTATTTGCGTGTGTTTATGGGGTTTCTGTGAGTCGTTTCCTCTTCCGGATTTGTGACGTGAGTGGTTGTGGGTTTTTGAAGTGTTTTCAAAGAAAATATGACCGTGACGTTTGAATTATTTACCCATCATGCAAAGAGTATGGATGTGTGTTGAAAGTTTTAGGTTTTCTTAGTAAACAATGAGGGGATAGAAATAAAAAAAGTTTCCAATTACGTTCAAGAGAGATTGAACTTATGTGGACTATTTTTAAACCGTAAAAAATGTGAATAAAATATTTTTTTTAATAAAATTATGTAATATAATTGATAGGTAAATTATTTTTTTTGAAACTGATTTGCACAAAAAATAAAAAAAACGCTTATATTAAAAATAAATATTTTATTAATCGTGAAATACATACTAATAATTGATATTGGAAGATATCGCATTGAATTTATATTAAAAAAAATTAAAATAGAAATTTTATTATCTCATTAATGTAAATACACAAAATTCTTTTTTTGCACAGGGGATACGTTCCAAAGACTATCGTTCAAAAAAAGATAAGGTGTTCTTATAAAAATGGTAAATCGGTTCCAACTAGTAATACGCAATTAAAAAACGGTAATTTTTCATTTATTTAAAAAATATATTTAACATAATTATGTA
>JAOXNN020000009.1:16801-39198 GCA_028571205.2 Hydropsyche betteni
GTCGTTCCACCGTTGTGCCCCACAGCCCTCCAGGGTTTGTCAGAACCATTCGGTCAGGCAGCATGCGAAGCTCGGTTGCCCGACTCCACGACCATGGCGCGAGGTCTCGATGCACGATGGCGTTGGCAAGAAGCTCGCGTAGGACGATCGGCGGGATGTCGCTCTCGGTTGTGACCATCCCGTCGGCTGTCTCTGTCACGCGTTGGCTTCGACTCCGTCTGGCCCAATCGATTGCCGCATCAAGCATGCGTGGGATCGGCCCATCAAACATGGCGACGTCTTCGAACCTGATCGATGGGTCCTCGTGTTGGGTGACCGTGGCTCCAGCTCGGATGACAAAGTTTGGAAACCACTGCTGGGGATAGTCGCTCAGGCTCAGCAGACCAGCGATTGTCGGAGTGCCGTCAGGGCTCAGCGCACCGAGCTTCTTCAGGAGCAGTTCGTCGTCGATGACCCGCCGGAGTGTTTCATTTCGCCGCCGAGCCGTCTCACACAGCGACTCGACGATCTGGGCGTCCAAGCTGTCTCTGGTTGTGCCGTTGACTGACTCCTGGTCGAATCGTGGCCGCGTCCGATTGGCGATGAAGCCCTCAATCTCCGCTTCGGACAGTCGAAAGTCGCCGTCGGCGAACCGCATGAACGCCTCAGCACTGCCCTTCCGTCGGCATGGCTTGTGCGATGGGGGTGTCTCAGACACTCTGGCTGCGAGAACGTTGTGAGGCTCAATGATCGAAATTTCCACCGACACCGGTGGTTCGAATCCCTCACGGGCCTTGTTCGCCAATGCGGAGGCCATGAGCGCGGGATCGGCTACGCCAGCAGGTAGGAAGCCCAGCAATTTCTAAAAAACTTTTAAAAAGTTATAGTGTATGGTATGACAATTTTTTTTATAGAATTTATCTATAAAATCTGAATCTTTGAAATTACTCATAAGGGGATTCTTTTATTTTAAAAAAGCTATCCTCGAAAACTTATGCAATAATTTTGACGGTGATATCATTTCTAAGAAAAATCCTGGAGCACCTTTTGTTGAACGATTTTAAGTTCCATGGCACATTAGGTTGAACTAAAAAAATCTTCCTAGTTTCATCGCAAAATAACCAAAAACCATAAAATACTATATCAGATAAATTAAAAAAATAATCTTACTTAATAATTAAAATTTTGATTATATATTTGGCAATGAGTGCATTTTAGATCGTTAGGGATTTTTTTTTAGTTTATAAATGTTCATGTACAGTACCAATAAAAAATTGATTTTAAATAGTTTCAAATCAATATTAATGATTGAAATAATACGAAAAATATACTCATATATATTTATTAATTAATATGTAGAAAATTAACTAGAAGACTCAGCGGTTCTCAAACTATTAATAAAAGTGTCGGGATAATGAACCGGCGACAGCCAATTTTCCCCACTCGGTAATTGCTCTCGATACTTTGGAAACAGAAAGGTAAATTTGTTTTCGGCTCTGCCAACCGTCAGATATTAATTGGATTTGCCCACGCAGTTTCGCCAACGTAATTGATTCGTATCGAATAAATCTTGGTTCGAGAATTCGGTGGTTTTTCGACCATTTCGATATGCAAAAACCGATTGCGCTTTTCGGATTAATTCTCAACGCGTAGTAAGATTCCGTTTGGATAAAAATGATTAAATTTATCCTGGGTAATTGACTTATGCTTAAAATATTTACTTTTTATAATTTTTCTTTACATATTCGGATACCGATGAGCCTAAATTTATAACAATTCTGTTAATTAGATCGAAAATATTTAAAATAGCTTTTTTCAACTTTCTTCGAACGGTCGAGCATTCGCATTCTTTTTTGTTTGAATTAATCTTCAAGATTTTGTTTAAATTTTGTAATAAGTACAAAAAGAAAGTTTATTGAAATTTTAAAGAAAAAGTAAATTATTTAATTTAAAAATTTACTGAGTCAAGTTAAAAAACGAGTTGTTCTTCTTTATTTTCTTTCACTGATTACTATATAACTTAATGTACGTTTTTTATCATGTGCTTCATATACATAAAAGAAAATACGTTATTTTACGACAAACTTTTACACAGCAAAAAAAAATGGGCTTGAAAAATATATAATAATAAAATCATGAAAAAATACACATATTATAAGTAAATACTACCAAAGAATGAATAAATTATTTATGTATTGATATCTATACCATAATTGTTGGCCATTTTTGACGATCAAAGAAATCGGTAGCTTTCTTTCAAATTGCCGATGAAAACGAGACAATTATTATATCGTTAACGAGAAAAACCTTACATCAGAGTTTTCCCACGGGTAAGGAAATCATAGGAAATTTTCCCTCGGAGTTTTCCACGTCGATGATTGACAAGCAAAAGTTCGACAGGAAAAGCGTTCAAAGGACGACAAATTTTTTTCAGGATTATTTTTTTTCGATATCGCACAAATTTATCCACAAATTCATGTTATAAGTGTGTGTAAAACATGAATTTTTTTAACTAGTGACACTTTTCCGACGGTGACAAAGTGCGCTCGGAAAAGTTTTCCCGAATATAGATACACCTTTATTCATTTTTTTACGCGTTCGTCTTTCTACAAAAACTGTAAAGTTTGTGTACTTCTTCTTTCAAGCTCTTCTTTTCTGGACGTTGATTGATTAATGACCAAAAAAGTTTGAAAGCTTATATTTTTGTTAAGTACTACTCAATATAATGCATTATTAATCGAACGAACGTGCAATTTCAAATAAATTTACAAAAAAGATTCGGTATATTATATATGTTTTTCGTTTATTTTAGAATCATTCCAATATTAAGTATAATAATAAAAAATATATTTGATATTTCAATATTTCGATTCTATAATAAACATTTCATATTATTTAAATGAAACAATTGATTATACTCACATAAATATTGTGCTTCGTCAATCTGGTCTCGAAACGTCACGAATGAAAACTCAAATAAAATATTTATAAATAAAATAAATATCAAAAACGTATTATGACAAAGTCAATACGAATATAGTGAGATATACAGTTAATAGTCAAGTTAAGGCTTTTCCCAAAAAACGCTCACGTATTACGTTCACGTGTTTTCGCGGAAAATTCGGAAAATGGCTTCCAAAAGCGTCCATGCGCCGCGAAAGCTCGCGGACGACTGAAAACTTTTCGAGGTTTTCCAGCAGACTTGAATATATACTGAAACGTATACGTTTTGTATATGTAAAGTGCTTTCACTTTCTATCGAAAACGTTGTGCATATGCTTCCGAGCGAGATTAAATATAAATTTTATATGCTCTACACGAAAAAATATTTTATTATATATACGAGAATGTTGCAATATAATTTTTTCATTCATTATATCTTTTTATGCCGAAAACGCATTAAAATTAAAATTTTCTTTAGATAAATAAAGTGAATCTATTAAATAGATACGATCGCTCAGGATAATAAAAATGATTTCCAACGGCGTTCACGTCCAATTTATTATAATTTACATTCATTACATGGAGCGAACTGCATGTAATTACGCTCTCAAAGAGTTATAAAAGACAAAGGCAATTTCGCAAATTGAACATTACACACTTTCAACAAACAATATATGAATTTTTAATATCGAATATACACTCCGATACGTCGAGTCTAAACAATTTTGCATCATCAATCTCAAAGCGAGCATTAGCGATATTAGAAAATTTTCTGCATCACCATATTAGAATATCAATTGTGAAACAAAGAACCATTCCGCTTTATGAATCCAAATATAATAATAAGTATAGCATTTACACTCGAAATTTAACCATTTTAAACTTCAAATCAAATCTTTTATAATACCAATCAAATTCAAACTTTTTTGTACCCTAGTTTTGAGAATCGGTTGGGTATCTTTATGTTAGATACATCAATCTAAAGGATTTAAAACAATAATGTTTTTAAAAATATTTGAAAACTTTGGATTTTATTTTTATTATGATACTTTGAAATGAGGTATATTTAGTTTAAAATGTTCCAAATAACACGACCTATCATCTCTAAGGTTTTCCCTAGACGTTTGAACCAACCTGTATAATTGTGAAAAACTATTTGAAATTCAAGGATATTTGTTTCAGCAGCACCTGTTCGAAACGACTGCGAATTTGAAGAACTTCGCTTTTTGAAGTTCGAAATTGATTTTCAAAAAAAAAAATACCAAAGGTGCCTACACCAACGTGAGATGCCTGCCTCTGAAAATACATAAGTATCGATAAATTCGCTACATTATGGAAAGTATGAACGTTAGCCGCACGCGTACAATAAATATTTATAAAAAGGGCCCGCGCCATAAGGGTTATCGTTCTCGTCTCGAAGAAATTCCTCTAATATAATTTTTATTGTTTCGTTCGGCGTGTTGAACTCGGTAGTGGACTTTTTCTTTCATTTCGCTTTGTTTGTTTATTATTATTTTATTTTTTTCTAGCCAGGACGGAGCGGGTAAATAATATTCGCTATTATGTTACGCAGTTTTTGTTTCGCATTAGGTGGAATTAAATCGCTCGCAACGGACGTGGGACGTTCTGTATACACGTAAACTACGATTTATATTTTTTTTATATATATGAATTGATTATTTAAAAAAATCACATATTTAAAAGTCTTCAGGATAAAAATATTAAGATAAAATTAAATTTTCAGAACGACTTTCGAACATTGGTTCACTTTCACAACGCGCGTATACAACATTAGGTTAGGTTAGGTTAGGTAACAAATTTGAGAAATGATTTTCGAATTTTGAATCACTTTCGCTACGCGTGTATACAACGTTAGGTTAGGTTAAGTTAGGTTAGGTTAAGTTAGGTTAGGTTAAGTTAGGTTAGGTTAAGTTAGGTTAGGTTAAGTTAGGTTAGGTTACAAATTAGCAGCATAATTTTTAAACATTGGATCATTTTCGCAACGCTCGTACACAACGTTAGGTTAGATTAGGTTAAAAATTCGAGAAATGATTTTCAAGTTTTGGATCATTTTCTCAACGTGCAAATACAACGTTGGGTTATAAAAACGCGATATTTTTGATATCATTGAATTTTTTTCCTGATCTAAATTTGATATTAGAATTATATTTTCATACTATAATAATAAACGATTTCATTTATTTATTTATTTCAATACATATCAATTAATTTAAATTAATATACCCTTGACTTATTATCTACGAGAGAATCATATATAAGATAAATTAAAAAATCACGTCTGTAGTAAAAGTACATGGCTTTCGTTTGAATTTAACGAACAGTTTTTGAAAAAAAAGGACATCACTTCAACTAACAAGTATAATAGAGTTCATTCTGAAATTCATGTTTTTAATTTATATGCAAAAAAAACTATTATATAAATCGGAGGAAGGGTGTACTCGTTCGTACATTCTATACGATTTTTTTCAGCGTTTCGGTAGACAAATCGCATACACAGGAAGGAGGCTCTATTCCGAGTGGTGTGAGGAGAAAATGTGGAGAAAGTTCATCGGCTCCTTTTCCACACACACGTACTATTATAATGCCTGGGCGTATTTTCCCTTTGGCTTTCGTTAACTTTGAAGAGGAGTCGTTGAAGCGGAAATAAAAAACGAGTGGGTTATATTGTGCCGAAAAGAAAAGTTTCCACAGCGCGATGGCTACCTTCGCAGTCCGAAAAAGCTTAATAAAAAAATGAGTGCGAGGCGAAAATTTGTATATTTTCCACGAAGGCGTATATTTCACGTGTGAGATACGCGCCGTTTTAACGTTTAGACCACTTTCGTGCAATAAATACAGGGAACGTTTACGAGTGGGAATATTTATATTTGGTGTGTATTGCTATCGGATGTCCTTGTTTTTATTCGAGTTCAATACATAAATTAGTTCGTTTTTCGTTCTATTTCGATACCGAAAGGATTCCCTTTTTATGTGGTTTACGTGAATAGAAATTCCGAAATAAGACGATTAAAATGCTGAAATAAATTTTTCTTTTATAATTTATATCGGTTTTGCCCAAATTTATGTTAATTGAATGATTTATTGAAAAATAATAAATTTGAAATTTTTATGCGCCTATATATATTTTTATATGCAATCTACATTACAAACAGATAATATTAACTTCGCGTACGCCTAAAATTTTTTTATATGCAATTTGCATTACACATAAGTAAAGAAGATTGTGAAAATGTACAGTAATCGAAATACGATTTCGACATCAGCATAATATCAAAAAAATACCCATTACACTCACATTCATCGCGATAAATCAAAAACTTCAAAACGGAAAACGATATCGAGTCGGTTACGAAATACAAAGCGATTCCGCATTATGACAGTCGTTCGTTATAGACGAACGAAAATAATTTTTGTATGATTCCAACCGAATAATGATCTGTGATTAATGCGAACTGTAAGCGGTTTAAATGGAGCGGATTTAAAATATACATTTACTTTTATCTGCCCGAAAAAAACCACATCCTCGCACTATCGAAAGTGACGTATACGAAAAAAAAATAACACAAAGGAGTCGTTACACTTAACGTTTTCTAAGAAATAAATTTTATATGGGACATTGCGGAAAGTAATCGGACATATGCACATGTCCCGTTTGCGATTCAACATCCTCATTTAAGTCAATAGGGAAATATAAATGGTAACCGGTACACGGAACTGAACGTATCCGATGTATAAAAATATTCTAGATTTTTATATTGAATATATGTTGTATTTTAAATTGTTTCAATTAACACTAATTGGTTGATAGTAGAAGGGTTAACTCGATACTTGAGTGACCCCTTTTCGAACCAAAAGTTATATATACTGATCGGATTTTTTTTTTAATAATTTATTATTTTAAATTGTCTTATTTAACTTTTGTCCTCATGTATAAGATAATGTTTCGGGCGTGAAAAAGGTTTAAAACCGCTAAACGTTCAATGAAAGCGCACATTAGTCAATGTCAGTTTATATATTGCAATCAAATTGTTATCACACGCTAGTTTTACAAATTCAGTTGGTAATTTATTCGAAAACGAATAGTAGCAATAACAGA
Organism: Hydropsyche betteni; assembly: GCA_028571205.2. Lineage (NCBI taxonomy): Eukaryota > Metazoa > Arthropoda > Insecta > Trichoptera > Hydropsychidae > Hydropsyche > Hydropsyche betteni. The sequence goes on from JAOXNN020000009.1 coordinate 23,841, forward strand.
TATATTGATTCGAATATGCATTGTTTACATAAACATTCAAAATAAATTTACAAACGGAATATTAAATTCAATAAATTACGCTTCAAAATGAGAATTCATAAGAAAAAAATTTGCAGAAACATTTACTTCCGCATTTTCCGTTGTTTATGTATACAATTTTATTTAATGCATTTTGAAAACAAAGAGAAAACACCCTATAATTTTTCGTATCCAACTGAAAAAAAGCGAAAATTTTCGCGTTTTCTGCGATTCATTACGCAACATCTGCCGCTAAAAGACTCGATGATGATTAAATTATACGTTAATTAAGCTATATTAAAAACGATAAAACTGAAATCTTCCGTGAAATTTTCAACGGTTTCCCGGAAGGGAAACAAAAAGGATTTCTCTGGATCAAATGGTCCAGAAAATTGCTATTCGTCAACGATCAAAATTAAGTTTTTTTTTTTTAAATTTCCCCTTCTTTATTTGCGGTTTAATTATACGAAATGATAAACGGCGATAATTAAATTCGATATAAAGCCGCAGCAGATGCGGTTTTATCATTTTCCGCAATGACTTCTTTATTTTTTTTACAACAATTTATATATGTATAATATTTGATATTCAATTTTTCAAATGCCAAATTCGTTTAAAAAAATATATATTACGTATTAAAAATTTAATGATATTATCATTTGAAAATTAGATCATTTTTCCGTTCACATATAAATTTTGCCTAACATTTTCGAAGATAATTAATAATTAATGACCGCCCATTGTTAAATTCGCAAAAATGGCGACTTTCTAACGAAATTGATTTCATAATCGAACCGAACAATCATCAGTTCAAACAACCAAAATAATGCAATCGAATGCAATTTACGTAATAAAATCACCTTTTGAAAACAAAACTATGTCCCGCATTCCGTTCACATAACAAGACACACTTCCGCAAAAACGAAGACAATCGAAGGCCATATCGTCGTCATCACGATCATCACCATCATCATCATCATCATCAGCTAGAGCTGGTCTTTCTTGGAGAATCAGAGTCACAGGTGAACGCATTTCAACCTTGCCGATGACTAATGCAAAGTATGACTGGCCTCTACTGTATGAAGCACGCTATGAGAATTGTAATGAATGTGTTTTTTTATTAATAAATTTGATTTTTATATTTTTCGGATATATTGTTTTTATAATTTTTATAGATTTAATCATATTAATTTACGATAAATAATATGATATGTATGCTGATTTATATTTTATTATATTTTTTAGATGTATTATTGTGTTTTTAATAATTTTATTTGAATTCATGTTGATTTTTTATATTTGTAAATTAAAATCCCGCTAAATTTCACCAGTGCTGCCAACCTGCACGCGTCACTCGTCACAACAAACGAGCCGTGACATGCACATGACGTTTTTAACAACACACGAACACAATCAACGCAGCTCTTGAAGAGTTCAGAATCAAAATTAACAATTTGTATAGATTGTTTTTGAATAAAATGATTTTTTTCAATAGATTTTCAAGTCAATCCAATAAAATTATTCAGTCGAATCGATGCATAAAAAATTTGAAGATAAATTATATTTTGTGTATCAAATAGGTCAATGTCGTATTTTTAATTTTTTAAATGCAAATTTATAGCATTGGTTTTATTTTATTTTTTTCAAATAATACTCATTAGACATATAAAAATAACAATTTCATCACATTTCAAAAATAATCAAAACAAATCAATCATCAAATTTACAACACAACAAAACTGACCCACAAAATCCAACAATCATATACAAAAACGATCGAACCGGAATCACTACATTTGATTCTGCACACCGCTGGCCTAAACATTACAACAAACGGCCATATCCACCATAAACATCAGTCACTGTTGCGACGGCGCTCTGGTAGAGCGCACGCGCGTTTCGTTCAAAACTTTTGCGCGCCAAATTCAAAAAATCCCGCGAAAATAATGAATTCTTACACGATCAAGCTGTTTTTGTTGACCGTGTTTTTCTACATACTTGTCAACGTTATGAGAGTCTTCTACGAAAGCCTCACATCTGTGCAATAATAATTCGAACAGTGTTTTTGTGATCGTAACTTGGATTGTTTGTGATATAGAAGTTTTATTCGATTTTGCGATATAATCAAAGGTCAGTATGATCGATTTATATATGTATTTTATATGCTTGAGATGTTTTAAAATACCGTTATCTATTTTAATTAGTTTGCAAATAGAACGTGCTTCTTGATAGTCGTTTCACTTATTACGAATGATAATTTAATCGGAATTATAAATGAGTTGCGCCGATGTAGATGTTATATTTTAATTTTTTTTTACATACTTTCGTTTTAAATAAATTGTTATATGATTCATTCACATTTGCACATCGAATAACGTATCATAGGACGAGAAATGATTCATTGAAAAAATTTGCATGAATCTATCATAAATCCAAACATAATACATACAATGAAACGGTGAAGTTGAAAGTCACGTAAAATCAACGTGAACTTAATTTTGAATCGTAAGTGTTTCGAGAATAGTAATGAATCGTATTTAAAATAATAATTACAAAATAGTTTCGTATCCGATTTCCGTCAAACTATTAAAGGAGTTCCGCTTCGGCCGCTTGCATTTCTTATCAAATGAAACTCGATATGGTCATATAACCACTGTGTATAAGATATGATAGTTTTTGAATTGTTTATAATTGTTATATGTGAAATTTTAGATCGTTCTAAGAATATGAATCATCGTTTCGATTGTTTGATTTTACGTTATGCTAAATTTTCGATGTGTGTTTAAATATTTTTTTTAAAACGATCGGTTTATCTATACAAAAATTAAAATAAATATTTTGTTTAAAAATTGATAATTTTTTTCATTACTATTATCAATTTTGAATAGAATTAAAAAGTTATTAGAGCGTATAATAATTTATCATCTACTTTCATCATATTAGACTAATTACGCAAATACTTGAATATTTTATTAAAATTCATCAGAATCAGCATAATAGTATAACACAAATGAAATACGTAATCGATAAATTTTCAAACTAAAAACCGAACTAATCTAAAAATCCATATCATAAACGCGATAACGGTTGAAAGTTCACAATTCCCCGTTCCGTTTCTTATCGATGAAGTTTAATTAAACATTCGTTTATAGTTAACTTTATCGAACGAAAATATTTACTCTCAACTCTTCCACAACCCATGGTATTATTTGTATTCGCGTACATCAATAAAATGACATAAAAACCCATGAAAAAGGATTAAAGGGACTCACTTTTTCGTGGAAGTTCATCGCCGATGTGCGTGTGACTTCCGAAAGAACGTGCATTGCACATGTTCAAAGAACGACTGTATGTTTTAGCGATTTTTTATTACATTTTTTATGTAAAGTTTGAAAAAACCAGTTTGATTATGTGCATTTTTCGTACGGATTTGAATTTTTATCGCAGGCGTGTTAAGTTAATTATGCTATGACGGCTTATCGAAAGAAAAAAAAACTAGTTTTGTTACAATGACAAGAATGCCGATATTGAAAATTTTGTAAATTGATAAATTTTAGAAAATATACTACGTTATACGTATATACTATTTATTATGACTAAATAAATTTGCATCGAATGAATAATATTTTTTAATAAAATCTGAATCATTCATTTGATGTCGTATATGTTCTATTATATTATATGAATGATTCTTAATTTTTTTCATTAAAGTCATTCTTTAATATAAAAAAATCTTAAAAAAACACATTACAAATATCAAATAAAAAAAATTCCAATCCAATCCTGTTAAACAATCAGGTGTTGTGCATTATCACGTGCGCGTATGATTCAACTTTACAACTCTATTTGACCTCAGTTAAGATCTATTGAACTCGCTTCACGAATTACTTCGTTCATCTATTTATAATACGAAATTTCATTTGTTCATATATAATACGAATCCGTTATTGTTATTGATGAATTATTGAATCTGTCGTAAATATTGAACGAGAACGATGCACGTTTATGGGATGATTGATTCGGGTCAAGAGCAAAATGTTTCGTGACGATTGCAAAAACAATAACATTGTTCATATGTATTTTAGATAACTCATTAGCTTTGTGTATGTCATTAAGTCAAATGAGATGTTAATTGTGTGACCTAAGTGCGAAAATGTTTTAGAGATGATGGATTATTTGCTGCTGTATAAGAAATTTGAATGTTTGAGAGGAAATTATAAAAAAAATATAAAACCATTGAATATTTTTGTATGAAATGTTATTTTTAAAAATATTCTATTTGAATACGGATACGATTTGAATTATTTGTTTAACTGTGCCACTTCGAGTCGTAGATGTTCCAATTTTTAAAAGCCAAATACGATAAACACCTAAACTATTTGATGATTTGAATCATATAAACAATTTCCGTTAACATTTTTGTCAAGTACATTTTAAACATTCGTCATGCACAAAATAAACACGTACGTAAAAAAATTGCCAAATTGCCCTTCCCACCTGCACAAATATACATTTTCCGATATACACTTCATAAAATTTTCGTTTTGGAAAATACGCACATGCATGTAAATAAATATTTTCTTCCACAGAACAAATCATTTGCTCGAATTATTTCATTTTACATTCGCAATGAATCACATTCTCGTATTGCACACGTCGAATTGTTCACATCTCTTGTTATAATGTCACGCTTTACGCTCCGTCAAATGTTAAATTGAATAATGGATAATGCCGTCTGTATATTTTTTTCAATATATTTCATTATATATACACATAAATAGATAGATTGATCGATCAATTTTCCGACATCAAAAATTTGCTCGTCAGCGAATTTTCGATTCCGTCATTCGAAAATCGCATCGTTTATATCGATATTAAAAAAATTACTTGGTATCATATTGATCAAAAAGTTTTAATTTGAAAATACTATGTAAGTTCATTCCATTAGAATATCTGCAAAAAATATATTCGTATGCAAATCAGCTTCGTGCCGTGCTATAAAAATGTGAAAAATCTGCATGCAAATCCAATATTCATAATCGTGAAGCGTAAAATGTGATATTTTTCATACATGGGTGAAAGAAAGTAAAACTGAGTCACCTTGTTGCATGTTGCAAGCGAAATTGTTGTTTGTTGAGTGCAACTCGGATTATAAGCTAGTCTGTGTTTGTCCTTGCCTACGTTCGAAACTATTTACCATTTGTTATAAAATGTTGTAAATAAACGTCAGTGTAAACATTTGAGAAGCTCTGTCTGCCTTTCAGCATTGTAAAATTGTGTTGTGTGAGGTTCAACAGGATGATATTGGATGATATGGTACGATAACGGTTATTAGATTTGAATTTATATGTTGTTTGTTCGTTTACACATTTTCCGATCTATATTGTTTATTATATATTAATAACTTTTTAAAAAATATCGTAAATTCAAAATAAAACTTTCTTTTAGTATGTAGTACGGAATTTCATATGAGCCCAAAAGACAGTAGTGCACAAGAAACGTTTTAGGACAATTGAGACTACATATTGATTAAATGATCCAATTAATATTTTATAATTTATTTTAATCTTTTTATTTCTATATTTTTAGTGTTGTAGTATCGTGTGTGCTATTATCGAAATATTCCAGTATCATATGTCGTTTAGACAAACGTCTGAAAACCGAAATTCATATATAAAATCGTATACGAATAAAAAATTAAATTAATATTTATTAAAATTCATTCATATAACTTAACATCAGTAAAAACTCATATGATCGACATTGACTTTTTCATTATATCACATCATAATTCAATTTAAAAAAATCATAATTACATCATGGCGGAAATATATAAAAAAAAACACAGATGCGTTTAACATGTTCGTTCAGTAGCGATTTCGAAAGTAAATCATAACTGGATACAAAAATGTAAACAAAATACACACAAGAGCTATGCATTAATTCAAAAGTCTGTTTTCAATGAACCGTCACACTCATTGTATTCAAATAATTCAAAAATCGAGACGACGAGGTCGCAATGGCCGCTCCCAGTCTACCATTGTCGCACGGAGTTTAATTTGAAAACTCGAATTTGTTTACCACATCGGTTGTTTTCCTATGAATAATATCGAGATGAATGTCAAATGGATTTGAAAAGCATTAAAAATCAGTTTGTTTTATTTTCAAATACGAATTCGACTCTTTTATGACAATTGAATAAGATTAGTCGTGGGCTTTGGATACAATTTGCAATTTATATCTATGACGTGATTTAACACAATTGAACCGAATTTAATATGAAAATTATTTTTATAATTTTTCGAATTTCGAAATCGAACCCTTTCCACTCGTAATTAATTTCATGCAGGATTCATACTGAAGACATAAAATGGAAATAAATCGTATTTTTATCAGATTTTTGTTCAACAAAAAAATTAGACAACGTGCATAAGTCTCTATTTTAGTATTTTTATAGAAATACAGTCGTAAAGTGTATTTAATTTGTGGTTTATAAAAGTTTTAGTCTTTAGTTTTGGTGACCCAGTGGAGACATACGAGTGCAAAGGGACTCGTACCCTTTGCACTTTTAATTGCATAAAATTTCAACTTAGAAATTGAATAAATACATTAATACATTTGATCCAATAAAAAAAAATACCTCACTTAACTCCAAAACATGATTCAAACAAAACCCCATACATCACCACCTCTATACGATCCATCTTTATAATTCTGGACAAATGCACCACGAGACGTCACCAATTAAGCCAATTGCACCTATTCGTCATCTCGCAAGAGGATCGAGACAATTTCTCTAAATACCCGAGACAGGGCCGGACCGGGATTTTTTTTCACGCCCTCGTCCGCTTGTGTTACGCACGAATTGTATGTATATTAAGGTTGGTGTAATTAGCGACAATTGGAGAATGAAAAGGAAACAATTGACGCTATGGTTTAATCGGTCTTAATTGGCGCCATCGTTGATGAAAATTTTCACGATGGGGTTCAGTGCGTTTGGGATGATGTAGGATTAAGTCGTGTGTTTGTCGTGTTTTTTTATATAATTAATTGTAGTGATTTTTTATATGTTTTATACGATGTAGCAAGTTAATGTAAGTGAATTTGGTACTTTTTATTTGAGTTTGGGTGAATTTTAATTATTTTAGAAGTAAAGCTTCATTTTATGAGTTTTGTTTAGTGCTAATTGGTTTTTTCGTCATTTTACTTATCTAAATACATTAAAATCTCCTGAAACGTCAAGATAGATTCCACATTATAGGGCGTTTAGGTTTTTAATTTTTAATTTTTGGAAATTTTTACATGTTTTCTGCTTGTTTCAATTGCATTTGAAAATAATTTTAAAAAAATGAATTTGAATGCATTTGAACGATATAAAAAGAGACGTTATAAGGGGATTTAATTTTTGGATGGATTAGAAATATTCTCATTTAAGATATATATTGGTTAAAATATACACATATTATATATTTCTTTAAACTTATCTTTTAAAATTTATAAATAAAAATAAAAAAATTCTTTTGGTTTTGTATAAAAAGAAAAAAACGCTGATACACATAACTTTTTTTAACATAGCTCTTAAAATTGTTTAGTTAATTATTAAAATCGATAGATATGATTAAAAAACTATATATTTTCATCTCCGGATTAGATTTTTGCAAATACAAAAGTTAACTTCAACAACAGTTCAAAATCACACCGTCAAATAAAAAAAATCGACACAATCAAAAACACCGTTTCATAACAACCCGCAATAAAACAGAACCGTTTCATTATAATCCTCGCAAACCGTCGAAATAACCCTCGAAATAATCCTCATCCTTGAACCCAAACCACGATCCAATATCGGATTCTTTCGCATGATTCGAGCCCAAAAACCACTCATGATGTAAAATTCGTCCCTCGATATGAGGGCACACATTCTTGGCATACAATTCCAAAATACCCACAAACATGTGGGCACGGGTTCACGACCCGACAATTTTTCGAACAGGGCTTACCATAGTGCACGAAAGCCGTTAAATTGTAACAAATTAAATGACACTCTCACTTAAAAAAAAAATACCAACTTTGATGGCCACTAATTACCGGCTAAAGAGGACTCGTCATGGTCGCTCGGTTGTGTCGGTCTTTTTTCGTGTGTTTTGATGTTTAAATTGCTAATGGAATATGGCGGAGGTCGTTTTTGGTGAAGAAAAATTTAAATTGAATCCGTATCAGATGTGTCGATTGATGTGAGACACATTTTGGTGAAATAAATTACATAGTATATTATATAACATATTGTACGCAGTGATTATGTGAAAGATATGAGTTTTTCGTGAAATTAAAAAAAAATATTTGATATGGGTCAAAATATTTTTTCCACTTCTAAACCTCTAACTTCCTACTTCTAGAATGAGTTCTTTTACGATTTACAAAACCTAGTCTTAAATTTGTGATCCTCAACGACCTCTTCAAACAAATTGCGACACTCTAGTGTCAACAATACAAATCTTTTCCAACCTTTCATAGGTATATCGCAAGATACCTATGATAAATGACATGAAAATTTTATTTTTTCAATAACACCTACAAAGGGAAACAATATATATGACAAATATATAATAGATTACATTAAATTTCACATAAAACACAAGATTTTTTACACTCTTCATGAAAAACGCACGAACGAACATACATACACACGAACATACACACCCACGAATATATACACGAACACGAACACATACACGAACGTTGCACAATATATATAATATAATTGTTATTTTTTTTAAAACTGCTTTTTGATATCGATACATTGCATTCGATTCACCGACGTTTTATATAATTAGACTTAACATACGAGGTGAAGTTTTTCATAGAAAATAGCAAAATTTGTCGACTTTTTCTTTATATTCTTATAAATTATATCGCAAAAAACACGTCCTGGTTTATCTGCCTTTCAGCAGTTGAAAAGGATGAAATAGAGCTGGACAATGATGAGATCGTTTCCATCGAATGTGTGGGAGAAAGGATCAAAGGTAGTAAATCGCGCGCGACAAAGGATCATTGTTGGATGTATCTGTTCGGGGAAAAAATTAATTTTATCATTTGAATGTTTCTTATTTTGGCAAAAGTGTACGATTGTGTCTTTTGTGACAGTGAATTGGTCGTTTCATCAAAAAAATATCCGGAAGAAACGATCAGTTTTATATTATTTTACAATTTAACAAGCCTCAATGAATTTGTTTGTGTATTAATTTCGAAATAGAAAAAGAGCCTTTTCGGTGTTAAATATCGCTTGATAAACTGCTTTGTTTCATTTTAAAACAGATTAACTTTTAAGCCGCTTGATTACATTGAAAAAATACTTTTACTCTTTTTTTATACTCGAAAAATATAAAGTTAAAAAACGATTAATCATTTTTGTTCGAAACTGACGCGTACAAATCGTTATTGACGAAATAAATACGGACTTGTCAGTTTTTTTGGTTATTTATCGCATAAATTTATGTAAAAAAAAAATATATCTCCAAAAAATTCGATAACCACAAATGAAGAAAGGACTCGTTTATATTATATTGAATGGTGTTATCGTTCGTTTTTTCGTTCATATAATAAGCCTTTATCATTAAACGTAAAGATAAAATGAAACTAGTTATATTCTATTTTTGAGCATGAAACGGAAAATGAAAAATGATTTCATAGGTCAAAAAATGGTAATTAAAATGAATAATGTTTCCTCGATTACATTAATTAATCATAGTTTATCAAACAATAGAAAACTTCACTAGTTTCTAAAAAAAAATTTTTTTTTTATAAATAATGAAACTTTAAAATAAAACAAAAATGCTTAAACTAGTTTGTATTTTGCTTAGGGACAAATTCGAAAATTCTCTCAAATCCCTAAAGAATTTTTAAAGCTTTTGAAACGATCGAATGGTGTCTCGTTTATACGAAGATATTTCCCGCGAGTTTTCCTGAATCGGTTCGACAACGGGAAATCCTTTCGGCCCAGTTTTCTTCCAGTTTCGCTTGAAGCTCGGCATGGAAACAAGTATATGAAGGATATTCAAATAGTTTTTACCTCAAAAATTAAATAGAATCAAACATTTTTATAATAATATTTCTAATTTACAATCTATAGTACGCATTTTGTCTTAAAATAGTATTATGTTTATTTTCTCCATTTCTGATTAAAATTAATGGTTTCTAACCTCTATATTGAAGTTAAAATCGATGTGGCAGACAAAATATAATATGTTTGATTTTTTTTCGAAACATACTTCTTTTTTTCAATCAATTTTAATGCAACTTTCAAAAATCATGTTAAATGATATTATTATTTATATAAATTATTTAAATCAATCTAAATATATATTATTGAGTACTTTCCGAACGATCCTCCCATATATGCGAAGTAAAGTGGAATGCATCCCACAGTGCAGTTGGAAAGCGGCACTTTCCAAACTATGGGTCGCGATATTAAAATATACTAGTACGTACGAGGTTTCCAGGATTCAAAGGATTTCATTTCCTCGTCTGGCATTCTGCTTTATAGAAGTTATCTGGAGCACATGAGATGTTATTGTGAATAGCATTCTCTATTATATTAATGTCTCCCGTAAATATTATATCTAATAATACTTCTGTAACTAAAAATAGATCATTTAATATTGGATTCCTAAATATTTTATCGGTATGTAATAAATATTTTGATTGAAAAATCTTCTTCGTTATTAATTTTATTCGACTGATGAAAAATATTGTAAAAGATACTCTTATGTTTAGTCGGTTTAGTTTAATAATATTTGACGTAATTTTCCAATTATTTAGTTTAGAAATTTATCCTTTAATACTTGAACTATTAAATGGCGAAAATGCCGAGTATAAAGCTTAACTGGTACTAAGCTGAGGATGTTTCGGTGGAAATTTGTGGTGAAATTTCCCTATCAGTTTTACTACCTTTGAATAGTTTGCTGTGTCATACACGATATTTTGTATGAGAATACCGATTAATTAGATTCAGAATGCAGATATTGGCTATTAATATTTTAAAACAAAACAAGTCTTCAAAATTTACAAAGATATAAATAGAATATTAATCATTAAATATTATACTAAATTTGTATCAATGTTGTTGAAATTCCACCCGAACAAATCATCGCAAATAATTTCCAGCGAATTTTCATAATTGTTTCTACAACTAATTATTTTCCACGCTGACGAGGAAATAATTTCATAAAAGGAATAAGCTCTTGATATTTCCGTTATATTATTTAACATTGTATTTCCGATTTCCAGGTTGAAAATTAATTAAAATGGCCCACGACGGCGAATATGCGACATCACATTTGGCCGCCATGTTTAACGACTCTTCTGAGCCGAACACAACGGAATTATCTGAACTTTCCACGTAAGTTTTTAATCATAAACCATCAATCATCCTAACACATACTCTAATAAATAAATTAAATCCAAAACACCATTTCAAAATATATTTAATTACAATTTTGTTTTTGTAATTTCAATCTCCGATTTTATTATCGATCGATTTCACCCTTTAATTTCCTCGAAATCACTTCTGCGGTTTTTCATATTCGTTAATTTTCTTATCTGTCATTTGCAGAACGGATCGCTAAATGTGGCCCGAAAACGAGATTTTACGAAAGTTTATTCGGGAAAATTCTCGTTTGTTCAATCGCTTGTTATTAATCAGAAATCTGAAAATTCATTGTGAAACCTATACAATCGTCTTTTGAATGAAATCTATAGTTAAGGGAAATTTTCGATGTCTTGTTATTTCGGTTGAAAATTTCAAAATTTTCGCTGTTTTAATTAATCAAAATATTTTATTTTAATCTATTATATTTTTAATATAATTGATAATTTAATAATTGAAAATTTCAAGATTTTCGCGGTTTCAATTTATCAAAATATTTTATTTGAATGTATTTATTTTGGATATAATTGATAATTAAATCATTGAAAATTTCGATTAAAATTTGAAATAATTATTATGATCACAATGCTGTATTTTGTGTTAACAAATTTTCAGAATTTCTGAATTTAAAATGAATAACCAGTTGAGTATCAAAAGATACGTTTTTCGATCAAATGCTTAAAATTAAATTTATTGTATTTTAATGTAATTTAAATATTAATGATTTACCGTATCGAGTGTTATCATAGTATTGAAGTTTTCAAAGAACCTTTCCTCAAAAAAGATGAGCTATTATAGTTTTTTATTACTAAAATATTATTTATGGTAACCAGACCACATGACGGATAAACACAAAAACTAACTACACAAAAGTTTTTTATAATAAATATGTGGAAAATAATATCAGACGTTTTATGGCAAATAATGATCATAAACAGTCATTATTTTATGATCATTTGATAAACTTATTTATTTATCAAACTAAATTCAAATTTTTACCACTCTGATAAATAGTACTAAACTATTTTTTTAATATAAAAATAATAACATCAGATGTTTAAAAATAATTATAATGTTATATAATAGATCGTTTCAAACTTTTTTATGGATCGGATTCAATTGTCATTGTGTTCATCTGTCATAGAAACATTTTTTAAGGTGCCACAGGTGCCTTAGGTGTTATGAAAGGTTTCTAATTTAACCTAACCTAATTTAACACCTAGGGATTAGGTTAGATTAAGAAAATAAAATCAATTCAACCTCAAACCTAATAGCGCCTTTACTTTTTATAACGCAGACAAGAAAAAATGAACATGACAGTTAAACACAGCAACAATTAAACAAAACTGCCGCTATATTCAATTATCACATATTCATCCTTCATTGCACCACGATACCCTTGTAATTATATCCAACAACTTATTTAAAATTGAACATCACAAAACAAACTCTCGTCCATGCAAACTTTCGTTTTAGCACCACAATACCCGACCAAAGTTAAACAACACCTAATTACGATCCCACCAACTCCTCCCATTCAAAACATCATTTCAATTCAAAATATCCCGATAAACATCATATTCAGTTCAGTCACGACGGCAAACATAACACCCTCGGCATACTGAGCAGATTCCTTCACCGTCCTCAAGTTTCCAGAACAAAAGCAATAACGATGACCGAGGCCGTGTTAACTTTGCTGCACGCAGACCCGTGGTTAAGTTTAACGACGACGTGGCAAAAAGCGACAAGAGACAGGCCTAACGACGGCTGTCGTTAGTTTAGAATTGATCGTTATTGATTTATTGTCGGTTGCGTTAATCGATGGGACGTGGTGTCGGTATGGTGTTGGAAAAGTTTGATGTGTTGTTGTTTTGGTGTGAAGGTCGGTTGGTCTTGTTGGTGGATTCTGGAGTTTATTGTAGTGAAATGGGTTGAGGAAAAAAGTTCGGACGCTTCGTTTTCGAGGTAATGATGACGGTTAAAAGTATGGGGATTCAGTATGGTGAGTGACGTATGAAAATGTGGTAAAATATTTAAAATAAATAGTGGAGTATTCTGAAACTTACAAGCTCAAAAAATATAGATTTTTATCACTAGGTATTGATTAGGAATTCCATAGCTATCGTTATCTGTATTAATAGTATCACCAAAATAAATAAAAAAAACTACTGGATATATTAGTATCACCAGTAACGATAAAATCCTATAAAAGAACTGTTAAAAAAACGACAATTCAACCAACTCAAAGTTAAAAATGTTTGTTCATGACCTTTTTTAAGTTCATCAAAGTCAATGATCGATTTTTTTTACTATCAGTAATTCATTGATTATTGCCGTTAAAACCGGAGATTCATTTCAACTAAACAAACAATACAGATTTTAAACTCCAAATTCAACCTTATACAAATTAAATTCAACCATTTAAACTTCATATTAAACCATTTACAAATCAAATTCAAAGACGGAATATTATTAAGACTTTCGTCATAGTTGATCAATAAAATATGTACAATATATTCTTCAATGTAACTGATAATCTAATTGTCAATTGACAATTCGTTTCTTTTATATTTTTCATTAAATCATTCAAAAATTAAAAAATGAAGAAAATAATTTTGCGGTGGTTAAATTTGAAGATTAAATGGTTCAATTTTAAATAAAAAAGATTGAATTTGATTTATAGAGTATAAAAGTTTTAATAAAATCCCCAATTGACAAAATTCAACATCAATCCGATAAAAACCCAAAATCACAACACTCATAAATTGATACCAAAATAAACTCAAAATTCTTTAACCTTTTTACCGTTACATATACAACACAAATTCTAAGATCTGTGTCAATGTGGAATTTGCATACATCTCAAAGACGAGCCTTCGGCGAATAGAGTCACGTCTCGTTTGTATGCAAATCGGCGATCTATACACGAATTCGCAGTACGCTCGTCGAAGGGTTAATTGAACGCAATTAGGCGAATTTAAGACCCAATAATTTCGTGTACGCAATTGCCGCCAATTATCCGCAATTGGGGGCGCAGACCGCATTGTCGGTAATGTACTGCAAATGCATTCGTAAGTACTAATATGGCATAAAGAGCATTCGAATTGACTCTCTAAATCTTCAATATCTGGCGAATAAACATGAACTTGTCATACTCTTTAGTGATTATGTGTAAATGAAGGTTTACGCTATTCATTGGTATTTGGGTCTTTTTCGAGACCATTACAGTTAAATAGTTATGAAGCAATGTTGCTAAATTGGCCTTTTAGCCCCGCCTTACCCTACCCCATCTTGTCCAACGGGGGACCCCATCTTACCCCATAGGTGAGGCAAGATGGGGTGAAAGTATTTTTTTCTCTTTTGATTATTATTTAAAAATAATAATAATTTTTGCTAGTTTTTAATTATATTCTAATAGAAGAAAGACTGATTAAGTTAATAATAAAAGTTCCGAATCCTATGATGTATATTTAGTTTTTTATTCGACTTCAAACGTTAAGTACCCCGTCTTGCCTCCTCCCCTTCCCCTACCTATATATGTTACAGTTTGAGTGTCCACTTTGTTTGTGCACGAACAAACTGGTCTGTTTATGGTAGGGTGATTTATGCACTCCGCGTAAATGTGCACGCACGCCCAAAATAATTTATTATTATGCTGAATTATTTTTTATTTTCGAAAAAAAATGAATGCCTTGAATTTAACTCGTGATTAGTATCAGGCGTTTTCAGATTTAATTCTCGCGAATTTAAAATCGAAAAAAAAGTAATCCGTCTATATTAAAAAAAAATCAAAATATTTATTCAGCAAGTATGTGATTTTAACTTATTATTTCAAACAAAATGTAATCATTTTAATTATAAAATAAATAATTAATATAGTGACATCTATATCCTTGCAAACTACGGTACTTGGGT
>JAOXNN020000009.1:56928-79033 GCA_028571205.2 Hydropsyche betteni
TGTCGCTTGGACGAATTGTCTTGGACGAGTTGTCGTTGGACGAATTGTCATCGGACCAATCGTCGTGCCACGGTAAAGTTGCATCTTTATTCGGAAAACATCGGCGTTTGGGGAAAATTCAATTTTCCGATTCAATCGTTTACTAAGTTGCGAACGTTTACCGGTTTTTAATTTTAAATATATATTTTTTAATATTATTAATGATTATTTAGACTTTCAAATGAGTCAGTTTAGAATATTTATCTGAGTTGGTTATAAATAAAATTGTTATTCAAAAATTTTAAGAGGAAAGAAAAATTCAATATTTTTCCTCATCATTACGCAGTTGATAAACATTATAAGGAAAATGCATAAATCATATATTAGAAATAAATATTTTGTTTTATGTTCAGCAAATATTTTAAGAGATTCATATAATATTATATATTCGCGAAATTTTAGATCCTTATGCGTTTCGTAAACATATTTCAATCATGTTAAAATACCCTTCCGTGGAAATCCGATTGTATGCAAAATATTTGCGAATTCTCGATGCGTACACGAAACTTTTTAACTATCGACGACCCACATAAATCTTATTTCGTTTTCGACTCGTATCAATCGAGTCTTCCGCTTCGAATATTATTCAGTTCGGTACATTTCTGGGTTCGTTCTCTCGAAAACTTTTCCAATACGTGACACACTGAACGGCGATATTAAAAAGGAAAAGCTAAATTTGAATATCCTATTTTGCATACCTGATCCCGATGCTCCTCGATAGTGAAATTTTAATATTTAAATCCAAGTTTAAAGTATTCAGGATTGTACAATATTACATTTTATGTATACATTCTGATAAAAACCATATTTCAATACATGTTATGTAATTTTATGTTTTAGATATGATATTTAGATTAAAATCTATTTTTATACAAATATCTTTCAGATTCATTCATTTTTTTCAATATGATCCGAATATTATTGATACTAGATGAAAATTTATACGTTTTTGACCTCTTTGAATTCCCCATGAAGCATATTTTCATTTGAATAGTATTTTCAATAAGTAAATCCTTCAATAATGATATTATATCATAAAAATCATCATCAACTTTATATTATAAATAGTTCTTTCATACACCTTTTACACTTCAAATTCAACCTTATATAAATCAAATCTAACCTATTAAACTTCAAATTCAACCTTTTAAAAATCAAATTCAACATGAGAAATTTATCGAAATTCAATAAAAAAATATAAGTTTATGAAATACAATCTATTCTTCAATTAGAGTTTGATAATATTAGATGGTGATTTGAAAAAAAAATACAGACATAATTATAGTTGTTCAAAAAGATGAATTTGAGATTTTAAAGGTTGAATTTGATGATAAAAGATTCTAATTTGATTTGCTTAAATTAAAATGAACCAAATTATAATTGAATAATACAAACTTTATAATCACACAGTTATCACTTTGAAAAGACAAAGATTTCCATATAACACATTGAACCGGCCGATAATAATTCCTCCGCACGTTCCGCCCGATGTTTCAGCACATTTTCCGATCTCGCTAAATCATGTGAAATGTTTCAGTTCTGCACATCATCAGCTACATCCTTTTGTACATGTCGGCGTGCATAAATCCCATTATTTACGTGATCATGAACAAGCAGTACAGGCAGGCTTACAAGTCTGTCCTCTTGTGCAAATCTCCACGTCTTCTGTTCACGCCAGCGCCCAGCAGTAAAGGAGGTACGTTTTGTTCACTTTTTTGTTCGTTTTTGTTAAGTGATATGATTAATTTTAATGTTGTGAGTGGTGGAGGTTGTTGAAATTGTTTTTTTGCCAAAATGGGGTTGAAGGTGATTGGATGTTTGAGGTGGATTCGATTGAAGTTTTGAACTCGTAAAGTTGTTTTGATGAAATTAGAAATGATTCTGATGTTTGTTGATTTTAACTTTTTTATATTTTTTTTTTACTCTAATAATGAGTCTCATTCAAACAGTTTTCTGATATTGTTTTAATGTGATATGTTCGAAAGTTGAAATCTATTTATATCGAGAAAAAAGCGTATATAAATCCAAGAATTTGGGCTAAATACGTATTTTTTATGGAGTGAATTATTTGAATTATTATTTAATAAAAATAATTTTGGACAATTTTTTAAAATATTTTAAACCTTCAATCTACGCTTTCTATATAATAACCTTTTTTCGGCCCCTTTAAAAATGTAAAAAACAAAGTTTCACTATTTACTTGAATATCTTATTTTTTTTATTTCTTACTGCCATCTATAGATTTAAATTTGATCTATTCAAATTTATATTCGTTTCACATCTAATATTTCATGTACCTACAACAAATAATTAAATTTTCACTATTTAAATTTATTCTGTTTGAATTAATTTTGTTCAATTTATTTACATATTCAATTCTCGAATGTTTCATTCGTTGGCGAATATTTATTTCTCCTATTTCAATTGTGGTTGCGTGCATTTAATTTATATAAATATTTAGTACCGAATTGTGATAACCTTTTCAAACATATATTTATTACAGTCTCTAACTATTCACTCTGTTATTATATATGTATATTTTTCAATTTAAACCAATCCATCATTTCAATTTTAAATTCTACAACATTGCATACTTTAACATTTCAATGTTTAATAATCTATATAAATATCGATATTTGTTTGTTTGTTGCCGTATTACTCCAATACCGTTCGACCGATCGCCTGAAAATTGGCATGTATATGTATTTTTTTGTCGAAAAGGTTTTTGTATCATTAAAATAGGGTGACCATATTTTTCAGAATCCAAAACGGGACGGTTCGCGAAAAAATGTTTCCTGCCTATATTAAACAAATATTTTTTTGTCATGAAGGTTTTTATATCATTACAATAAGGTGACCATATTTCTCAGAACCCAAAACGGGACGGTCTGCAAAAAAATGCTCCCCTCCTATATATCGTTCGACCGATCACCATATAAAAAATAATTTGATTTAAAATTAAAGTCGCGAGCAATGCCGGGTACTACTGCTAGTATATTATGAAGAAAATTCACAAATTTTCATAATATAATATAATTTTTAATTTAATTTATAAAACCGATTGAACTAAAATTCCTTTATGAAAACAAACACAAACATCCTCAAACAAAACCTTCGACATCCCTCACCGAAATAAACCTCAATCGTAATCGAATTCTTAGACTGACCCGAGATTAAAACGGCGCGCAAAACCCGCGGAAAGTCCATCGAATTTTCCACTTTGCCGACAAACCGTGAAAAATCTGCCAAGGATTCAGGAGTTCACGCCCGACTTGAACATCAGGTATGCCGGTCCTTTCCGAGGATTCATTCACTCGACGAAAAGGAGGACCTTCAGTCATTATTTGCGTGCCCTCGTGTCCCTTTGCCGGAGCGGCGTCTCGTGAAATTCGTCCTGGAAAATACGAGATTTTCCGAATGTTTTCCGCGATGCAAATAATGGAAAGGTAGTACCAAACGTTTTATAAGTAGTGGACGTTTTCGTTGATGTGGAAATAAGGGGATGATGTTGCTTTGTTTGAGATTGTGGAATGTTTTAAAAAAATGTGTATTGATCTATTCAATGCAATGATAATTTAATATATTTTTTTCTGTGTCGAATTGAATAAATTCAATAATTTATAAAAGGTTCCTATTTAAAAAAAAAATATGAGTATTGATACACTATGATTTTCCTTTTTATTTAGAAGTCTATCATTTTGACTCTTTTAGAAAATATTTCAGTAATTCTTATAAATAGTAACCTCGAAAATTTTTAACTTTAATTGAGTCATCAATTATCAAAAGATGCTAGAAGGTGGTAGAAGTAAGTCAATGAAACAGAGAAATGTAAAATTTTCCAGTTTATTCCTGAAAATTTTTATTTATTTACTTTTATATTTCAATCAAGTTTATTAGAGACTTTCGAACATTTTCCACCCAAAATCAAAGCCGATTTTCGCGAAAAATAATTATTCCCAATCCTTATTATTCAGAAAAGTTCAGCGCGAAAACTTGCCATCCAATCAACTTCGCATTATGATATTTTCAAGCCGAGCAAAAGCAGACGGTGACGACTCAAACGATAACGATCATAATAATAATAATAATCATAATAATAACAACAATAAATTAAACAATAAACTTTTCCAGGCCAATTAAAACGAGCCAACGGTTCGTGAACACTTTCCGGGGAAATTCGTCGGCCTAATTTCGCGCGGTCGCTAACGACGGACGTTCGTTCCGAGGAAAATCTGCGCGTAATTGACGCGATTTTCCCGGGTTTTTCCGGGGGGAAGGACGGAGTTTTTATCGCAGATTTGCAAGCGTAAATCACGAATTGTGATTCGAGTTGGGCAAACAAAATTGATGTCGGAAAACGACGCCGTTGTGCCTCAGAAGGGTTTGTTTGTGCGAAAGTACGACGGGACTTTTTCCGTTTGGGAATTTTTATTTTATTAAAAGTTTTTAATGTTAAGATTAAACGGGAAACGCGCCGGTTTTTGTTGGTCGTTGAAGTTGAGCGTCGAATGGTGCGGTTAGTGTATGGACTCATTTAACTTTGACTATTCGGCGAAGGATGGTTTTTAGTGTTTGGATTCTTTGGGAATTGCTTTACAATTAGCTTTATATTGTGGGAATATGTTGTGAGTTAAAATATTTTAACTTTAAATGGTATTAGTTGAAGAATTGTTCTGCAATGGACGTTATATATTATACAACGATGTTTATTGTAAAACATAGTCATTTCATGCAGAACCTCTTGGCTTCTAAAATGGTCATTATATAAATTGTATATATTAACAATTTAAATTCAAATAAAACTTTAATAAATATGGTTTTAAGTGAAATCACGGATATTAAAATACCAAACAAACAATGTTTTTTTTTTTTAATAGTTAAGATATATTTTAACTATATCTATATCATAGAAAAAAACATTCGTTATCCCAAAAATATACGATTATTATATTTAATTGAAAAACTTTTTCTACTAACGACCATTTTGCACGGTAAATTTTCCACCATACATCTTTTTGGGCCACATAATACGATCAAAATTTTTAATAAACGATATTAAATATTCACAACACACATCAAATATTTCACGAATAACTTTCCCACACAACGCCCACTACCCGTGATATTTTCGGATCCGCAAACGTAATAGTTGAGCCATTTTCATATCGCACATTTTCGCCCAAACTAAATCGACAGCCTCTACATATTACATCTAATACATATTTGTTACATTTTCGAGACATTTTTCATATTCGCGTCGATGAGAGACGACAATCCATCCGAGCGAAAATGTTGTACGACGTGGAAAAATAATCATAAAGAAAAACCGTCATAAATTGTTGTCAAGATGCCTAAAAATAGATATCATTCTTATGGGCGATGCTAATAGGTTTTCATTGTTGGGAAATTCGGGATTTGTTCTTATGGGTATTGAAAGTGGTAGTGGGTTATTCTTTGATAGTTTGATGAGATTGTTTTTTTTTTAATTATTACACTCCTAATCCAACCTTATAAAAATCAAATTGAATCTTTTCCAAATCGAATTTAATCTTTAAAAAGAATTATTTTGATCATTATCACAGTAATCAATAAAATAAATTCTATTCTCCAATTTGACTTTGATAGTCTTATTGTCAGTTGTCATTTTTAACAAATTTTTACATGAATAATTTTTTTTTAATTAATCAATCTAAAAATGGATACCATGGATACGCACCAAACATTTTTTTGTGAAATCATAATAAAAATTGAAAAATTATAAAAATAAATAAATCTGTAAATAATCAATAGATTTTTATATGAAGATTTATTCGTAAAACATGAGAGGTAATGCCAAAGTTCAATACAGAATCTTCAGTTATCGATACGTGAAGATTAATGCTCGAATAGAACAAAAGATAACTAAATAAGGAATCAATTTGTCCGTGAAATTGTTTATTAACGTCGAATATTGGCAAACGTTTTTCCCTTTCATGATCCTGAACAAATAGCGGAAAGTACTACGTATAATATTTTTCTACATAATATCGATCTTTCATCAAACTATACAATACGGACAAATTAATGAACTCGTTTTTCGAATATAGTTTTCTAAGTGATTTTGAAATTTTCCAGTGGAAAATTTCAATTATGAGACACAACGGACCCTTTTGTGCGGGTCCACTTTTCGCAATAATAGATTCGAGTTCGTTAAAGCGTTTCGCTTCTGTTGCATTTTCAATTGTGTACGAAAAACGTTATGAATTCGCAAAACGAAGGATAAAAGCCAGTTTATTTATATACTGGGAAGTGTAGTACTGAATAAAAATGTCAAAGACAGTTAAAATTCAATTTTTTCGACAGTTTAAACGTTTCAAGTTCTATTGAATTTTTTTTTATAAAGAAACGTTCATTATGAAAAATTTAATTGTTTTTTTCCCAATGCACAACCTTTCATGGATATACACTATATTATATTTAGCTATTTATTTAGAATCGGCAAAAATTTCATGTTGAATCAGCTTTGAAACACATTTATTAGCAGCCATAACTCATTTGCGAAACACTGAACATATCGATAATACGAAAACACCATTGATATATTCGTCTCAATAATACGAGAATACACCATTAATATATTTCGTTTGGTGACCTTAATGTTCACATATTCTATTACCAACGCGTTGATTATATTTTATATGCGGTTTAGGCTTCTGCGCCCAAAATGCTTTTCGAAGCGTTTTCTCCCACTAAATTGATGACTGGGCCCGTTTCGGTTATGTCCATAAATCAGGCTTTGAATTTCAAGCGCGAAAATTAGTCACTAGTGGCGAAACAAAAGCGCGGGAAAACGTTGCCAATTTATAATGCGCGCCGGGAAATCCAGGTGAGACAATATGCGAAGAAGACGCACCTGAGCGATAGTTCCTATTTATCATGTGGATTTCAATTTAAATTATTGTTAGGCGGAACGTCGGTTGTTTGTTGTTTTGTGGAATTAAATAAATGGCGAAATCGTCCTGAATACAAAAATTAATTAAAATTTTTGAAAATATATGTATAAATACATCCAATTTACTTTTTACACGAGAGATACGTCCCTCAGACTACCGTGTAAAAAAGTGTATGGTGATCATATAAAATTGGAGATAAATTCCATTGGAATGTTTGGATGAAACTTCCATTCAAATGTATTTTATAAAAAATGTGTAATGTGAAAACATTTCGTCATGTGAGAACAACAAAAATATGGAATTTTTTTATTTAATAACTGTAATTATACTAGACTGCAATGAATCTTACCATTGTGACATAATTATACTTTTTCATATCGTGAAAAAACTGTGTAAAAAAGATAATCAGTTCTTCTTTTTTGAACCGTGTAAAAAGAGGATTGAGTGAATGATTGTTACATTTTCAGAATGTTTTGAATGAAAAATTAAAAAAATACCATCGCCATCTATGTTAGATTGAACAAATTTCATTTAAAAAAATAAAAATAATTGCATAGGATAATATAGGATAATAAATTTCATAGGATATTATATAATTAAAAAAGTCGCGAAAAAATTCAGAAACCAAACACGCCCATCCAAAATCCCCTCATAACACTTTTCAAAAGCCTCAACTCCCCTTATTATAATGCATCGAAAACTTCGCACGAACGCCTCCCTTGAAAACTTCCCATCGAAGCGAAAACCCCAACATTTTTATTTAGAAAACATCCAAAAAAATACACAAAAAAAACATATTCCGATTTTTTCCGGCAACGTCACACGCTATTTGTACAGCCGCCGATCGGCCATTGTTGACGCACGTGTTTTCTCGCATTTCGCGGAAAAACAGCGGGAAAACTCGCTCGAATTTCCCCGCGAGGCTTTCGTGGACGAGGTGGCCGAGAGGTTAAGGCGTTGGACTGCTAATCCAATGTGCTCTGCACGCGTGGGTTCGAATCCCATCCTCGTCGATTTGTGTGTTCTTATTTTTTTTTTGTATGAAAACGTATGTATGATGTTAAGGAAGTGTTGTTTGGTATCAGTTTTGTGTTTTTTCGACCGAATCTGAATGATCAAATGTGATGATTGATCGTTTTTTGGAGAATATCGATGAGTCGGATTGTTGTGAAATTTTTGATTGGAGTTGATTGTGTTGTGATTTTCGCTATCGGATTTAATATTAAATTTTTACATTTGATTGTGTGAGTCATATTGATATGTATTTTTAAGAAAAATATGTTTGATGTGTAGGAAAACGTTTAATGTGAAACTGAAAAGATCGAAATATTTTTACGTGTTGAAAAATTTCACAGTATATATGTACATATTATTTTATCAGGACAGCAACATTAATCCCTGATAACAAATTTTAAACTTGAAACTTTTTCGTATTAAACAGTTTCTAATATATTTAAAATTAGCTTACTCGGACTGGCTACGCCAGCCCTCAACGCTAAACGCTTTGTGAACCCTTCGGGCCCACATAACTTATCCCCGGGCACACAATACTCTAATACTGTTTACAATATCATAAAAAATCGTAAACGCATCATTTAACAAAAAAAATGCAAGAAATGATTAACGATAATCATTGCACTCCCTCTCCCTGTCCAAAAAATTCTAATTATCATCCCCCCTTAGGGCGTAGGCCGCTGAGACACAAAGCCTTAACGATTCGACTCCGATAATAAAAAGGTTGAGGCTATTTGCAGATACACTATCTGCGAATTTTTGCTATTTGCAGGCATTTTATCTGCAAATTCTCGCCTAACAGCCTATAGTTATAATTCTATAATTATAATTCTAGCCAATTATTCGCAAATAGTGTATCTGCAAATATCCAATAATTCGCAAATAGTGTATCTGCAAATAGCCAATTATTCGCAGATAGTGTATCTGCAAATATCTAATTATTTGCAGTTAGTGTATCTGCAAATAGCCAATTATTCGCATATAATGTATCTTCAAATAGCTACATCCTAATAAAAATCGCCGTTCCCGCGAAAATTAACACTTTCGAAAACGTTCGAAAGCGACCGCCGCGGATTAATCCCGCGAAGCGCGCCGATGAATAATGGCCGAGATTACTTCTGCTCAGGGGCGGGGTGCGTTTTATTATGTCGGCCGCCGACAATGGCCGCCACCTCTGGCCCGTCGGCGCCTAATTTCTCATCAGGGCGGCGGCCATCAATCCCGCGCCGCTTCGACAATGGCCGTCGTCTTGGCGCGAGGGCCGACGGCCCTGACCCGCTCCTGGGAAGTCCTGGGAAGTTTTCTGGGAAGCGACTTTTCGGGTCTAAATATAGCGGGTGTTTGATCTGTGCCGGTTTTTTCGGGTCGCTCGTGTGTGGGGGTGGTTTTTTTTTTGGTATGTTTTTTTTTAGGAAATCGGTTTTATTTATGAATTGGTGTAGTACAATTTATCTTCTAAATTGTAGTGGATGTATTGAATTTTTTTTTATCTGATTTAACACGTTTATTGTTCGAGTAATAATTGAAATTTTTATATTGCAATTCATATTTAAGTGAAACTTCGTTTTTGAGTGTTCAATTTTTGCAGTCCCGTTTCATTTGAATACCCACTTCTACGTTTGAATTTCCGGCAATTTACGTGTATAATTTTTAAAATTCAATTAATTTCACAGTAATATTTAGCTGACAATCATTGTTCATATGTACCAGTTGGTTATTGCTAACATTTGTTAATTTGTAATTTTTCTGTTCTTTTTATTTTTTGTTTACCTCTACTCAAACAGTTTTCTGTTAATGCCTTTAATGTAACAACATCGAAGATTTAAAACTATTTATATCACCGAAAGAGCTTATATAAACCCAAAAATATGTGCCAAATACATGATTTTTTCAATAAAATGTATCATTTGGGTGATTTTTTTAAATATTTGAAACCCTCAATATATACTTTCTTTCTAATTACATATTTTTATAGTTTCTTCAAAAACGTAAAAATGAAGTTTTACTATATATATTTATATCAATTGACCGGTTATCCCTATATATAATAGCGGATTTCTGTGTGTGTGTGTGTGTGTCGATGACGCTCGTGAATTATTATTTTTTTTAATTTTTCCGTGACTTTTAAATGAACGACCCGAACGGTACTGATGATGATGATGGTGATGATGGGTGATGATGGATGATGGATGGATGATGATGATGATGATGATGATGATTTTTTTTCCTTTTTTCAAATGAACGACCCGAACCGTGACTTTTAATGATGATGATGATGATGATGATGATGATGATGATGATGATGGTGGTGATGATGATGGTGATGATGATGATGATGATGATGGTGATGATGATGGTGATGATGACGGTGATGATGATGATGATGACGATGATGATTTTTTTTTCCTTTTTTCAAATGAACGACCCGAACCGCGACTTTTGATGATGATGATGATAATAATGGTGATGATGATGATGATGATTTTTTTTCCTTCTCTCAAATGAACGAGGGGTACACATTTCGAGTTCACACAATCGGGTTTCCACATTTTATCGTTTTCCGTTTCTTAAAAAAACCACAGCCGATGTTATTAACATCGAGGCTATATACTATTTTATTAATAAAATTCGATTTATTTATAAAAATCGTGCTTGAATCATATATGGTTCAAAATATCTTTAGTACATATTTTTTCGATTTTTCGGCTAAAAATATAAGTGATAATGTCTTCGGTCTATAATATAACAGGTTGTATTTTTCTTTTTTTGATCTAAAAATAAAGGTTGACGCAACGGGGTGTAGGATTGATTTAATGTTATAATCTGTGATTCAGTAATGGTTAGCTATTTTCGTTAAGGGTTAAACTATTTATGTGAATGTCTTGTAAAAGCTAATGGAATCAATTTTTTGCGGAAAAATAAGAAACTCCCCTAAATTTTTGTATAAAATTTGTTTTCTATGTGAGATTTGAACTTATATTATTAAAATTTTAATAGTGCAGCACGATAATAATTAAAAAAAAAATTGGTTCTTAATATTTTCAATAATTTATTCATAAAAAATTTCATCATTATATACATTTTACTTCACGTTATCGAATGAAATCTTTAATAATATTTTTAATATCGGAATTTCAACAAACTTTGGAAAAATTTGATGAAACCATAAAAATTTTACGAAATAATTAAATATAGTGAACTAAATTAAATAATAACGATTCTGCAACATATAAATTATATTTTTCTACTATAAAAATGGATCAAACAGCAAATATTGCAATGAACAACATATTTATAGATATATATCAATAATCGAAAGAGATTAACTGATATCGAAAAATGATAAAGATTTTCTTCAAAGAAACGATAGCTACACGTTTTCGCATTGCGATACAAATATATAATTTTTAAACGCATATTTTAAAATTTATGATAAATATCTCTGAGTTAATTTTGATAACAATACATGATTTTCATATAATATACACCTAATAGTTCATAACAATATCTAATTTTGTTTATTTTTTTTGTTTGTTTTTCCAAAAACTCATTCTTGAATTGAAATCGTATGTGACTTTCACAGCTGGCTTATTGCTTTCATCTAACAACTTCTTCCAAAATCCCATTCTTTCTGAATAAGGATCTTCAGTCATTTGCAAATCTTTATCGATGTTTAAACAATTTCTTTCTTCTAAATTTACAGGTTTCCATATTTCCGTTACGACGTCGTTTACTTCAGGAGTAGGATTTCTGAAAAGAATTAAAATTGTTTGACATAAAATAGATTTTCTTTGAATAAGTTGGAAATTAATTTTTCTTACTCATATTTCGCGAAATTCGTCCACAGGGCGACCAATTTTTTTGACATTTCCTTATCTTCAGCAGACATTTCAGTCATTTTGAAATTAGGATCGATTATGTTTATTTTGAAAATATAAGCCAACTCATCAGCATGTGCTGCTTCGGTATAAGGATAATCTGTCAAACCTCTACATAAATTAGATCCTCCATTATATTTAAAATTGTAAGTGTAGATCATTGAGTGTTTCTTCATCATTTCTATACAATTATCAATATCCCGTATGAACTGCATATCAGTTAACAAATCTATGTAACCTTCCATGAATTCTCTATCGCTTTTAAAGTAGAAACTTTTAATTTTTTTACATAGCTCATTGACTCTACTGTCCATTTGATTCCCTCCCAATGTTTTTACTAAACGCTTCAAATCCACCTTGACTTGGCTCAAATCTGTAAGCTTGCTGAAGTCGTCAACTTTAACGAAGATTTTGTTCATGAATAATATTCCTTCTTGAGAATTGTATCCAAATATGCACGGTACCGTATTATATCTGCCAGATTTCATCAAATCTAAAGGATAATTACTCAAGAACGTCTCCACTCCTTTTATTCTGACTTCTACCACTGGCAAACACCAATAATCATCAGGAACATCAAAAGGAGTATACGTTTTGTTTATAAGATCCTCTACTGGTACTTCTCTCAAAAATCTAGCGACGTCTTCCAATCTAGACGTCTTCAATCCCAAATCCTGAGCAAGCTTAAAAGCATTATCAATCGGATTTCTCTGACTAGCCCAATTACTGATACACGAACCAGACTGGATGATGCTCCTTTTGAACAATCCATTAGCCATCGGAGACATCATGAGATAATGCACTGAAGCACCTCCAGCACTTTCGCCAAATATGGTTACGTTTTCAGGATCTCCTCCAAAAATGGCGATGTTTCTTTGAACCCACCTCAAAGCGTATACTTGATCCTTGAGTCCGGCGTTTCCAGGAATGTCCGAGTTGTTCAAGCACATAAATCCCAAAGGACCCACTCTGTAGTTGACTGTCACTAGGATGACGTCCTTTTCGACAAGACGGTCTGGTCCGTATATAGCTTTGTTCGATGAACCTGTGCGGAATCCTCCTCCGTGTATGAAAAACATTACGGGCAATTTCGAATATTCAGTTGCTGATGACGGTGTAAATACATTCAGAAATAGACAATCTTCACTTCCTGTAAAGTTTTGAGCAAAAAGTAGGTCTTTTTGAGCGCATTCTGCTCCATCTGCTTTGGCATCTCTAACTCCTTCCCACGGTTCGGGATTTTGAGGATCCTTTCATTTTCAAATATCAAAATTAATTATTTTGTTTGAATATACATATTATTACTCAACTCACTTTGAATCTGAGGAGTCCCAAAGGTGGTTTGGCATAAGGAATTCCTTGATAACAGTTAAATTTGAATCCTTCTTCGGTCGTTGCTGAACATCCTTCCAGTAAACCTTCTTCCACTTTCAGTATGATTTCAGGCATTTTCTGTTCGATTTCACAAGACTTTTCCCACCAACGTCAGTGAACGACTGAATTATCGGAATGTTCAGTCGATAGGGAAAAAATAATCTGATAACACAAAACGATATTTATGTCGACATTTTACAAAATATGTACACTATTTAATCATCGTATCATTCTATATAAAAAATTATATCGAATTGTAAAATTTCAGATATGTTAATGAATAAAATTTAATATTTTCCGTCAGGTAATTGATAGATTATTGAAAAAATTTATGAGTAAAACTTATTGGTGTTTCTCAATCAACGCACATAACATAACTGAGAAACAAGTTTCTGTATATTTACATAAACAATTGTGTGAAACATTGGAAAAAAAATTACGAAACAAAACACATAAATAGTACAAACATATTTTTTTACAATCATTTCCTTATATTATTAACGGATCATAGAACATACTAAAACGAACCTATGAAATAAAATAATAATAATTCAAGTCATATTTAAAAAAAAAAAAACTATATATTTTCACCCATATATTATAAATAAAGATGTTTTCCACACCCGAATCTCGACGATCATAAAACGATTCCGAAAATGGTTTTCCATTGAGAAAACAGACCGCTCGGAAGAAAAACCTTTCCCGGGGGCAGGCGGAAAAGTGCGAGTTCGGCGGCCATCATTTTTCATGTATTTTCCGAAACATCCATCGTTTTGAATGTCGCGCGCTTTCACGCACGGAAGTGACGCGGATTTTCCGACGTTTTTCCGCGTCGGAAAACGAACGTAAATGGACCGGGAAAACTGGGAATCGATCAATCTTATATAGCGCAAAGCTCTCATATCGTGTTTTCATGCGAAGTTTGGGTAAACATCCTTCTGGGCTGCACATCCTTATCTGAAGCCTATTTTTCGTGAAAATATTTTTGGATTCGAATTTTTATCTTGTCAATTATATTAATATCGTTTTTTTAAGTGATATATAATAATTTATATTTGTTCAATAGTTAAATATAATAACTAAACGCATACTGACCATTTATAATATTTACCGACCATTATAATTTATTAAAATACATTAGAACAAGAATATTATACGTTCTTGACCAAATAAATACATATCATTAGCAGTTCATAAATTATATTAACATTTTTTAAATGATCGATGTTACTAAATTGTATAAAGATTCAATCTAACACTATAAGATGATTGATGGCACATTTCAATGAAAGTCTTTTTTATATTGTATATCTTTTTTGACGTCAAATATTTTTTAATATAAAATAAGTCGAATATTGTAACACTATCGTGAGAAAACTAAAATATGATGTTATAGAAAATAAGGTTCAAACGAGAATTTCAATATAAAACACGTGAAAAGACTTTGAAAGTCCATCAATAGAATTTTTTATATAAAATATATGAAATATGAATGTAAGTAAAAAATTATCTATATTTTGGCTGTGGATTTTTTTTAGTAATTATTTTGAATTATCGTAAGTATGAAAAATACTTAAATAAGATAAATAATTATGTATCAACTATAAAAAATATTTTTTAGATAAATTAAGATTAAGATTTATATTTTAACGAAAATTTTCAATTATGTTTATACAAATTATTGATACTAATAATCTATAGATAATTTTAGCTTATGAATACATATATCTATAGGCCTAATTACAGTTTTTACACTTCAAATATAATGTTAAATTTAAACTTAAAATACAACGTTTTACACTTCAAACTCATTTATAGGAAAGTGTTATAATTCTGTTGATTTCATTAATTGCTATGACAACGTCATAAAAATATTTTCCTATAATTTAATTTAAAACTGTAAGAAATTATACACACAAATTAAATTTCTCAATATTATGTGCTCGGAACATTCAGAGGAAATCTTTTTAGATTCAGAGTAATGACGAGCAAAGTGTACAGTATGAATATCCCTGTTGGAAAATTTGAAACAAGAGTGGTCGTCTAATATGGAATTGATGAATGGATGGGACATGAAAAATTCAATGTTAGTTAAAAGCTTGGGGAGGTTTGTGTGGTTGAATGTGAGAAGTATGAAGTCTCAATCATGGACATTGATTGACAATAATTTGGTGTATTTCCTTTTATCAATTGATTCATTGTTTTCTTGGTTTATCTAGCCCTGTTCATAGTATAGTGTCAAAAAAATGTCATGCGCTTTTTTATTTAGAATTTTTCTTTGGATTTGTTGTAGAGAAATCGAAAGAGCAACTCGGATACAGTTACAACCACAGCCGCACCATGGTGAGCCAAGTTTCTTTGGCTCCAGTGCCGCAGCAGGAGAGACGCGCACCGGGCCAAGGTAGTGTGCATGTCTCTTTCTGAAGGAATTTGCACATTTGACGGACGACGGCTTCCTGTGGCCGAAGCAGACGTCGTCCTCGTCTCGGAAAATAGAGAAATGAGAAACGCACCAAGATGAGCACCAATATCACAGAGTATTTGATTCTGAAGTCTTAGAATATATAATTTTGATGTATGTACATATGTAACGAGATGAAATTTGAAATAATATGTTTCAATTTATTTATAAAAACCTCATAGTTTATTTAAAATTAGTCGAATAGGATGTTGATTGAAAGATGACAATACATTATGTCTTCCATGTTGATAATATGAGGATGTGTAGCAATGTTTTAATTTCAGAGTGCCATTTATTATGATAGGTATTTAAAAAATATTGATCCTTTTGTGGTTTTTGTTATGGAAAGTATAATGAAAATAAATTTAGCGAAATATTGAAAAAATTAATTTTTTTGATGTGTGGATATTTACCATTTGAAAAAATGTTATAATTTAATTCAACATTCCATTTTTGCATTTATGTGTTTAGTAAAAAAAATGTTTTTGCAAATGTATATAAATCAGAAAAAATATATTTTGTTAGTATTATGAAATAAAGAATCAATAATTTATTGTTAGAATATTTTTGAATTGTGTCATTTAAGTTATAAGAAATAAGTACATATGTATACATAGAAATTTATGAAATAAAATACTATTTAAAACATTAAAAATTTATTTTCAGGAAATAAAATAAATTAAGACAAAAATATATATGGAAATTATTTTCTACACTTACATTAATAGCATTAGTGCAATGAAAATAAATCAAAGATTTTTTTTTAATATCTAAAGTGCCAAACTACATAGCAAAACATTGAACTGTAAAAATTGTTATAAATGCAAATAAAATTATGAAACTTTAGCGATCAAAACTTTCGTGTACCTTTTACGCAAATCACAAAAATAGCATTGAAACTCAATCAAATGTTATCACAGTTTCTTCTTTTTTATCACGTAAATAAAAAATATAAAAATTTTATTTACCATAGAATCGTTTCTCTCTAGTAAAAGAGAAAGTTGTGATAAATTTCCAAACATTTTAATATATGAATATAAAATAATAGGTTGAAATTTACCAAAAATATTTTTGTTACATAGTAAAAACTATACATAAGTACCATCAAAATCAAAATTCAATTTCCGAAAAATATCTAATGGACATTAATACTGATATATATAATATTAATCACTCGAAAATCCACCGTCACTTTTATCGTGCGATTTAAGCTCGTCGCTCACATCTAAATGAGGACTATTTCTTAGGCTGGGTTCTGAAAACCCTTGATCATAGTCTTGCGACTGAGACAAATCGTTGAGTGTCGGCGCTTTGGCTAAAGCAGGAAAAGGCTCTTGAGAATATATCACGCTTTTGTTTGTGGACGAACCACACATTCCGGGATCAACGGGTAGGATGATCGATTTGTTCGATTCAAAATGCGAAGAGCAGATATCTAAAGGAATAGGAAACAACTGCTCTGATGAACATTCATCGTAGCAACGCCTCTTAAACGTAGAAGCCAGGAATCTTTGGCAGTGAAGTCTCGAATGTTCGACTCGTACGGATTGAGTAGTGTTACTGAAAAATAAAGTAATAATTGGATTTGCATGATTAAGTATTGATATTTTGCAAAAGTAACCGAACTGACCTAGTTTTTCTCAAAACAGGTCTACCTAGTTCGACACTCATGTCGAGAGAATACAATTTAGCCAAAGAAGCTAACTTTTCTTTTTCTTCGAGATCGTTATTGAAACATGGCAACTTTAATTCGTCTTGGCACGAATCTTGTAAAAACCTCGACAACTGTTCATTGGCAGCGCTGAGAATCGTGAAACCTGGACGTTCGTCCCTCAACCTTCTACAACCAGCTCTTAATTTGCGAATAGTAGGAGGTCCGAAACTCGCAGAATGCTCGCTATAGCAATGATCGCTTTGCGGAGATTTTTCGCTTAAATTCAAATCGCTAGAAGACGTTTTTTGTAATGAGAAATTTGTTCTTGGTATATATTGTTCGTCTTTATTTGTATGATATTTTCCGTCATGCAAAGCATTGAAAGAATGGAAAAATGCTTCGTTCACGTTATTATTTAGCAAACCAGCATTTTTGACATCAGCAAAACTAGTATACGTTTCTGTCAAAGATGTGGGTTCGTTAGGAGATGCGACACAATTGGAGTAAGTGTCTAAAACTGAACCAGCGTCGGACATCATGGTATCATCTTCCATCAGCTGCATATCAGCGTTCATATCTAAATTTATATCAGTCTTTTGTAAAGTGGAGTCAGTCTTATTTTTGCAGCTGCTCAACCCTTGTTTCGGTAAGAATTTATCTTTTTTCAAAGGTGTTTTATTTGATTGCTGGACAGCAGTTTTCGAAAGACCATTAGGCGACGGTCTTTGTACTTTGAGATTTAAGTTTTTGCTGAAAGATGAGATTTCGTCGTTTCCTGGCCAGTCAGTTAATTCGTCGTCTCCCTCTCTATCACTATCGTTAGTAACGACTCCTTCCGAATCGCTACTGCTAATAGAACTAGAACTTACAGCATCGTTGGCAATAGTACAATCCATGTTTATATTCGAGTCATCAAATTGCAAAGGATTTCTTAACTTTCCTTCATTGGATTTGTGATGAGATTTGTGTTTTCTGCTATGGCTTTTTTCGTGTTTCTTTGATGGTTTTGAGTTTTGATTCTTTGTGTCATTGTCAGGAAATGCAAAGAATGGAACAGAAAAAACTGAAGGGGGTTTTGTTAAAGGTTTTCCAAATATAGGAGTAGTATCACATGTAGTGGCAGGAGGTCGATATACAAAATTAAACGAAGAGCTTCCAGGTATTTGGCTTGGTGTGAAAGACGATAATGATATGCTTTGTAATGCTGATTCTAGTCCATTTTTCATACCTGCACTTTTGACTGGAGCCAAAATTTTATCTTTGAACTTGGGAACTTTATCAATAGGAAGGTATTTCTTTGAATTTTTGAATTCTAGAAATGATTTAGACGTAGTTTTGCCACAAAAGTAAGACTTAGACGCACATCCACCGCTGAAAGATCTTTCTCTCATCTCTCCAAGTTCACTTCTTTCTCTATGAGACCATTTACGTTTTCCACAAAATGCATTGGACCTATGTCTGAAATGTCAAAATCGAATCACTATTCAAATCTTAACTGTAAATAACATAAAAACTAATTCGACTAACCCTTCTTGGCAACCGAGTTTAAATATTCGTTTCTTTTTACTGATCAACGTAAAAGACGTAGAACCTTGTAAATTTAATACTGAACAATTCTTAACGTTTATCTGAAACGTAAAATATTGAGATTAAACCAACTCGAACCGAACAAAATCTAAACAAGATCAATCTTACATGCGCAGGTGTTCCTATCAACAACGGCGGTGAAGATTTTCCGTTGCAATGATCGGGATAATCGATTGCCATTTTTTTGAACTTTCT
Source organism: Hydropsyche betteni (assembly GCA_028571205.2). Lineage (NCBI taxonomy): Eukaryota > Metazoa > Arthropoda > Insecta > Trichoptera > Hydropsychidae > Hydropsyche > Hydropsyche betteni. The sequence goes on from JAOXNN020000009.1 coordinate 76,063, forward strand.
TTTGCGCCGAGCATTCGGAGGTTTTGCAGGAGAAAAATTTTCGTTGAATGAATCAGACTCGAAATTCCCACCGGGACAATAATGAGAGACTCTATTTCCTTGTTGCAATTGATTCAATTGTGGATCGTCAGAGTCAGAGAGTTCCTGAAAATCAAAACGAGTTATAAATCTTGTATTATAATACAAAAAGGCTACTATTTGAATGGTCAGAATTTAAATACGATTTTGGTCACAATTTTTATCCCATTTATCAGAATTTATTTGACATTGGTCAGAATTTGAATCGTGTTTTGGTCAGAATTTTAATCAAAAAGGTCAGAATAAATATTGAATGGTCATAATTTTAACTGAGTTTGTCAGAATTATTATTAAGTGGTCAGAATAATAGAACCCTAACCTAACCTAATCCATTTTGACCGTTTCGTTATTAAATTCTGACCATTTATTATTTTATTCTGACAATTCATCATTTTATTCTTACGAAAACGTGATTGAAATTCTGACCATTTAATTTTTTGCCATACAAAAACGTATTAATTTACGTACATTTGATACAATAGCAGGTTGAGGAGGGCTGCTGGAACTTCCATCTTCGCCAACACCCGCAATACAAGTGACTGCTGTGGGGTTAAAAAAAATTAATATAGTTTAACTACAATTATTATAACGAGGAAAGCATTTTTTGATATTCTTACGCAAATTCCCGGTCGATCTTGTTCGTCTTCTTAATCCGAATTTCTTACGCCCTTGTTTATTACAATTACTTTCTTCTAATGCGAGATTCAAATCATGAGATAATCGCTCCATTTCGATTTCTAGTATTCGATACTAAATACTTATATACTTGTGACCATATTTTAACTTAAAAAAATAACAAAAACATCAATTAAAGGATTTATCGAAAACATTCTATAAATTGAATCTTTACATTATTATTAACATTTGCTTGATTGTTAAAAGATAAATTGAAACTTATATGGATATTTTTATTGCAAAAAACATATAGATAAGTCGAATATTATTAATTTTTATACAGTTTTGAAATAGTATGTTAACAAAGGTACAAGAAAAAGAATTGATTACATTACAACATCTTTTTAACTTCAACATGGTTTAAAAATCTAAAAAAAAATGGTATTATTATGGCAAAATAGCAAGATCCAGACATGGCCGATATACAATTATACAGGAGATATGTTTCCAAACCTCGGTCGTAGGTAGAATCTGTATATATTTTTTTTTTAGTGGTTTTACTTACTTTCATTAATACAATAATTAAATAATAAATAAATGGCATTTGAAAATCTTCCACTGTTTAGGTCCATCATTTCAAATTTTTGCATTCCTTCATTAATTAATGCAATTAAAAGCAACAGCCATTTCTTTCTATACGATTTTTTTTTTTTTGACGGTTCTACATTCTTGGGTGTTTATTTCTCACATCCGCTTGAGATTTATCATTCAATTTAAAAAAAAAAAATAATTAAAAATAAAAATTTCGGTCGTAAGTGCGAACCGTCGTAAATCGAGGACTACCTGTAGTTATTATTTGAAAATTTATCATGTTTTTCGACGATTTCACATGGCGTTATTTTGTCGCATTACACACATTTTCTATGAAGTATATTTGGACGGAAGCTCCATTCAAATATATTGACAGAACCTCTCTACAATTTGTATAGGCCATACATTTTATTAATCTCAAGAACGTATCCCTCATAAAAAGAGACTGGTGTCTTCCTAAAGAACTATAATCGAATCACCATACAGTTATCGATTGAAATTCAAAATGTTGAACTGTAATAAGCAAATGTGGCACAACCAAGTATGATTTGTAATTCACACCAAACGTCAAACTACATATAACTATATTGCCATTGTTTGGATGCAAACGAAACAGTTATGCAAATCTAACATCCATGATACTCGTTGAAACAATAAAATTGATCGAAATGAACCAGAATGGGCCATAAAATGCAACGAAACGTATTAACACACGATTCTTGGATGAAGGTGAAGGTGAACGTGAAAGGCGTACGCCAGAAGCCGCAGGAAACGAGCGGGCTGAAAGGAAATGTGAACGTCTGCAATGCTTACCGAAGGCTTCGATTTTCAAGCAGAATCGAACATGTTTGATGCAGGGATCGCTTTCCTTTCTCCACTGTTTACATCAAAAGACAGCTCAGCTGCTCTGCTGCCATTGCCCTCTGACATGTGCGTGTAGTTGTGCTAGTTCGTTCTAAACGTTCTGTTTTCTGTCCTTGTGTATTTTGATAAATTTTTGTTTATTTATTTTAATGTCGTCTTTACACTATAAATTCACGCTTATATAAATCGAATTCAGTCTTTTGAATTTCAAATTAAACATTTTACTAATCAAATACAACCGTGAAAAATTTATTGATATTGCATTAGGTAGTCGGATGCCATGCGCGCTTTAAAGCGCAATTTGTGGTTTTTCATGCGTCTCGTTTCAGTTTCATTTTAAAAACTAGTATATAGGCCCAATGTTAATAGCATCGGCCGTAAATATATAGTGTGCAAAGTTTGAAGAAAGTCGAAAACTCAATGTCCGTACCCGATTTGAATATTTAATATTTAATAAATAAAATCAAAATAGTTCATTCGTTATTGTTGATTTTCGAACTTTTCTACAGAACGGGCGAGAATGATGTAGGTAAAAAGTGTAGCGATTATAGCCGTTATTTCAATGAGCATACAGGCTGAATTGGAATGCATTAGAACTTGCGTAGTTAGTAGGTAATGAGCATCATATTATAGACGTTAACTATATATGTACTCATAAAGACCTTGATACTTTATAAAGTCGCGAGTTTCATTCGACAGCCACGCAACACACACACACACGCGCGCGCGCGCGCGCGCGCGCGCCCAGAAATACCAGATTTTATATAGGGCCGCCCTGGCGAACGAGTAGACCGCGGGTCACGCAGAGACCCGCGGGGTACTT
>JAOXNN020000009.1:79133-91403 GCA_028571205.2 Hydropsyche betteni
TTTTTTCGTTATCGTTAGTAATTTCACATGTGACCATCGATTGTACGAAACGTCAAACGTGCGGACGCAATCTGAACGTAGTACAATTTTCAGCGCTGCTCAAACCCAGAACGTTACATAAACGCGTTCCCATGGATTTAAATATGAGCGTTAAGTCCTAAGTCATAAAGCATAATATTGCATACTAGCAGTTCTAGTTAGTGATGAAATTAGAAAATGCCTACCGTTATAAACTGCCTATAACATATATATAAAATGGATGTTTGCATATTTGTCAGACGTCGTTTCACTCCAACACCATTCGGCCGATCACTATGAAAATTGGTATGTATTTTTTTGTCGAGAAAGTTTTTGTATCATTAAAACAAAAAAAAATTCGGAAAATAAATTCAGAAAAAAATTCATAAAAAATTAAGTATGAAGATTAGAAGATCTGTCGTTTATTGAATTTAGTTGCTTTGGTTACGTATTTCATAGAATCATATCAAACTGTTATAATACAGACGGGTAGGACGTCTGACGGGTTCAGCTAGTATAAAAATATAAATGCTTATTTTTTGATGTACCTTTTTGTTGTTTGTTATTAAAATATTTTTTTATATGTATATAAATTAAATTTCTATCTGTAATAACTTTCATAGCATATTTCGTTCGTCCAATACTATAAATTCAAGTTGTTAATATAAAGTAGATACTGAAAAACTGAAGTAAAAGTTACAACCTGCTCATTATGAATATTTTTTATGTAATTATTTTACAAATCATAGAACATCTATTGGTGATTTAAATGGTTATGTATAATATTCAGCAATAATTAAAATTCATAAGATTTTTCCGTTCTAATAAAAGAACAATGATTGAAATTCCGGCAATATTTTATGGCTTCCAATAATTGGTCTTTCAATGTAATAGAAAGACCTTATGTGTTTTAATCGTTGTTCAAAATCAGATGCATTCAATTTGATTTCCAAGGATTTCTCTATGACCTGTAAAAATTTAAATAAAAAAGATTGAAAATGCAAAAGTTGGGACTTTCCAAACCCTTTAGTTTTTCAGTGGCCACTCTATATTTCAAGTTAAATTTTCCAGTGATTCTCATATTACATGTTTTTTTAAGTGTTTTATTTTTCGAATCATGCGTAGGTTAGTTACTTAAACAGTAATTTAATATTAAATAAAATTTTAAAATAAACCAATTCTTAAAATAAAAGTGTTAAAAAAATATATTTTTATTTAAATGTTACATGAAGTTAGTGTATTCAAAAGAAATTCTTAAAAATATATTTTTAAAACATAAAGAAACTTTTTAATGAGAAGCTTTGATGTCTTGTTAAAAATAAATTTTACAAAATAAACTCCGCATTCAAAAATAAACATAGTCAAATTAAAATCATCAAAGCATAAATTATTTTTTTAAATTCACAACACTATAAATAAAACAAAAAGCTTTCATTTATTTGAAAAAATTTCAGCAATCAAATTGAACGAATTATTAATTGATTTATCAAAAAGCCAAAACCCTTTAGGCGGTATATATGTGGTCAATTAACAAATTAAACGAGCCGTAATTCGTACGAAACTTTCAGTATTCCAATTAATTTCGGAATTTATTAACATACGTTGCCAATTTACAAATCAAATCACTTACCAAATAATTATTCGTAAACGAAAATAATAACAAGCAAGCCTTTAAAACCGAATCGGACCTAAGTAACGCCTTCATAGAAAACCTAACGAGCGCGAACTCCCGCATGAAGAACGCGCACGAATCCGTTGCCTTTCGAATTTTCGAATCCTTCAGAAGTTTCAGCTTCAAAAGCGAGGAATTTAATTTCCTCCCGAGCCTCGTCGTGTGCGGATGTTGTTAAAAGCTCATTGTCGACAATGAACAACGCCACGTTCGAGGGAAATCCCGACAAAGGCGAAATAAAAGGGACCCGCATGGATATAATAAAAAACGGGAAATTTTCGAAAACGCCGTACATTATTATTGCCTTCGTATTCTCGAAAGGATGTGTGAAATATTATAACGCTTAGGCGTTGCTTGGTTTTTTTTTTCTGTTTCGTAGTATCGGGAGCTTTTTGTGTTCGAGTGGAAAATAATGGTTTTTATGTGTGTGTGAATGTTGTGTTTTTGAGATTTGTTTGGGGCGGATGATTGTTTTGAATATGAACTGTGATTTTGTAATGTAATTGAGCGAGTTTTGTTCGTGGAATAACAACGGCTTTCGAACGTTATGCAGGATTAACGGTGAGAAGAAGCCTTAAGCTGTGATGAGCATAATCCGCTTTCATATTTAATTTATTATAATATATATGCTACAATATATTATATATTTTGATGCAAGTATTCACGTTTTTATGAAGAAAATTCACCCTTAGAATATACATATTGAAAAAAATCATTCGAAAGGTTCATGCAATCTTATTCACTCACGTTCTTATATATTATATAAAGCTTAAGATAATTTTTCGCATTAAAAATAACGCAATATCTACACTCTATATTCTAATGCCAATTTCATGATAAAAAAACCTTTTCGACAAAAAAATGCGTATACATGCCAATTTTCGTAGTAATCAGTCTAACGGTGTTGGAGTGAAACGCCATCATTTATATATATGTTACAGTCAAAGTGTATTATTAGTTAAAGTATTTTTTGTCTGGCATTTTCGATAATTTGTATTCGAATACAAATTGTCTAGTTATGATATTTTTCAACAGAATTAAGTACAATTTAACTGGTGCTCACTAGTTAAAATGTATTTTCAACTTGACAGATGGGTTTTTGACAGTTCAGATTTTTTTAATGAATATTTGTATTAAACAATGTGTATATTTCATTTCTACATTTGATTATTGAAAAGATTTTAATGATATAATAACTCAACAAAGCATTCACCACAAAAACTTTAGTTTTGTATCCATATTAATGGACGAGTGACGTTTAATGGCCCGTGTTCCCCAGTGGCGTTGGCAACACTGGCTTTTTGATGTACGTTAAAATACATACTGTCTGACTCTGGCCAGTTAAATCATATTTCCATTATATCAGATGAAGTAACTATACATGGGTTAGATAAAACATATTTCAACTAGTCAAAATATATTTTAACTGTGAAATATACTTTGACTGTAAAATATATAATACAAACAAACAAACATCCATTTTTATATATGTAGATAGATATTATGTGGTTTTAATTTCAGCAAAATAATTCAAAAATATCCTCTTCCACGCAAAAACAAGGCGTTATCTCAACTTCATATTCCCCAACTGCGATTTTCCCCCGTCGATTTCCACACATTTTCTTCAACCCCACTCACGCTCGTAACCCGAAACATTAGTTACAAAGCCTCGGGCGTGTCTTAATCATCGGCGATGTTTTCGCCGCCATAACAACATCGAGCCTAATTAAGATAGGACCTCGGAAAATCGGACCCGAGTTTTCCCAGGAGTTTTCCCGCAGCGTTTGTGTCGTGTCCAACCCACACCGCGGCCTTCCATAAATAGAAGATCTCGTTTCAGGTGGGAAAATTCGATCGGTGTACACGTAATTAGTTTAGTGATCGAATATCCGATGATGCCACTAATATCGTGTTGCTGTTGATTCGTTTTAATTGTGATTGATAGGTCAGTTATTGGATGGATCTAATAAAAAAATAACTAAACGTGCCCTTCTGATTTAAGAGTGTGGAAAAAATTTAAATGTGCATTATATTATATAAAATAAATGTGTATTGAATAAAATTAGTGTATATAAAAAAATAATGTTAATAATTAAAATTAAATTAAATTAATATTTTAACAAAAAGAAGCTTTGATAGTTGAAAGTTGTATTGTACTGTTTGTGGAAGAGACTTTATTTTGGTGAAGTTGTCGCCTCTCGATCATTTCAACGCACAAACCATTCTTTCTATTGCTCATTTCATATTTTTTAATGCTCACTTTATAATGCACAAATTATTTTTCCCATTGTACACTACAAATAAAACGATACTCAATACAAGATTCTTTAATAAAACAGAAATAATGCACATCATATACTATTCTAATGCACAAGTAATTCTAATTATATTATGTATTTCTAATTTCTATAAATAATTTTTAAAACCTTTTCAGTTAATTAAATTTACTTACCGAAAATTAAAACAATTACCTTTATATCTTGTAATATAAATAATAACATTTATCCAACATCTTCAAACAGAAAATACAGGAACAATTTATCAAACATCGATCAAAATTCATAATTCGCAACAAAGCTATCAACGTGAAAATCTAAAAGCGAGCCAACGAAAAACGGGAAAATTAATGGAAAGAGCCCATCTACTAAAATAATGCGAATTCAAGAAACGTCCTTTAAAGGTCGGGTGATTTATTCATCGAATTCTTCTCTTTGTTATATAAAACGTCATTTTTCGGATGATATGAAAGGGGAAAAATGGCGGGGAAAGGATTACTTTTAAATGGCTCAATCGAGTCGTTACAATTAAATCGAAATCGCATTAAGTTCAGACAAGGTACGAAGATTAGTATGAAAAAATGGTTAGTGCTTTTATTCTTCCTGAAACTGATTGCCTTTTGTCTTTTATCTAATTATTCTAATTGCACTAGGAATAATTTGAATTCTGAGTGCATTTCTGTGAATGTGCTTTAAATGAAATCACGGTAGGACGTTCGTGCTTCGTGCCATTTATATGTTACAGTTCTTATATAAAATCTGTTTTGAATTTTATGCAATTATGGAATTTCAAAAAATATAATATATTTCCATTTTTTTTTAAATAAATTTAATTAAAAAACCAAATACGTTTAGAGAATACGTGAGATGCAAAATTTTAGCAGTATTAGGAAATATACAACTTCATACTAACCCGAACAAGTTTGTAACACCCGGTTACGTTTATTAAATATATATACAGAAAATACAACAAAATTTATATATTTTTCCAACCCTACCTTCATTTTGAAACAAAAATTTATTCATCGAAAAACAAAACTATACAAACAATCCGAAATGACGACAGAAACGTCAAACTCGCATCGCGCTTACATCAAACCCGACACGTGTCAATTGTCCAAACCGTGATCGATTCTCAAACGAAATTGCGCGAAATAAAACAAACACGAAATCCGCAACGATAAAACAGCACTTTTTGCCAACAGAACGGCACACGAATCGGAAAGCTCGCAAACGGCTCCCGCTCGCATTTTCCGGGCGCTTTTCTTTTTTTCGCATTATTATCATCGTTATTATATCCGACGAAAGGCTCGCTAAATAGTCGAATATCTAGATAGAACCGCCAGATTCGCAGATATGTCGTAACGACGGAAAAAAACCCCGGGAAAAATCCTTCAACTTTTAACGCCGGGATTAATCCGAGTGCGGTCCGCCATTAATGAACGGACGGGTAAAAAGAGACCCGAAAACTTTACGATGAATGGCCGTTTTGCGAAAGAATAAATAAAGAGAGTTTTTCCGCGGAGAATGCGAAAAATAAACGGCGCAAGTTCGCGCAGTGTCAGCTTTGAAATTTTATAGTTTTATATATTCTGCGAGGGAAATTTTTCGTTTGAATAATTCGTGTTTAGTTTGTGACTTTCGAAAGATAATGTTTGGTTTTGATCTTATAATTTTTTCTGTAAAAATTCGTTGATGATTAATACGGTCTTGAATTTCAGATGAAAATTAAAGGTCGTTCCTCATGATGTGTATAACTTTAAGTAACACATAAAAGTAAAATAAATACAAATTTGTTTTTACTCAACTATTTTTGTATAATTAGTTCATACTTGCACTTGCATTCATTATACCTCATCTTTAAGTTTTAAAATTCTTAGGTCAATCGTATCAGAATTCCAATATATTATTATACTATAAATTCATTTCACTAATCATTTCCATGATCAAAATGTTATAAAATTTTTATTCGAAATCACATCATTCAATTTTCTTAAATGATATTCATAACACCTTCAAAAACATTATAAAACTGATTCAGTGCGATTGTGAAAAATATGCAAAAATATTCATACAATTTTTTTTATATTGAAACATTCAAAGCTTTATAACAATTTTAATTGCTTTTTCTCTGTAATAAGTTTTCAAAAGCGTGCTCCGAATCTTCATAAAATGTTCATAGCACAACGCAACAACTTATTTGAATGTAAATAAGAAAAGTCTTAACTTTTCATCAGAACTTCGAAAACCCACACACACAAGAAATAATCAAATAACAATAAAGCGATACTGAAAAAAAAAAAAAACAGCAAACTTTCGCGAAAAATCCGAGTTTCGCGCTGAAAGAGAAAAAAGTCAGTTCGCCGTGAAATAAAACGCTTTTTAAATTTTCAATTCGCGCCAAAGAGCCGGCTCTTTCGCCGTCGGGTATGCGAAAAAAAATGTATTATTTTTTGTTTTCATTTTCGTTCTATTCCAGAGGTGGAAAAATGTATGTAGATTTTTTTCAGTATTTATTTCAGTTGTTTCGGAGCTTAAAAGCCGACAGCTTCTCGATATTGAAGTCAATGTTTTACGTTCGATTTCTATCGCGTTACCGTCGAAGAAAAAAAGTTAATCCTCGTCCTGATACGTCTTGATACGTCGAACCTTTTTCGGCTTTTTCCTTATTTTTTTTTCGATGTCGGAACAAAATTAAAAGCGAGAGAAAAAAGTTAGTAGACTGATAACTTTCGTGACGGGGTGTGGTTACGAATCGAATTCGAACATTCAATTCCGACATGTCCATATTCATTTATCTTACCTTTTTTAAATGAATTTACTTCCTTCTATTAAAATTTATATATATTTTTATACAAAAGGTTCTGTATATTATTTATATATCGCTTGAAATGGGTAAAAACCAATTTTCAAATTATCTATGTACTTAAAATGTAGGTAAGTTACGTCACATTTTTTTAATTGCGTTTTCTATTAAAATCATAAAAAATCTTGAACTTTTTGGAAAAATTAACCAATATTTGACATGTATTAAAAATATTTTTTCTACTGGTAACTTTCCGATTATCATTTTCTAGAATGATCTTTTTATGATTTGTTGTACAAAGTCGATCCTTACGTCTGTGGTTCTGGATATCCTTTAAAAACACATTGCGGCACTTTGATGTCAGCAATACGAGTCTTACACAGTCCTCCATAGATATGTCGTAAGACAAATCAACTGTTAAATTTGTAAGATGATGTTAAACATTAGAAAATTATATATCAACATCAAAAAACACTAATGAATTGCATTAAATTTCACAAAAACGCAAGATTTTTCGCATTTTTTATAAAAAACATGATTATACAAACGTTGCGTAACACATTATACACATATTATATAATATGAAAATTTGATTCCAAAATCTATTCAACATAAAATATTATATGATTTACATAAAAGTGAATAATATAAAAATAGTTCTTATGTATTGCAATACACCATCATTTTTCAAAAAATATTGAAAAAGCTCCGTACAAAATGGACCCTTTTGATAGCACTTTCAGTTTTGATAGATCGCTTAAAAACTCGCACAAAGCGCTCGAACCTATTTTTCAGTATTGTCATGGATAAAAATACCATATATATTTTATATGATATATTTATATCGAAATATACCATAATATAACTATGTTTTATCATGGTGTATTGGAGTATCAGTCGCATAGCCCGAAGCGCATTTAATAAAGGGTTGCTGTGTTGACAAGGGACTTGGTCCACTGTTGGCGAAATTATTAATTTCAGGGGTGGTTAAATTTTTTCAGACTCACCCGAAGTTTTTTTAATCAAAACTTTTCAAACACGATCAATAATGAATACGATTTTTCGATACTTTTCAAAGCGAAACATAGATGTCACATAAAAAAAAATTTTTTTTATATTTATATACGAATATTTTTCCATGTGCGATGTTTTAATTTGAATCGCACTGGGTCTGAATGACGTACATAAATTTTTTCCGAGTCATTGAATATAAAATATTGCGTGTTTACGATATTTACGATCAGGCTTTATACATATGTGAGCCGTATATTTTGTCGAGGTGTGCGATTTTTTTATGGGCGAAAATTTCATAGCTTTCGATCGGGCGATATGGAGGTTCGAAAAATGGCTTTGCAAGCTACGTTCCTTTGTAGGTTTATCTTTATGGCTTTTTCTTGGGGAAGAATCAACTATAAACTTGTATCTCAGGTGTTGAAAACCCATTAGATGCGAAACTACGTTCTTTACATTCGATCTTATTTACGCTTTCTCTTGAATATATTTTATATACAAAATAATAGAGTACATGAATGTAAATATTGTTTTGATCATTTTTTTCTTATCTGTTTCACAATGGTGACGTTTTAATGATAATCTGAAAAAAATCGAATCGATTTGAATCTAAATGGCATAGATTTATCGGTAAATTACTTTTCAATATTAAGAAATATGGTGTAATATAATATTATCTTTTATATTTGAGATTTTATTTTTATACTGTGAATATATCTGTTTGTCACATTTTTTGATATATCGCGTCGACAAACTTTTGACATTTCCTCTTTATATTTTATGAGAGAGTTACCAACTTCTGTAATATCAAAATATGTTTATCCGAATCTCGTTTGTATTATATTTTTGAAAATGAAAATTTTAGATTGATTTCTGAAACGATCGAATATTCAACAATTATGTCATTCGCAGTTATAACTATGTAATTTTTTTAGAATATTGCTTTTCGATATAACAAATGTATCTGATAGTATCTTTTATGCTATGTTTGAAATTTTCGCACTGTGAATGTATTATTTTTGACATATTTTTCTTATGTTTATGAAATAGTTAGCAATGCACGTTAGCACTTTCATTTGAATTTCGTTGTCATTCATACAAATTGAATACATCGAAAATATTAACGGCAGATAGTTTTTAAAATAATTCTGTAGACAGTTATCGATTTCATCATTTTATTATAACTATTGTAATTCAGAAAAAATCTTCTACTCAGCGATAAGATTATACGTATTCAATAGAAGCCCATTAACTATCATTCATATTTCTTTTACAATGCGCAAAAACTAATCGTAAATCATAATCAACCATTACAAGCAAATCCTTACAAAGAAAACATATTGATAAAAAAAGTATCAATATCTTTTCGAAGATCTTTGATCTTCTTAACACATGTAGATTTCAGATCAATTTTCCAAATGATTTCAATATTATAATATTTTATGACTTCTATGATAATTTTTTTTATTTTATTGAAAAAAATTATATAACAATTTTCGTTCTTTTTTTATCTGTGATAATATATGCAAATCGTTAATATTACATTTCGAATTCGATTTATCCAACTTCATGTATTATTTTATAGTTTTTACACACCAAATATAACATTTTCAACATGAATTCAACCACGAGAAATTTATCAAAATTTTATAAAATATTTTAATTAATTAGAATCATACATTCTGTTCTTTAATACGACTGATTATCCCAGTAAACTATTTCTACATACACTTATAATTTTATCTAAAATTAACTACTATGGATATGTTTATACGTTTCTTTTATATTTGGCAACAAATTAAATGATCAGGATTTTAATCAAAAACGGTCAGAATAAAATGATGAATTGTCAAAATAAGATAATAAATAGTCAGAATTTAATAACGAAACGGTCAGAATAAGTTAGGTAAAGTTAGGGTTCTTAGTATTATTCTGACCATTTAATATTAGTTGACAAACCCAGTTAAAATTTGACCATTCAATATTTATTCTGACCCTTTTGATTTAAATTATAATCAATTTCAAATGAATCCTGATAAATGGAATAAAAATTCTGACCGAAATCGTATTTGAATTTTGACCTTTTGAATAGGAAAAAAATTAAATGATCAGAATTTTAATCATGTTTTGGTCTGAATATTTCGGTCAGAATTTTAATCAAAAACGGTCGGAATAAAATGATGGATTGTCAGAATAAAATAATAAATGATCAGAATGACGAAACGGTCAGAATAGGTTAGGTTAGGTTAATTTAGGGTTCTTAATATTATTCTAACCATTTAATATAAATTCTGACAAACCCAGTTAAAGTTCTGACCATTCAATATTTATTCTGATCCTTTTGATTAAAATTCTAATCAATGTCAAATGAATTCTGATAAATGGGATAAAAATTCTGACCGAAATCGTATTTAAATTCTGACCATTTAAATAGGCAAAAACTTAAATGATCAGAATTTTAATCATGTTTTGGTCAGAATAAAATGGTGAATTGTCAGAATAAAATAATAAATGGTCAGAATGACGAAACGGTCAGAATAGGTTAGGTTAAGTTGGGTTCTTAATATTATTCTGACCATTCAATATTAATTCTGGCAAACCCAGTTAAAATTCTGACCATTCAATATTTATTCTGACCATTTTGATCGAAATTCTGACCAAAACATGATTAAAACTCTGACCAACGTCAAATAAATTCTGATAAACGGGATGATAATTCTGACCGAAACCGTTTTTTTTTTCAATTCCGACCACAGTAGCCTTAACAGTAGCAATAGTATCCTGGAACAGTAGCCTTAAAAAACACATTGATTAACTAGCTCGTCGTCCTTCGCCAGATCTCATCGTCGATCGCATCCGACGACGACACAATCAATAGTCGATCTCCGACACGGCATCCACTGGCCAACCTTCGACCCCGTCTGCCAGACATCGACCACCCCCGAACCCCCCCGCTTAACCACCCACAAACTGGTCCGCTTAACCGCCCACCCGCCCACTCCCGACCGACTCCCGGGTCCCGAATTTCGGCCCGAAGGTGCCCGTTTTGGAGATGTCGTAAATCACAGGTGGAGTTCTCCTCTTACTTCTGCATGATGTATGACGGGCATCAATAATTCTCGTATAGTTCAGTGGAGACAGTATCTCTTCGATTGTGGTGTGTATGGATAGTTGGGGTTTTGCAATCGGGTTTTTTTTTGTGTCGTTTGCGTTGTGAGTTTGATGGTTGTTTTGGACTATTTTATGAGTGGGTTATTGAATTGTGTTTTGGAGTGAAATTGTTTTCGGGTTCGTTTGATGTGAATTGTTGTTTTTTGTCGTAAGATTATGGATTGTTTGTTGAGGTTTGTGAAAAACAGTAGACGAATTTTTGATAAAAATTTATAGATTATGTTGAAATTCAATTATTTTCTAAAGAAAGATAATATAAAAATGATTATCTTTTGATAAGGAAAAATTATTGGAAAAATAATTTTTAATCAATATATTGTATAGCACTATCTAAGATAGATATCAACAAAATGAATCCATTTATAATATGGTTTATAATAGAGTTTTTCAACCTTGTGCAAAAATCTTTTAAATTTACCTAATAAATTCTGAAAAAAAAAATAGTTATTTTTACCAAATGATTAACAGTAATAAGTACAGCTGAATCATTCATCTCACATTTATTTAGCCAATAGAAATCTTCATTTTTTATCAGAAACTTTTTTCGTACAAATATATAACAGTGTGGCAATTTTTTTTTTGAAATCAGGTTGCTATATAAAAAAACATTTTCGAAAATTTTTTTTTTCTTTCCAAAAAAATGCATTGCACTAGTCTATAAATAAATTTTGCTTGAATCCGATTTTTTCAGAACAATAATCTTAATTTAAAAAATATTAGTACAATATAATATATACATAAAAAAATGGATACAATTTGATTAAATTTTTCAAATCATCCACTTTTGACTATCGAATTTTCAATTACAGTCCACCACTAAAAAGGTTTTTCATCACTCATCTGATACATCCAATTCTTCGGAACAACCCACCACTCAACCCTTAAACATCTTTCTTTTTTTCAAATAACAACATCATCGTATAGTGCACTCTATCAGACGAAGTTCGATCGCATACACACAGAGGTGTCGAGCGAGCGTAACAAAAAGCCCACACTACACCACCTGACAAAAATATATAACTCTCCTATAAATTTCAGCACGAAAAAAAATAATGAAATGGAAAAACACGCGTTTGCTTGACGGGTGACACTCTCGAACGAACTGTTAACGAGTTGTTTCAGACTTTTTTCAGATCCGGCGTACTTTTTCACTTTTTCCCCGGTGTCGTTATATCGAAATGCTTTCCGATGTGAAGTTTCTTTTGAGGATCGCACGAAAATGTTGTCGGTTTCAGGTTTCGATTTAATTTTTCATTTGAAAATGTGCGACGGAATTCGATGAAAGTGTATATATATCTTTTGAACGAGTATATATA
>JAOXNN020000009.1:91503-101635 GCA_028571205.2 Hydropsyche betteni
AGTACAAACGAAACATGTTCGAAGTGTATAAAGTCATTAAATCCGATTTGACAAAAATTCTTTTGTTACATCGGATCGTAATAATCGAAACGAAACGACGAAAAGATGTTTCACTTACATTTTTTTTCCTCTTTTAGAGCTTTTCTTGAATTCCTTTCGTTTTATTTCCTTTTATTTTTGTCGTTTCTCTTATTTGAAGATCGTTAATGCTTTTTTTTCTTCGATGGGAACGAGACGAGTTCGTTTAACTTTTCGCGCCCCTCGTTATATTCGAGAAATTAATTTCGAATGACTTTTAATAATTTAACCGGGATGTTTTTCTCGAAATTGTCCATATAAATGTTTCGAACATCCGGAAAAGTATTAATACCGATTTAGTTGCGAAAAATTTCTGATTTAACTTTTTCCGCGAAAAAATAAATTATGTTTCGGTTTTAATCTCATACGTGAAAATTGCTATAATAATTTTTCAGGTTCTGAGCACGCCTCTGACTTTATACGTATATCTGAATGTAAATTTGTGGTTGGTCCTTTCAGATTTACATGCAAATTAACTCTATTTCAACCAAAGGTTAATCATATTACGGTGCGTATAATTTATATTTAAATCATATTATTAGAGATACGAAATAATTTATTCATTGTAGTGTGTGCGTTTTCGAGGCGAGTGTTATCATGAAAAAAAATATATAAATTTATTAATTTACATATAAAATGTTACTGAAACACATTGATATTACATTAAGTATTCAAATGACTTCAACAAAACGGAATGACAGCTCATTTTCAGACGTGACTGGTAAATTTTCATGTGAAAATTCCACTCGTATACTAAACGTGAAATTACATGTAAACACACGCACTTATAATTACATTTGTTCTGCGTGATTACATTTATTTTCGACACGAATTACATTCGTTGTTCCGAAGAAAACGTGTGTTATATTTATTTTCAGCGAACAATGAAAGTTCCCGAGCTTTTCACTTTTGTATGCAAAAGATAATATTTTCGCATGACTTCGAACTCATAAAACTTCGCATTCGCAAAGTTACAAAAAATAGCACACACAGGATATAACTTTTACTATACTATTTAACTTTCGCCAATGGAAAAGGCGGTCTTTTGTTTTGAAAGTTTTCACGAATATAATATTATAGTTAAAATAGTCATTCAAAAGAATAAATTTTATTATGACAAAAATTATTTTTAAATTCGTTATGCAAATAAGGTAGGATTCTTTCGTAATATTTTTATACTATTCATGAATTTAATTCCATGTAAAATATATATTATTTCTATTATCTGCTAAACAAACGTTCGCAATTTCGAATAATCGGATTCGAATGTCCGTTCAGACGGGCCCTTTGCTTTCATGCCCTTAGTATATAATGACAAGGGAAAGTCATAAATTAAGGCTTTATTCTGCATCCTTATACGTCAGAGTATATGAAAAAATCAACTATTTTTTCTACTAAACTCTGAAATCATAGAAATATTTTCCGATTAGAATTCGTGAAATATAAAAAAAAATCGGATACAAAAATCGAAATGTCGTTTAATTTCCATTTTCCCTCCCCTATTCATTCGTAATATGTTTCGTGAATGAATGTTCGTTTTAATGAAATTTACCTACGTCCTGTAATGGCCTGTATTTACGCATAAGAATAAAACCATTTTGTATGTAAATGAAAAGCTTTTATATTGAAACATACGTGATTTGAATTTTCCCGCGTTTCATGTATTCTACAAATTTATTCATGTACATTCATTAATTTCACCGCACCAAAGGTATTATGAATTCGTTGTTAATTATAACAACTGTGTTTTTATCCATTTTATAATTGAAAGTATCATTTCTTGTATTATTTGTATTTAATTGGTCAGATTATAATAATCCATTTTTGTTAGTAAATTAAAATAATTATCTATAATATTATATTATATATAATATAATTCGTATTATGTAATATAAGAATAAATTCTATGACCTTTTTTGTCCTGAGGTGGATTATATGATATGTTGTGATTATTGTTGTGGAAAATTATTGAATTAAACTGTCAGTAAATTATATAAAATGATCTAGTTTTAAATTAAATAACCAAGAACACGAAAAAACTAACAAAAGCTTGTAAATATTTAAATTATGATATTTTGAAAAATTTTCTTGGTATTACATTACATTTTCATCCCATATGGAAACTTTGTTGATTGTTTTTAATGACCATTTTCACAAAAGCTTTTTATTTATCTAATTACTAACCAAATAATATTCGCATTTGTATTTATACATAAAGCAAAGTTCATTCAAATAAAACAATAGACTTAATTAAAATCTTACTCGTTCAAAATAATCAATTGCTCCTAAAGGTGAAAAAAAAATTGAATTAAAAGCAAACGTGCTCCGAAAATACCTCTAATAATAAAAAAAATCCCATTATTATTGTATAAGTCGACTCCGTAGGAAGGGTGGTAAAATTTCCGTTCGAAATTAAAAGAAAATTCTCTAGGGCGCTCGATTTTCCCGCACGAAAAAGTTTTCCCGAATTTTCCTCCCGTAGCGATTTTATACGGCCGCTGTGTGCGTTTTATGGCGAATTTGAATAAATTAAATGTACGTAACGTTATATTACATTTATGCTATCCATAATGGGAAACCGTACATGAACGTGTATATTGCAACCCTAATATGAATGTAATAGCGTAATAAGGCACGTTATGTGTCGATTAGGCTTAACTGTTTTTTAATTGGTACTTTTCGTGGAGATTGAATTGGTGGTTTTTTTATGGATTATTTTATTTGGAGGGTATCGTTTTATTCGGATTTATGTGATTTTTTTTATCTATTATATTATATAAAAAAATTTAATGGATGTATAAAACGTGATTGATTTTATTATTGATGTTTTAAAATTAAATTTTTGAAGTTATTTTGTATATGTATATATTTAATTAGTAAAATATAAATTTACTCTGAAAATTCTAAATATTTCAATTGAACATTCCTCAAATATATAATATGATGGAAATTTCCAATTTCAATATTAATTATCATCCAATTCTTAAATATAAAATGACTTTCATATAACTCATTCTTAACATATACAATATTTCAAAAATACAATTACGACAATATCCGACTGTCGAAAACATTCGACGAAATTGCGAACATTTCCCAACCATTTCGCGACCGGTTTACATATTTCGCAAATTAACTTCTGTATGTACCCGAAATATCCGAAAAGTTTGCGAAATTCGTCACAGGAGACAAAAAGGTTATGCTTGACCATTTTGTGTATGACTTTGTCTTTATAATTAAGCGGATAATGATGTGCACAATGGGGCTACTTTGCCGCTACGTTTCATAGTAAGTTTGCTGTGAAGGGTCGCCGGGTTTTTAGTAAGGGTTTAAGGTTCTTTTGTAGTTGGAGTTGTTTGTTGTCAGCATTTCAATGGTTGTTATATATATATTTTAATAATATTGAAAATATATATTGTGAGTTAATTTTTTTTTTGGATTTGTTTCATGTCTGAGTTCATTATAAAGGATATAAAATCTAAAGCGTATATGTAAATAAATATTTTGATATTCTTTTGAGAAATGTGTATTAACAGTAGGTTAAGTTGAGCATGTATGAAGGTACAAGAAATATAAAAAAATACTGTACCCTTTACAACGCATACGAAAGGATTTTGTATACGTGCGGATTTTCCGAGGTTTTTCCGGCTGTTACGTCGATTTTCTCCGACAATGTAACTATTTTCGAAGAATTTTTATCAACCACAATATGAAAACGTTACAGAATTCCATTTTTATTGGACCCGCGCTATAAATATTTATGCGAAATCTGAAGTTCATACATGTTTCTGGATAAATCAACGATTTGCATATTTTATTATATATTCAAATATCATTAATAATATTCAGTATGCGAAATTTTTTAAATATAAATTATACATTCACACAATTTCCTACAAAATTTATCGATTATTTATATGTAATTCCTTGTTATCTGATATTCAAAACATGTTCGCATTTCGTATTCAATATCGCATATATTTCCTTTGATTGTCGAATGAAAAATAAGCTCGTTATTCAAGTGAGACAGACCTTTTGAAAAAATAAATAAATATAATAGGATTTATTTATTTCAATATGAACCAATGGTAAATGAACGTATTAAAATTAATATATTCGAAAATTTTCAAGAATCGAATACTTATTTGAAGTATTATACCTAACATATATTTGATCGATATTTTTTATATTAATTATTCTTATTTATTGATGATAAATACTGAATGGGAAAATGTTCCCGAAATCTATTTTTGTATATAAAGAAACTAAGGTAAAAGGTAGTAATCTAGAACGAAAGAAAACGACCGCTAATACCAAAGAAAAGGCTAATCCTTCCTAGGACAAGGAAAGACACAAAACCGCAGAATCGAAAGCTGTCCGAGCATTAAGGCCGAAATATTAATGCCGGAAAAACGAAAAAGGGTCCGCTAAAATTAATAAGTCGAACAAAGTGCTCTCCTGTCGAGCGAAAAATGATATTTCACTTCTCGCCGCGAAAAATGTTGCAGAAAAGAGAATCAATTTAAGGGCTCAATAAAATATTGAAATCTTCAAAGTCTTCCTCTTCAAGGTAAGCACCCCGTGAAAGCGTTTTTCGGCGTCTAATTAAATTTTCCGATTCGACGTCCTTTGCGTACACAAACGTAGGCTTTACATTAAAATCGATAAAAAATAAACATTGGAAAATGGGAAAAATCTCTATGAAAATTTTTCGTTACACATTTTTCGTATTTAATACATTTGACTCGATATTAAAGCGCTTCGAAATACACCTCTCGAGCGATTCAATTGTGGAAAACGACAAGTCCGTGAATTTCCCACGTCGGAAAAACGCATATGGATATTGAAATATGTCGCAACAGAAATTCGATAGTATTCGAGCGTGTTGAATTCGCGCATTGTTAAAATGGATCGAATGAATCGAGTGTTCTTTTATCTGTAGTTCGCATGCATTCGGCTATTGCACATTGCAAAAATAGTTTTTCAATGCATACAGCTGTTTAAATATTTGGAATGCAACGAATTTGATTTTTATGAAGACGAGTCTTTAAAGCGAGCGTGGGTATGTTTATATTTATATTCATAGTCGTCATTCTTCGAGATGTTAGTTGATATCTAAAAATATCTTCGTTTTCCGTCTCAGAAGTTTTATTTAAAAAATATATTATGTCAATAAAAAATATGCATTAACTAGAATGACTCGCTCTGAATTCTGTACCCTTCTTTACAAAAGCAGTAGAAACGTATGAGCTTTCAGTTTGCACTTTTAAGGCGCTCACTTTGCCCCCGTTTCTGAAATTTCCTTTCACATGTGTGTGTTTTATTTATTTAGAAGTATTCTGGCTCGCTTTTAGTTTCAAACATAATCAAAAAACGAACATGAAGAGGCCTTCTTGAGTTTAACTTAATATTACTCCGAAGCATATAACTAGAAGCGAGGAGGACTCTTCGCTTTGAATATTCGGTTACAATTTAACGTGTGTTTAATTTTGTGAATAGACTCGTATACTCGTTTTGTATACATAATGCGTTCGTGAACTGTAATTTGTTATATGTGTGTGTGTGTGTGTGTGTGTGTGTGTGTGTGTGTGTGTGTGTGTAATTGAAGCTTTGACTTAAGTCTTTTACTTTGATTTTGTCTCGTAAAATTTTTTTTTTAATATGATGTATCAAATTGATTGTTCAAAGGTCGAATATTTACTTGTTGTATTATACAAATTATTATGAATATTTCATAAATTTTGTAGAATAAATGAAATTTTCATTTTCACAAAAACAAAATTGAAAAAAAATCTGAAATCTGGTAAAAAATTCTATAACGAATTTTCTTATTACAGAAAAAATACGGAAAGATAAAATATTCATAGCGCAACGAATCTCTGAAATTACTTGGATTTTTATGTTTTTTTTTTCTCACAATTTGTAATGATACGATGAAAAACATTTGCATACCTTATCAATCAGTGAAACCTCTGAAACGCGATTTTCGAATATTTTCGAAAGAAACTCGATTCAATTTACTGTTCTGTAAAACAACATTTTTACTATTTGAAAAAGTTTCCATTTGCACTATCCAATTATTTTAAAATTTCATTAAGGAAACTGCATCCAAATTTAATTGAAGATGTTCAACGTCACAGAAAATTTCAATGAAAGTTGGCTCATCGAAGTGTATTATTAGAATAAAAAATAGCACACGGCTTCCATTCGAATCGAATAAATTGCAAATAGCTTTCATCACAGAAAGATCGTCCGTTTGAATGGATTCGTTAAGGAATCTTAAAAATATCGTTATTTCAAAGCAGATCTTGAGAAATAGCAAATTGGCGCTTTTCAATTTTTTTTTCTCAAGAAGCGATTTCCTTTCAAATCACGACATGTATCAATTTGGTTAAAGAAAATATTAAATTAATCGAAAATTGTTTATAAAATCGTTAATTTTTTCTGTGTGAAAACTGGTATTATTAATTTTTTAATTCAGACTGAAAAATCTTAAAATTATAGCAAAAAACAATTATATTTTATATGTTTTTCGTGTCATTTGTGAAATTTCTTAGTTCGTGTACTATGCAATATTTTTTTGTGTCGGATGCGAACATTGTGATAGGATCTCATTTGATGTTTTTTTTTAATTTTTGGAGTAAGGAAGAATCTTTTTCATTATCTGAATTGCAATAATAAAGAAATATTTTGATTTTATTAATTAAACATTAAATATTCAAATTCAGCCAATGTTATTAACATCGGACCTATCGCTAATTTTAAACAATGAAGACGATTAGTTTTTAAAAATATCTACAAAATTCCATCCCACTATATTCTTCGCATGCAACGCAAAACTATAATACTTTGCGTCTCACTCGAACTAAGCAATTTCATGAACAACGTATAACATATGTATTTCAAGTCAATTTTATGAAAATTCAGAATACAATCGACTGAAAAAGATCACTTTATAAAAAAAAAACCCATCGAAAAGATATAAAAACAAACATTTCCGATCGCTCTTTATTACGGTCGCGTTGTTTTTATTTCGACTTGTTCTTTTGTACAGTTCGCGTGTGTCAACAAGCGAAAAGCGTTTTTATTTTCGCGATTGAAAGCATATTTCGCTAGGCTTTTCCGAGCCGTGGAGCGACTTTTTTATTTTCACTTTTTCAAAAAAATTACCGCTTTTTCTCGTCGGAAGCCGATTTTATGGGTTTTCGAACTTCGGGCCGGGTTCCGTTTGTTCTGCGAACTGGCGCGCACAAAAGAAGAGCGAAAAGGTTAAGGTTCGTTAAAGCCCTCGACAATATGCGAAAAATTTAATAATAGATTGTTTGTTTGCGCGGATCGATCTTTGTTTGGTGTGTAAATATTGTATTTTGTCGAAGGCCGAGCGACCCGTGAAATTCGGGTCATTTTTGTCCGATTTCGTTCGGTGCACGTTTCGTTTTTATCGCGAAATGATGGGTTTGCTTGTATTGTTTTATATTTTGAATCGTTTGTAATAAAAATATGTTCGTTGTACTCTTGTGCGTTGAAAATTCAAGTGAGATCTATTGTGAGTTGTATTTTATGATAGTATTTTTATTTAACTCGTATTTTTAGTAGTATCATATTAGTTGTGTTTGTGCTCATAAAGAAGTTTTATCCTATTTTTTAAGTTATCTTATCTTCCCGTTCGCAATATACAGGGCATTAAAGTGGTATTAAAAACATTCCCCTTATAGTATTGGATACTTAAATTATATTTATTATCAGAGCTGTACTTTCGTTTAATACAACCTTCAAAATATACCGACTTTAAGATAAGCGGTTTTAATAAGATAAAATTTTCTTGCCAATGCATTAAATTGACAGAAGGTAATATAAATATCCCCTATATATAATAGCGGATTTCTGTGTGTCTATCTGTCTGTCTGTCCGTCTGTGTATCTGTGCCGATGACGCTCGCGACTTATATTCTGGAGACATTTCGCGAGGGCACGGTTATAAAATATGTTTGCATATATTAAATTTTTGTTTTATATCATCATGCAATGGCACGGTTATAAAATAATTTTGCATAAATATTTTCAATTTTTATTTTATTACGTAATAGTATGGTTATCAATTCATCCCCTATCCCCTATATACAATAGCGGATATCTGTGTGTTCGTGTGATGATGGTGATGATGATGACTATCACGATGACGACGACGATGATGATGATGATGATGATGATGATGATGATGATGATGATGATGATGATGATGATGATGATGATGATGATGATGATTTTATTAATTAAATATTAAGTATTCAAATCGGGTACACATTTCAAGTTCACATAGTCGGGTTTTCACATTTTATCGTTTTCCGTTTCTCAACAAAACCACAGCCAATGTTATTGACATCGGGCCTATATACTAGTTTGATTATAATTATAAATTGATTGCGTTTTAGAAGTCTTGGTGTCGAAATTATTAATTATTTTTGGAAGATATTATATAATTTATCAACAAAAAATAATAGATCTTTTACTTTAACAATCTGTACAAGATGGAAAAAACAATCAGTTTTAGCCATAATATTAAAAAAAAAATTACAAAAAGGCTTAAGAGTCGGATGATTTTTCAAAACTCCTCATAAAATGCTAGATTCTGACTCCGACTTCATCGAATCGGCGTCAATACAGCCCTGAATTCTGATTAATTATTTATGTTTGTACTCATCATAAATTTCTCACTAATTTTCAAATTACCTTATAGTATTGGATATATTAATTATATCATACTCAATTATGCATAAGGGTGCAAATTATGATGAGCGTAAACTTGAGCGCGTTCATACAAAAACGTAAACATAAATATTGATATGCTTACGTTTACCATTAAATTTCATATGCGTAACTTTTTTATTATAATAAAATACTTCCATTTTTTATCAACAATCATCTTTATTACTAAAAATCAGAATATCTTTCATTTTCAATTTACGTTAAGCTCCAATAACAAAGACTCATCGAATCGACATCCACCATAAAAACAAGAAACATCCACACAAAAAACACCCACAACCTCATTCTTTCCCACAAACCACGCAGCCACATTCGCATTGTCTTTCCCGCCGAAAAAGAAGCACCCTATTGATTTTCCTTTCGACTTTTCCGACATTATGTCTGAATTGCCTGCGGCTTGTCAAATGTCATAAAACAGCGTGACTTTATGGCCTGCCCCGTATTAGGCCCGCCGAAAGGAGGAAAAAGCGACGAATAATCCGCGACGCGTATTTCACGCGCGATACAGACATGGCCGGTTTTTCTCTTTTTGGGGGGGGGCGAAAGAAAAAAGGCGCCAGAGAAGAAACCCAATCAAATATTCAGGGAATTCGGAGTTTCGCCGAAGAAAAGGGGCGGAGATGGGCTGGGGGGGCGTGTGTGACTCGGAGTAATTCGACGAATAAATGGCGAAATTCGAAATCGTGACTTTGTTAGGCTTAATCCAATATTGTGTTTCGGCTGGGTTGTATAATCTAATTTTTGGGTTTTCGACGAAAAAATGTTTATTTTTGTTAATTTTTCGATTCCAGTTTTGTGTGTGTGTATGTTTTTTTTAGTATTTTGATTCGAAACGAGTTTCGTATATTTTTTTTACTAAAATTTATTTTGATTTGCGAAATTGTCGAATTGAACGAATTCATTAATCCCCTATATATAATAGCGGATTTCTGTGTGTTTGTGTGCCTGTCAGTCTGTCTGTGTTGATGGCGCTCACGACTTTAAAAGCCGCGTCGATACGATTATTTTTTTGCCTCTATAAAATTATTTTTCATGCGTATATGGCCTTTATGCGTATACACTTAACGTCTATAATATCATGCTTATAAAATTGTCTATAAGACTTATGTAATACGTCGATTATTACGCAGTGGAAAAAATATTTGAATCCCCTATACATACATGTATATAATCATCGATTACAGATGTCTGTGTCAATAACAAATGAACTGGTTTTATTTATTAAATATTAAATATATTCAAATCGAGTACGAGCATCGGGTAGCCTATATGTCACAAACAAATAACAA
>JAOXNN020000009.1:115727-150699 GCA_028571205.2 Hydropsyche betteni
GATTGCCCCTCCAAACCTTCACCTGTCAACCTTGGAGCGGATTGCCCCTCCTCAGTTGACCTCCCCTCGGAGCGGATCGCCCCTCCAAACCTTCACCTGTCAACCTTGGAGCGGATTGCCCCTCCAAACCTTCACCTGTCAACCTTGGAGCGGATTGCCCCTCCTCAGTTGACCTCCCCTCGGAGCGGATTGCCCCTCCAAACCTTCACCTGTCAACCTTGGAGCGGATTGCCCCTCCACAGCTGACAACTCTTCAGAGCGGAGCCCAGGAACCCGTCCCGCAAGGATACCCTGCGAGTCTACCCTGGCTCACTTCACCTGCTGATCCTCGGATTGGATCACTTCAAGACACAGTGCCGCACCATCTTCAACCCACTAATCTTTACTGTTAAACTTGTTTGTATGTTTAATAAATTGCTGTTCAGGCTCGAGAAACTCCACTGATTCTTTTAATCCAAAGAATCCCCCTGAGTGACCTACTTCTGTCACCATCCACATAACCGCCCAGGGTTGGTTTTAGAACGACCGCCCTGGCCAGAATCGTTATAAGTTTTAAAAAATGTTAGTTTTTCGAAAAGATACTATTATATATTTGGAGTCTTTATTTTTACGTTTTTCTGTCAGATGGTCAATTACTGATACATGTTCAACAACCGACATCGTTATTTTACTATGATTAAAATTTAAAAAATTCACATTTTCCATAATGATCTAGCAATTTTTTTAAATCGCATGCTGAAAAATATTTATCAAAAAAAAAATGTTCTCAAAACCCAATATTAGAAAAAAATCAACATCTTCATAGTAAAATTCATAATTCGAATCAACATAACAACTGAATAATATATTTCATTTTTCACTTCGAAACATCTGAGTTCTTTAGACTATAAAAATGCATATATACAAACTCGAACAAAATGCATTGTGACCCACATACAACATTGAGCATTGAACAACATTCCACGAGCACTACACATGCATAATAATCATCGATTCAATCCGGTGAAAGACTGAAACACATCGCATTTCAATTAACCAACAGATGTTGATGAACCTGCGTTCAATAGAACCTTTCTTGTATCGTCTGATTTCGTATTAAGGTGCCTATTCAGTTTGCACGTTTATAATGTATAAATGTATAATGTCTCATTGTTTCCCGGCTGACCCTCGTCCCGTAACCAATTTGCGTCCCATAAAGGAACGTCGTGACTTATAATGTTGATTGCCACCTGAAAATGCCATGAAAACGCTTTCAGGTCCGGTTTAATGAGAATTGTATGTTAGGGATGTCGATAGGGTGTCGAAATCCCGGGATTCCTGAAGGACTTCTGAATTAGTATTTTGATGTTTTTGGATTGTAATAATCGTCGATTCTGGGAATTTTTATGTTTTTTTTTTTATATTACTCATATTGCAGTATCACTGTATTAGTAAACCCAATCCTCTTTTTGTAAAATCGTGTAAAAAAATGTATGGTGACATACAAAAATTGGAGATAGGTTTCATGGCTATATTTGGATATAACTTCCATCCAAATATATAATAATTACTAAAAAAAAATCGCTATGTAAAATCATCAAAAAATATAGAATTTTTTTATAACAACTATAATTACATACATATAATTATAACAGTATGCAATATATGTTTTTATTATTTTTATACCGTGTTAAAGAGAAAAATCCGTCTAAAAAAATAACCGGTTCTTCTTCCTTGAACCGTGTTATTTCGAACCGTATAAAAAGATTATTGGGTTATTGTATTTATATACACAGTACCGACCGCATATATGTTTGGCAAATATATACGGTCGGTTAGTATTTAGTGTATACTAGTTATTTTTGTAGTTGTTTGTTGTGTACAGAAATTTTAGATTACTTTTTTATCAAATGTCAATCATGAAATTACAAAAAAACGAACAAATTTTTGCTTTTATCAAATCAGAATTACGTTCTATCTGTGTTACATCAATCTTTACTATGATATTGACATTGATTTTTACCTAATATCAATTCCACGATAAAATTTTCCAATTATCAAGTGCCAATGATAAAATGAATAAAATTAAATATTGCGTAATTTTTCAACCGAATTGACGTTTTTTCTTTGATTTTCAGGTATATTATGAAAGGGTCAACTCGTATAGTGCCTCAGCAACTTTCGCACATGCTTATTGCGGATTCAAAGATGTCTCAAGAAATTTAATTCTCGATTCATGTGGACCAATCACGAAAATAAGATTCAGCAAAGGATTCGCATTTTCAAACATAGAAGCAGCTAGCGGTAAAACACTTCAACGATACGAAATCGATAACAATTTACAATAAAAACCATATCAGTTACTTAAACAAATAACAGTTATCAATTTTAAATTCTCGGAAATATCCACATTTCAGTAATCCTTAAACCGCAAATATTTGAAGGCGACCTTCGTCTTTAATATCACATATGGCACACTTTGCATGGCTAGTTTAAGACATCTTCGCACCGCAATGTCCCATATTAGACCGCGACATTAATCTTGCTTGCTTCGTCCTTCCAGAAATTTTCCACAGTTTGTCGTATAATATGAATTTGATGGTTTCAGAATTCGAAGACCAACGATCTAGGTTTTTTGCAGAGCACGAACGTTTCGACGATTGTATGGAGATGAGGGAAGGCTTGGACCTAATCGGAGTCAGCTCGTTCAAGGAATATATGGTGGCTTACAGGTATTTTTTTTATATGTGAATATGTTATTTGAAAAGTTTGGATATTGATGAATCTTGAGTTTTATTAGAAAATAGGATTTAGTAAGGGATTTGTATTCTTAATTTGATGGTGAAACTTAGGTTTTGATGAAAAAAAAAAGATATTAAAAGTTTATTGAAAAATATATTGTATGACGGAACTGATTGTATAATACAAATATTTCTCGCAAATATTATATAATTTCCAACCGAAACGTTGTTCACATGAATTCGGAAACTTTAAATTCTGGTTTCCCGCAAATTTTCCGAACGTCATAGATCTCGGGTTGCCCTTCGAAGCCTTCAGTAAAGTTTCAGGCTTTGAAGGCTGAACGCGATGAAGACGAAACCATCAATTTCACAACAATTTCTCGAAAATATTTCACGAATTCAGCGGGTGACTTCATTGAAACTCGCATATGTTTCAATTATTTATTATTTCTACTCGAAATAGATATTTGTTTATTATTCGTACGGATTATGGACCAAACTAGATTTTTCTGTCGGCGAGTCAAACTTCAGCTATTTTACTATTGCTGAAAATTCGATTTTCCGAAGGCTGAAACAACAATTTGTTTGATTAAACGGTTGCGGCGTTTTGATCGAGGGACACTAATTATTATCAGGATACTTTGAACGTTTCGCATTCCGCTAAAATATTTCGTGCTTTATTAAATTTTTCACACTTAATAAAAAATATTCAAATTAACTTCTCGTTACATTCGTTATCAAGAATTTTTATTAAATAAAAAAATTACTCCCATCAAAATTCCGAAGCATTTCACATTTAACTTTCATAACGAAATGGAGATATAGAAATATTTTCTTTATTGAATTTGTCGCCTTGTTTGATTAAAATTCAAAACATACTTCCATATTATATTAATAAATTATCGCAGATTCATAAAATTGAGCGATAAACAATTCAATCAGTGAATGATTTATTTTTTTATAAAGAGATGGTTTTTTTATATGAATCATATCCTGAAAAGTTCTTATCATAACTTATACAGAGTTCTTGTTCTCATCGTAACGTCATATAAAGAAGTCCAAAGGTCTAGAACAAACCTTAAAGAGGTTATAAGATGTTATTTGGAACACTTTAAACCAAATATACCTTAATCCAAAGTATCATAGTTTTTGAGTAATTATAATATTATTTTTTTCGATTTTTAAGAAAAATTCCAAAATCTCGCACTTGCACAATATTTCTCAAATGAAAGATATAATAATATGGCAGACAATTTTTGTTTGTTTGTTTTTTTACTAAGCATTTAATCGTTAAATAAGAATACAAAAACCTATAATAACTAAAAACTATAAGAATGCATAATTAGTTATCAAAAAATTACTGAAGTAAAGGGAGACTGGAGTTTTTTGATATTTCTTGTTTAAAAAAAAACGAATTCCAAAGTTTTCAAATATTTTCAAAAACATCTCTTTTTAAAATCCTTTCGATTGATGTATTAAACACACAGATCTAACTAATTCTCAAAATTAGGGTACAAAAACAAGATCCAATGATGCACCAAACAATGCCCGCCCAGGAAATAAGGTCAAAAAAATAAAAACCGTATCAATATTAGATAATTCTAAAATATTTTACAATATCGAAGTACAGTGAGCCCCCCTATAACGTTTGCGGTAGTTTTTTTCTAAAACGTCGATCCCCCATATAACGTAAATTTTTTCAAATACATTCAATTTCAAATTTTTTAAACTTGTTTCAAGTGCATTTGAAACAAGCAGCTAACACGTAAAAATTCCCAAAATGTTTAATTTATTGATTTCCTTCAAATCAAAAAATAAAATTGAAAAACCTTAACCCCCTATAACGTGGAACCTATCTTGACGTTATAAGGGGGTTTACTGCAAATAACTTCAATCTCAGGATCGCAATTGAAAAATATGACAAATATTTAAAAATTGAATTTTCAAACGAAAACCCAATCTTTTAACCAAAATTTACTAAATTCAACTTGGCGAACTCTCGAGAGTTATATTATGAAAAAATTTCCAAACTCCCCACGTTATATTATATCAGAAAAGCCTTATATCACAAATGATTTGAATATCGCACAAAAAACACATTTCCATAACACAACATAATATAATATATATACGAAACATAAAACAAGCGCACAATTCACATAAACGTTAACGTCTACGGCATTAGCGACATCTTTTTCCACTCTCGTTCGGTTTATCTAATCGAATGTCACCCGAGGGCGGAATAATCCGCCCCCGGCGAAAACATATTTAATTTGGAAGTGAAATGAACCGCTTTGTGTACTCTGTATGGAGTATTAAGGCGGGAAAAGAAAGGAAAAATGGACCGAAAAAAGCGGCCGAATGGGCGTCTCGTAAATCCCGCGGCACGGAAAAGTGAGCGGTTTTTTATCCGGAAAAGTGTTTTTTTCACGGAACCAATTATCGCTTGTATCGAGGGAAAATCAAGTATGGGTTTTTTTGTGTGTCAATATTTCGTTGCGTGTGAATAAATTTATATAATTTTTTTTTTAATATTGAGAAATTAAAAAAAGAGTTACATATGTAACGTTTTATTCTCAAGTTCCATAGGAAGTATTGTATAACTATTACACCTTTTATACTCCAAATTTAATCTTACAAAAATACAAATAATACAAATAAAATTTTAATTTTAATTTTATAAATTTTAATACAAATAAAATTTAGCCTTTTTCGAATGAAACTATCTTTACAACTTCAAATTCATTGAAAAGTATTATTAAGATCGTTGCTATAGTAAACATTGAAATATGGAATCTTTCAGTAGGAAAGCTCGAAATTTATTAGATTATAGCAGCCATGTTGTTAAAGTAACATATGTCAAATTTATTATCAATTGTTTAATAATGTACGGAAAACCACCATGGAAGATTATAGCGTTGAACAACATATGCAAATCATCAAATTTTATTGTACATTTTAAAATCGAGCGTTCTTATTGTTTGACCCTATATAATCTATTCTTCAATTTGACTTTGTTAATCTCAATTTATGATTTTTTTCATACATAATTAATTAAATTTTTTAAACAAATAAATCGGAAAAAGGTACCATGGACATGCCCTTAATGTTTCTTTTGTATTTTTCATGAAATAGTAAAAAACAAAGAAAACAAGTTTGCAATGATTGAACTCGATTTGTAAAAGGTTTAATTTGAAGATCAAAGGTTTAATTTTAAGTTTAAAAGGCTTAATTTGATTTATATAATATAAGGTTAAATTTGGAGTGTAATAACCATATTAAAATATTTTTCTTTAATTTATAGGGACACAGAAAGTCTGCCGTGGTATTCGAGTCATGCACTTTTCTGGGTTTTATCTTGCCTTTTACTCTCTTGGCCATTGCGCATACTGATCGAATGCAACACATCATACGTCCATTATACGGTAAATATACAAAAAATATCATTCAAAAAAGATTATTTAACATTAAAAATATTTTTAAAATTCAGGTTACAAAAATATTCGGAGTGAATTACGACATAGACAATACGCGTCGTGCAGAAATGGAAAATGTTGCATCTCAATATACACCAGCCATGCATTGTACGCGTCGTCCACCACAACAGCCTGCTCCTCATCCAGAGCCAGTCCTGAACACCCAAACGGCAATTTTAGCCAACGGAATCAATTCAAATAGCAGCTCAATGCAGCACATAAACATCCTGGCCCTCGCGAGGAGCAGGAACAACCTGGAGCAGGCTGCAATGATGTCCCACACTAGTACGATCGATAGCTTGGAACTGTTCGCTACTATTAGGGAAAACTGTGCTTTAGTCCCGTCTTATTCTGAAGCACTTTTGTTGTCTTCGATCGACGGCAACACTGCAGGTACCAACGGTGGCAGTCCGAGGTCGAATTTTAGCAATAGGAGGAAATCTTTGGATCCGAACCAGAGGATTGCTCCTTCGACTAGTACCAGTGTCAATCAAGAGTCTGAGACTCACCAAAGTGCAATTATAACCACGCCCAGAAGAAAGTTGCGTATAGTCACCGAAGAGGATCATGGAAATGCTTGTTCGAGTGCTGCAGTTAGTGACGAAGACGAAGATGATTTGGAGGCTACTCCTTACAGGATACATACGACTCAATCTAATTATAGTTTAAAGACGAATAACAATTATATATTGATTGAAAGAGATAAAAATAGTACATATTATAAATTCCAAAATAGGAAATCATGGGCAGGGTTTTTATCTAAACCCAACCAAAATAGAGGACATGGAAGTGCTCGAATCAGACCTATACCTCTTTTGAGTTGTAGAAAAAACTCTTTAACAGACTCTTTGTTGAACGACAACAATCCTGCAACAACATCAAATGAAAATCACAACGGTGAAAGGAGGATATCCACAAATGTAGTATTAGATGTGGAAACGGCAGTAGAAAATGAACTTCCGATGTCACAAATTGAAGTTATAGATAGAAACTTAATGGAAGATGAGGTTCAGGATGAACAAAATAAAAATCTTTACTTCGCTAGCCCTCTCATGAAATTTTGTCCCGACGATCCTTTCGGTGGGAGAACACAAACGACACCTACGGAAGACCCACCTCCCTATGAAGTTGCTGTTAATCTTCCAGTTTTGAGGAGAATCACCAGGTCTGTAACAGATAGAGGAGAACTCTTCGGACAGTCAAGAGCCTTCATAAATGACACTCTTTTGAACAGGAGGTCTTGTGTGGACAATGTTGTGTCCGGAACTGATGCAGTACGGTTGCTAGATAATACTTTGTCTAACAGAGAAAAAGTGAATGTTGACACAGAAACTAATTTGTGAAAAATAGCAAAATTGGTTGAATATTTACTATGTACATAGAGCATTTCTTAAATTGATTAAAATAATATATAGTTCTTTTCAGTTGCCTGTCAAATAGACGTTGCGATTAAAATTAAATTAAATTAAACATGCATTGGAAGTATCGAATTTTATTTTGTTTGTCTGAAAATTAAAAGAATTGCTAGTGATGTCGACATTTGTAATCTTTGAGCTTTTAATTCCAAATCCCTATTTTCAATTGTCATTAGCCAAAATTTTCAAACCTTTCTGCAAAGTTAGTTTCTACTTTAAATCACATTGAATCAATTTTTTATCAACAAATCATGTACAAAGTATAAAAAATATTGCAAAAGTATTTGTATAAAGTTAAATATTATGGTTTTCAATTCACAAATTAAATATGTAAATGGAATAAATTATTTCAATATACATGATTCAAAAATATATGTCATTGTTCGATTAATTGTAAAACTACTCATTGTAACATACGTGTATTATATTATAATCGAACAAATGTTTCCATTTCAATAAATTATGTGTATTATAGCTTTATAAAATCCTTTATTCACCAGATTCATTATATAAAAATTATATATTTATAGAATATATTCACAAAATTAATTGATAAAACCTATATGATTTCGATGAATTTAAATACTTTGCAAAATGTATGTAAGCATTATGAACCAATTACAAGTAAGTCAGATAAATTGAATTTGATACGTACGAGATTTACTATGAAAATTTCTGATACAAGAGAGCATAGAAAATCATTTAGAGAAATACTCGTATCGAAATTTCAATATGTCGAATTATGCTTTCTGAAAAAATTATGCCTTAAATTTATTATTACAAAAATTTTGATATAAATTGTATATGTATATTGAAATTGTGATGAAATTGTGTAAATAATATTTAAATATTATATGTATCGTTACCTGATGGAATTGCTAGAATATGTTTAAATTTTTCGGGGAAAATGTATAGTGAATTATGCCAAGGATTTATTTATAGTAATCGAAATCAATTTTTTTTTTCACATTCGTTTCCCTACGCCAATTGTAACTGAATATATAAAATTATCTTACGATTAGAAAATTTATTAGCACAAATATACATCATTTGTACATTGCACAAACGTTCACTGTTGATTTCAACGTTTAATTTATCAGTTAGTGTTCTTTGTAATAGCTTGTATTGATATTACTGAAAGTAGCTCGCTTGGCAGAACATTAGAGCGTGAAAGCTGAAATTGAAGTTTCCATCCATAAAAACAAATTCTATTATTCAAGAAAAATTTTGGACTTATATTTTGGTATGAATTCTAATCATAGTGTATTTAATTTTATTGACTAATTGGAAAAAATGCTTTAAATTATAAAGAAGCTTCGTAATATGACCAGAGAAAAAGAGAATAAAATGAATTAGTCAATTTCGTGTAAATTAAAAATCAAATGTTACCTTTTACCTAAAAGTGCATTCTTATAGAATAAAGAATTGAACAACTTTTAAGTTTTTTTTTGTTTAACATGTGTTTTTTCACAGGTATAAACAACTTTAAATTAAATAAAAATTATCTTAAATAAATCAACTTCCTTGTATAAATACAAAATATTTAATAATTTAAGTCTGAAGATATTTTTACAACATAAATTACAATGCGTGCAAATAATATAAAAAACAAAAAATATATAACAAAATTCTTTTGAGATTAACTTTGATACACATGTACATATCTTAAATATTTTTACAAAAAATCCAAAATGTTTAATATATGAAAACTGTAAATTATACGTCAAAACTTACGTGAATAAATTTAAATACATAAAAAATGAAAAAAATCAACAAGTAATCAAAACATTTTCATAGCAGTATATACAACTTTGGCAAACACTAAACTACAATTCAAACGTTTGAATAAAGCATAGCGATCGCTGGATCTTCAGTCTCATAAGTGATAAGAACATCTCTAAACTTATCGAGTAATTGCAACACTTGAGATCTGGTCAAATTTTCCATATACATAATCTCTTCTAGGTGCTGTTCGCCGCGGAAATAACCTGCAAAAGGAAAAAGTTAACAAAACCGACTGATACGACAAATAAAACGTCAATATTACCTTTTTTATAAAGAGTAGCCATCAGATTCAAATCTTCGGGGTTGTGAGCTGCAGGTATTTTGAATAAAGCCGTTTTTTCTTCCTCCGTGAATTCGGCCAGAAGTGTCTCTTCATTGAATGGTTCGTGTGTGCCGTTCATATTATAATTTCTAGACGTATCGACGACGTCACAAGATATATAATGAGTCAAATTAGATATGACTGTGGGAGGTTGAAAACTGAAATATAAAAATAACGTATTTTTACCATTCCATAAAATATTAATTTATCGCAAATAAAAACATACTTAGTATCCGAATGTTTATAATATGAAACGAACTTCTTTTCCGAAACATTACTACCGGAACTCGAATTGCTATTGTTCAGATGCAATTTTTCTTTTTCTCCATTCGTCATTTTTTCCGGTTCTTTTTTATCATTTTCGTTGGAAACCACCGTGTTTTGATTCATCAACGTATTCTTAATATTATTATTGTTGACGTTTATCTTTGTGATTTCGACGGAAGAATCTTTAATGTTTCCAGAATCCGTCGAGTTGGATATCCAATTTTGATTGTCTCCGTTTATATGTTTTGTGATGCTGTCGCTCCGTTTCATTTCGTTGTTATTATTAGTATTTACAATATTCAATTGAACGCATTCCACGGGACTGTCTAAGCTGTGAGGCGAAGATGCCTGAGAGTCGGTCAAAGATTCGAGTGTCATGTCGCCGAAGATCAGACTGTTTTCTCTAAACACGCTTTTCGGGTTGTTGATTCCGTTTTTAACATTCAACGAGCGATTTGTCGATTTCGACAATAGGGATTTTTCATCTTTTTTGGAAACTTCGGACATTGTATCGTTATCTTTAATCCCAATATGACTGCTGCTTATAGGAAAAATCATCTCCATGCTGTCTCTACTTTTGAAATTCAACGATTCGTTACTTGATTTGTCCGACGGCGTAGTCACAGAAGTATTAGGCAGATTATTTAACGATAACAAAGAATCGGAAAGGCTTTGTCTAGGGCCGTTATGCTTTTCACAATAATAATCTTTCATTCCTGAAAATTAAAATTTACATTATTATTACTAGCAGCAGTACCCGGCATTGCTCGGGTTCCCGATTCTCGTTCCCGATTCCCAATTCGAACACGTGTTCTGCACACACCGGTGTACTGATAGCATTAAAATTTTTGCATTTTTGTTAAATTAAGAAGAAGAAAATATAAAAAGTTGAATAGCTCAGGATGGAAACAAATGAAAAAGTATCGGGAAACTCTTTGATTATGATATAAAAATTGATATGTAATTTGCATTATATTCACCGTTTACAGGTGGACCTAAAGCCGTAGGAAGAAACTGAACATATGTATGCAACTGAAGTAACAAATGCCTTTGTAACAACCAAACGACACAACGAGCCAATAACGCTGCTCCACCAGCCCACGTACGAGACGGATACCAAAGAGGTGCAGGCAACGATAACATCGACATTACCTAAAACAGAGAAAAATAAATAATAAGTATTTACTGATTTAATGTAACAATTCAAATCAATCAAAAAAACACAAACTTGTATTAAACACAAGCCAGGAAAATCCTCTGCAAACTTTTCGACTAATGGGGAGTTCAAATGTACTTGAGCGTCCGGTGCTATTACGTATACGTTACTTTCACATAATGGATAAATAATAGTTGCTTTAGCCCAATATACAAGATGACCGGCTAATTGAAAAACCTATAAGTCGTAAATCGTTTAAATATCGCTTTATCGAAAATCGAATTAATAAAAACATTTAATTTACTTGAGAAAGTGGAAGGTCAGCTTCGATAGCGAGAGTTTGTAAACTTTTGAGCGGACTATATTGCATGATAAGGCGTATTAATGATGAACTGCTATCTAACGGCATAGTTTCTAACAATTCGTTCGGATCGACCTACATCAATTCGAGAACAGTTAATAAATGTTTACAAATTGTATAAACATGAATTTTAGAAACAAATACCAGTAAAAGCATTCCATGATAAGGCCTGAGGCTTCTCAAACATTTGTCGATTGTTTCTGGTTCTATTACCAATCCGCGGTTGTGGAATTGATGAGCTTTGTGTGGCAGACAAAACGAGACGAGCACCCAATTGTTGATTCTTACTTGAACAATACCTGAGAAAAAAATTAATAAATATGAGCTGAATTTGTATGAAAATATCAATTTTGAAATTACCGGTGTTGCTGAGTTCTTCGAAAACAATTTTGAGGCTGTTTGCTAAAGAACTTTTTTGCAAAATTGATTGAAAAGCAGACCGAGGGGAACTATCAGGAAGTGAACATTCTATGGAGACATCACCTTCGTCTTCATCGTCACTTTCCATCGAAGAAAATTCATCATGAATAGCAATCTGAAATAAAAAAATAATTTGTAATGAAATTCAACAACAATCAACAGCTTATCAGCTTTTTTTGTTTACCATTATTTTCATTTCTTCTGATAAAAATGAACAGCGTTTCTCTTCGTATCTGAGAGCTTTTCCCAACCGTTTACTCAAATCATAATAACATTTGACTGTAAATAGGAAACGATAAAAACAAAGATAAAATATCAATGAACAAACAAAAAAATTGATTCAACGCACCGACAGAATGACTCGCCAACGCTTGCAAAGCAAAGACAATATTAATCAAAATCGTAGAGGAAGTTCCGTCGTCCTTATTAGCCCTGAACGGTAAAAGAGTGGGATGTCCGACAAATCGAACATCGTTCACTTTCAATTCGAACTTTTTATGACACAACTCCGGTTTCACGGCAAATAACGTAGAAAGAACTTCATCCGTAAATCCTGTCAATTGACCTACAATTAATTTAATGGTTAAAAGATTGTTAATATTTGTTTTTGGGAGAACTAACGTTTGCCCAAACGACACTAACATACACTGACAGTAGTACACTAAATATATTTTAGAACAATTTGATGATAGATAATGGTTAAATGATCCAATTAATTTATTTTAATCATATTATTTAGAAATTTTTCACAGATTATGTTCTGTGCTTGATTTATAATATCGTATGTGATTTTTTCGATATATGTGCAAATATTGTTTGGACAAACGTCTGAAGACCATTTTTGGATCCGACCTTTATGTATATTCGACGTTTGAGGCATCGGAGTCTGCAGCAAGTCTTCGTTGATTTGTAACGCGTAATGATTTCGTTTTCCATTCTTTTGATCGAAAATATCGTTGACTACTTCGCTTTCGAAGGGGTACCTGAACAAAAGGCGGTCGCCTTTGCTGTCGGATTTCACCAAAATAATACTCAATGGGTTCACTTCCATCGTGGAGGAGACGACTGGAGGTTTTATGAGGCTGTTATGCACACGGAGTATCCAAACGTGATGTGAGCACGCACAGAGAATTGCATGTTTATTCGAAGCACACTCGCACGATATGTCATCAGCTGTCAAATGCGATAATGTTTTCCTATTTGCCACCGTAATACGTGACTTGTCGTCCAATATGTAAACATTTTTGTATAAAATAAAACTGTATTATCGTTAATTTTTTATATATTTTTTGTTTATACATATTTTTTGATTATTAAAAAAATTTTATTTATTGAATTTGGCGTTTTTTTTGTGTTCAATAATAAAGGTCGATTTTCGAATGGTTATAATAGAACTAAACGTCAGTTTCGTTTTCTTGCTTGTTTAAAATAACATACAAAATAATATTGTATAATCAATCGAAATTTTACATTTTTCTTTTTTAAATATATTTTTTATTAATAATAAAATTATATTGATTGAATTTTAATTTTTTTATATTCAAAATAAAGATCGATTTTCAAATGGTTAAGATAGGATTAAATGTCAGTTTCGTTTTCTTCTGTTTAAAATAACATAAAAAATAATATGTATTGTATAATCAATCGAAATTTTACATTTTTCTTATTTAAACATATTTTTTAATTAATAAATTACATAGATTATTATTTTACGTTTATTTGTGTTCAACAATAAAGGTCGGTTTTCGAATGGTTATGGTAGAATTACACGTCAGTTTCGATTATTTCCCGCCGTGTTTGAAATGTCAGCTGGAGTGGTTTATGTTTATGATGATGAACTTATCAATGCTTGTGATTCACTTCCACCAGTCAAAAAAAGGGTAAAAACGTTTTTTTTTTGTTTAAAATGTTTAAGTGACTATAACCAGTGCCTATAGACGGCGCAGACTCGTCTCGGGGCTCCCGATGGAAAAGAGCCTCGAATATTTTTGAAAAATAGTTTCTTGGTGAAATATTTTTCTCTATTAATCTAATAGATATCATGTTAGTTGAATTACTTTTTAATGGAGAAAGAAGTTCATTTGAAAAGCAGTTTTTTTTTCTATCTTTTATTTTATAAAATTACCTATTTTTTCTAATTTTAGAATTTTATATGTAATGGGAGATTGGAGGAAGTAAATTTGGAACCCAATCTTGTATATTTATATATGTACCAGAGTCCCAGAAATTTTTGACCCCTCGAGCCCTTAACGAAATAAATCCGCCATTGATTATAACAATGTTTTTTGATCGTCTATATATTTTCAGGCTTCCATGGTTCACTCTTTAATTGAATCTTATGAATTACTTCAACATATGACTGTCGTACCAAGTATAAAAGCGACATCAAATGATCTTCAACTGTTCCACTCCAGTGCTTATGTGCAATGTATGAAAAAAGCCATATTCGACGATTCCGATGAAATTGATGAAGAACAGACTGATTTTGGATTGGGTGAGACTTTCAACATCACAATTTTTACGAATCTAAGAATATTTTGATATCTTTCTTACATTTAGGCTACGATTGTCCTCCATTTGAAAATATTTTTGATACGATGCTCACTATTGCCGGTGGATCGTTAACGGCAGCTTCTAAACTTATGTCTGATAAAACTAGAATTGCTATTAATTGGTGTGGTGGATGGCATCATGCCCAAAGGTTTATAAAAATATACTTTTGCTATAGATTTTCGTATTGTTCATTTTTTTTAAATTTTCCAGAGACGAAGCTGAAGGTTTTTGCTACGTTAACGATATAGTTATCGCAATAGAAAAGTTAAAAGAAACGTATCAACGAATTTTATATATTGATTTAGATATACACCACGGTTATTTCAGTTATTATTTAATCCTATGATGAAAGTATATAAAAAGATATTAATCGATATTTTCGTATTTCTAGGAAACGGAGTTGAAAACGCGTTTTCATATTCCAAAAAAGTTTTCACATTATCATTCCACAAGTACGAGCCTGGATTTTATCCCGGTACTGGAAATTTGGACGACATCGGTCACGGCAACGGACGAGGCTATACATGTAACATTCCGTTAAAAGAAGGCGTATCGGACAAAACATTGACGTACTTATTTCAAAAGTATTGATAATGCTTATTGATTTTTATTATTTTTGTTCAAACATTACCGAATATGATAACGATTTTAGTATATGTCCGAATGTGTTTGAACAATACCAGCCGGAAGTTATTGTTGTACAATGCGGAGGCGATTGCTTAAACGGTGATCCATTAGGCCAAAGTAATTTGACTATCGATTCTATCGTAGAATGCTTACGATGTATTCTCGGTTGGAAAAAACCTACTATGTTTTTAGGAGGGGGTTAGTCTTGAATATCATTTATTAATCTGATGTTGCAGATAGAAATAGAAAGATATTTGGTAAAAGTGATGTACCACCCATGAACGTACCAACCTCCCAAGCGGTGAAACGCGTTTATACACGTACACATACAGAGATTAGCGTGCCTAGTTTTTAAGTTGGCGCCCGGCATTACATTTATACACGTTTATGCACCTATACTCATTCGCAGTTTGACAGTTGGTCGTACGAAACTTTTTGTTCAGGTATCGAAGCAGTATCATTGGAGTATTCAACACTGCGATCAATCCATCAATACAAAACCAGATTTCATTCGTTAGGTTAGGTTGAGTTGGGTTGGATTCAATTCGTTTCTATTTCGTATAGAAATAACCAACTGATGTTTAAAAGTTAAAAGTTGGATGCGAATATGTGTGTGAATGCAGGTTACCAACTTAAAACTTATAACTGGATTTGTATATGTATGTGTTTCACCGCTTGAGTGGTCGGTACGTTCATGGGCGGTACGTCACTTTTACTAGATATTTTTATAATGTATCAATAAATATCTATTTTTTGATAAATAATTGTTTTTAGGTGGGTATAATCAACCGAATGTTGCACGTTTATGGACTTATCTTACGGCCGTTATAGTAGAACAAGAAAAATTATTGTCAATGGACATACCTGATAATGATTTTTTCCTGGAATACGGTCCTGATTATCGATTGCCTGTTATAAAAGGATATCAGAGAGATACAAATTCAAAAGAATATATAGACAATATAGTAACGACTGTTAATGGTAAATTTTCAATTAATGTTGTGGTAATTCAATAATGGTTATTAATTATTTTGATTTTTCCAGAGAATTTAAAAATTTATGTTACAAAACCGCCATCATAAACTACAATCTCAATAATTCGACCTGTTTGTAATTAGAAATTTTTGTGTCGATATAAAATAACTGATTTTTAATGAAAACCTTGCCTTCATTTATTATATTTAAATTGAAATGCAATAAAACACAATTTCAATAGTTTCAATTTTTTTCTTTTTAACAACAATTTTAGTAACAAACATAGGATGCAAAAATTAGCAGGATAAAATAATCCAGCAACAAATAAGTGAAAAATTAGTCATATTATTTTGTACTGCTTAATTTTATTTTAATTTTAACCGCAGCCGTATTTAACATCAACATTTTTCTTCTCGCTTCGAGATTCTCATACAATATCAACATTAAAATCGCTACAATTTTCATAATAAAACATTCAAGCAGTTTTTAACCGTTATTTAAATACAATAGTGATACAACAGTGCATTAATTATTTTAAATTCTCATACACAAAAATATTTGATAAAACAACGCTAAATTTTTCATTAATTTCAAAACTAAGTATAGTAACAAAAATACTATTCACAATAGAAAAATATCACAGGAACTACACATCAGAACATTTGTATATAAATATAAATGCAAATTTAACTTTGGAAACCTAGTTAGCCCGAAAAATCACTTCACATAGGCGATAATAAGAAAACTAAGCACGTGCTAACAGTGAAAAATAGAATATGAGACAATTTTAAACTGAATCATCATTTAACATAATCGGCCTTGTTATAATAATCGTTCATGTTCATAACTGATAACAGCTCGGCAAGATGAGGCTGATATCCACATTCGGTGAGACGAGTCAATCTTTTATGGAGACGTTTAGACAATTTATCGAACATCAAAAACGATTCGCGGAT
This sequence comes from Hydropsyche betteni, assembly GCA_028571205.2. Classification (NCBI taxonomy): domain Eukaryota; kingdom Metazoa; phylum Arthropoda; class Insecta; order Trichoptera; family Hydropsychidae; genus Hydropsyche; species Hydropsyche betteni. Next base: position 132,761 of record JAOXNN020000009.1, read on the forward strand.
CTTTGAAAAGAGCGGGTGGGTGTAATAAATTTCATCTTCAGCAATATGCCAACATCTGAAAGTTTCAATGATACTATTAATATCTGTGTTATCGAAATTGAATTAATTATAAAAGGCAAAAAATTAAATGGTCAGAATTTTAATCAAAAACGATCAGATTAAAATGAATTGTCAGAATAAAATAATAAATGTTCAGGATTTAATAACGAAACGGTCAAAATAGGTTAGGTTAGGTTAGGGTTCTTCATATTATTCTGATAATTTAATATAAATTCTGACAACCCCAGTTAAAATTCTGACAATTCTTCATTTTATTCTGTCCGTTGTTGATAAAAATTCTGACCAAAATCATATTTAAGTTCTGACCATTTAAATAGTAGCCATATAAAATATGTTTACCTAGCGTTGAGATAGTGATGGAATTCCAAGATCACTTTGAATATGTCGTTCAGCAGTTCCATGATCGGAGATGATCTGTTATTCAACAAACATCGGAAGAGAACTTTCTTGACGTATATCACGTGAATCGAATATAAGTCGTCTAACGTTTGGGCACTAATCAGATCCTTTTCAAGTTCTTTCCAAGACGATTGTAAACATGTCGTCGATATGTAACTGTGTAAAGCTCGTATTAACGACGACATCATATAACGATAGAGCTGAACCGAATGATATTGCGGAGAACATAATAGTTCTTTCGAAACCATAAATTCTTCTTTTAGTGACATTTTCAAAACCTTCAACGAGAATGTATATGAATTATTTTTATTAAAAGAATGTTTGATAATAAAAATAAATAATAATTTACTTCAGAATCACATTCTAAGGCCCAAGATATTCTCCTCATTTTAAGAAGAAATTGGAAAATTCTAGCGTATCTTTCCATAGCTTCTTGAGAAAATATAATATTCAATGGCCATGAAACTGTGTACGATAACGTCAAACATTCTAAAACATCCGGCGAACTGTGATGAAAACTAGAAGGCATATCACTGACGATGAAAGACAAATTTTCTGAATATTTGTTAACACCTAAAAAAAAATATATATTAATACGTACAATACCGAATATAAAAACCATTTGTTAAAAAGTTACCAGATACTGAAGACCCGAAAGACTTATCCAAAATGCTGTGAAGAGTCGCGAAGTTCAGAAGTTCCTGCGGACTGTTAGTGGTGTTGAGTTTTTCGAAAATATTAGTACAAATGGTCTTCGCGAATTCTCCGTCCATCAAAAAGAAATAGTTGCAAATGTTTTTCATATGATCGTACAAGTCGCAGTTCACGAGGAAATACTTCAACGTTGCATTGTTGACCATTTCCAACTGATACGATAAAGGTATTATTATAGACCGTTGCAAACATGTAGAAATCGTAGACAGATCTATATTCTCTATTTTTTGCAGCAGATTATCATTGCCGTCTTGTAGAGAAGCTAATTTTAACATTTTGGTAGCCGAATTGTTTTCAATATCTTTGATAATCTCACGTATGTCCGGGTAAGGTGTACAAAAAGGTTCATATATAATAGGTTTATCGAATATTTCAAAAGTTTTAAACGATTCCCTAAATAAAGAGTTGATTCCAAAAGGTTTAAAATTATCAAAGTTGAGAGTATCGTCGCTGAAACTCCATACTGATGATTTAACATAAGGAAAATTATCGTATATTTCCTTATCGACAATTTCATTCGTGGTTTTGGACACGATTGGGAAATCAGGTATGTCATCATCAGAAGCGTGTTCTTCTATGATATTAGGAAAACGAAAGCCTGATTTCGTAACATTTATATCCTCGCATGATGTATCGATAACTTTCGCAGACGTAGGGCTTAATGTGATAGCAGACGGTAAACCAAAAGGTCCAATGTCGAAAGTCGAAGGAGTTTCAATGTCCAACTGAAATCAACAATGAATTTAAAATATTTATTACTGAGAAAATTTAAATAATAGTATATTACCAGTTCGTTAAAATCATTCGGTGTATTCACGATGCTTCCTGGAGTTGTACTCAAAGGTAAATTATTTAGATTCGAGTTTTGAGAAGTTTTCGAATCCCAACTCACGCGCAAAGGTTTGTTGCAATTTTTTAAATCGAGTTTCAAATTATCTCTTTGCTTTAGAGTGGATTTATTTTCGAAATTCGCATCTATACCGAATTCATGACCCAAAACTTTCCTTTTGTTCTTCAGGGCTTCTCTGCATGCATCAGTATCGTATTGCGGTGAGTCGCGAGAATGTAAAACTGTATTATTCTCAATATCGAAATTGGATCCAAGAACTCTTGTTTTGTTCCTTTGGGCTTCACTCATATTGTTATTGATAACTGATAAAATATCATTGTTTTTGTCTTTGGATAACACGCTCGATGAACTTTCAGTGTTCATTCCATATTCATGTGACAAAACTTTCTTTTTGTTTTTTAGTGCTTCTAATCGTTGATTTTGGAATGATTTCTGCACATTGTTGTTAGATTTTTCTTCTATTAACAATATATTGCTGTTTAAAATATCAGAAGGACTCAATTCTGTAAGGATGTTCGATTTTCCAGTAGTTGAAGAAATATTACTATTAATATCAGATAGTTTATGATCATCATTGACTGGTAACAAATTTGTTTTTTGAAGTTTAGTTGAATTGGTACTCAAGAAATTTGAGTTATTTTCCAACGGATTAGAATTGATATCTGCCAAGCTAGTTATGTTAGTTGACAGATGTTCAATATTATTTAAATCTGAAGGAGAATTCAAAGAAACGCTTTTATCAGAAATCGGCGTAACAGTATCACTTTCGTCGATAGATAATTCATTTTGGGAAAGAGCGTCATTTGAAATCCTTTTTTGATTATTTTCATAATCGGGAATTTTTTCATCTTTGTGTTTCAATTCCATACATTCTCGGCTAAAATTAACTTTTTCGCTTGTGAGCAACTGCACGCGTCTTACGTCTAATTGCAATCGCTTTATTTTCCAATCGGCCATCATTTTTCTTCTATTTACTGCCTTTTCTATTTCACTATAAAAAGCGACCACTTTTCTCCTAAAACATATTTATATACTAAATAAAACATGTTTCATTAAAATATTCCTTAATAAAAACAAAAAATTAATACTTTTCTTCTTCGACTTGTAACTTATGTAGTTTATCGGCTGCTTTGAAATGCTCTAACATTAATTTTTCTTTTTGAATATTTTTATTGCGTTCTTGATTACGCTGAGCTACGGCATTTTCAGCAGCTTCCCTCAAAGCCGAAAATTGTTTGCGTTTATTGACTAACAACATTCGAGACAGTCGTTTCCGCTCCTCTGAAAACATAAATGAATTCAATTCCCATATTTCTTTATCACGTAAAGATTTTTTTAGCTTCTTATTTAAAATACCTATTAATTTTTCCATAGTTTCCGTTTGTTTCGTAATAACCATCTCTCTAAATGCTCTTTTTTCAGCTTCTTTTTGAATAAGTAGGTTTTGGAATGTTACAGGCTCTCCACATACATACAAACATTGAGTTCTATATTGGTCATATAAATTTTGTTGATCTTCGATTTCATCGAAAGTGAAACAGCACTTAATTTGAGGATAGTCCGTCGACAACATTACGCATAAAGGATCCTTAAAATTATTACGTGATTAATGAGAATTAAATAAATAAAAAAATCAATTGAATACATACGTCGGGATTGCATAGTTTGAGAAGTCTCATTGATTTACCGCATAACAAAATATACTTGGCTACGCCTTTTAAAAATTGCGGAACTGTTTCGTTGCTTCTAATAACAAATCCTTTATTCCAATATTGTTTGTTGAATGAATTTACATATTGGTTGTCTTTTTTAATGAAAAATTCTTCGAAGTTATCTTCTAACTCTCCCTCGAATATGAATCGCTGAATGAAACTGTCGATGAAATGTTTGATTTAACTTTTTTTTATAACCAAAAAAAGCAATTATTTTCGGAATTACCTGAAATAAACTTGGCAAGTAGCTTGCAAAGTGGCGTAGAGAACTGCCGCTACAGACGTTTGCGTAATCATAGTTATTTCATTGTACAAATGAGCCATAAGGCCTGCACCTCCAATATGATATTCGTTAATGTCTGAAAATTTATATTTTTTAAATTTAAAATGGAAAATATTGAACAAATATTAAAAATAATAATAAGTCAAAACATATACCGTATTCATACACTTTATAAACTTTAGCCATTGATTGTATTTGAACAGATAAAGGTTTTAGATCGTGTACTATTTCTAAAAGTGTCGGCAGACATTTTCCTTCGTGTTCGATTGTAACTAAACCTTCACCGAACACTTTGTCGACTTCCAATCTGAACCATACGAGATATTGTCGAATATTATTGCACATTGACTGAAATTACATTTCATTAAATAAATTATATATGATTTAATAAACACATCGAAAACAATCAATACCTTATATACGAATCCTTCTTTTAAAAGCCCTCCATCGCTCGCTTTACGAGAAACTAAATCGTTCAATTTCCAATAACACGTGCCAATTTTCAAAATGTCGACACAATACATTTGCAACGTGTTCATATGTAATCCTTCCAGGCAAAGGTTTTGTTTCATTATGAATTTTTTCGAATGTTTATCAAAATAAAACGAACTAGATGCAATTCCAACTAAAATAAAATAGTTGATTAATTATTTTAAAATGATTTTATATGATTTATGTATGCAAAATATTAACTTGTTAAATATTTTAAATGAAGTATGAACTGTGTTTCCGATATAACATTTAATTTATCCATTTTGTCTCTATAGGTCTTTTTCCAATGGGATATTTGTGTGATGGATGACGAAATGAATCCTCTCTTTTCTACCGGTGGTAATTTAGCTAGAAAAAGTAATAGAGTTGATTTTATTTTAATATGGAATGGTTACTGAAAGACTGAAGAGTTTGTAAAAGTCATAATTTGTTCATTTTCAAGCTTTTTATTTGTTTATAAGTTACTAGCGATAGTTCCCGGCGTTGCTCGGGTTCTCAATTCCCGTTCCCGGTTCCTGTTGTGAACACGAGTTCTGCACACACCGGTGTTCCAATGCATTAAAATTATTGCATTGTTGTTAAATTAATTAATTTAATTATTTTTTATTTCAAAAACACATTGAAAATAAAATGCCCCTGATTGTATGCAATCTACACAATACAACTGTCAGGTGGATTGCGGAGTGTATTGTCACTTTTCGTCATTTTTAGCTTTTCTTTAGGAATTTCCCTATTATTTTTCTTCATAAACCACCCCTTATTTAAAGCGAACAAAAGAAAAAATAAATACACAAACCGGTCAAGCGGTTTTTGAGATCAACCCAGACAAAATATCTGCCACGTTTCTTTTTTATTTATATAGATATGAGGCGATGGCAATAAATAAATTATTACTTTTTCAAACCCTTCAGTCTTTCAGTGGTCATCCTTTATAATAATTAATAATTCATTTATAAAAAAAACCGACACATACAAGCTTCTTCCCATATATCAGGTTGAAGAGTGATATCCATATTTACTAATTCCCATAACGTTGCAGCCGGTCCGCTCGAAATGACATTATCCATACTTTGCATAGATTCACAAGTACTATAATTGAAAGCCTTCGTAATCTCGAGAACCTGTTTAGAAATTTTTGAATAATTTCCAGACATAGTACACTTCAAAGTATTATATAGTAATTGAATAGTTTTCACCTTATCTTCATCATTTGGAATACACAAATCTCTCGGTTCTAAAAGTCTCGGATAAGACGGAAAACCTTCGATGCTATTTAGTAAATTGGTGTACGCTATCGAAGATTGTTTGCTGTTTGGTTTAGTATTGCCGCTGCTGCTGTTTGAACGTGTCGTAGTTGTTCCGAAATTATTGAAATGTGATAAATGTGTTCCTGCAACGAAAGTAGTTTTATGGAATAATTCTAAAAATATAAATTGGTGAAAAATATGAAAATAATCAGGTACCGGGTACAGAAATGAAACTTTCAATCAAATACGGATATAATGTCGATTCATCATTTTTCATATTGTTGCCACAGTTTGAAATTGCAAAAGGTAATTGAAAAATTTCGGTAGGGAAATGTTGGTAAGGTTTCGGCTCATTTTTTCCAACTTGCGCAACTCTAGGAAGCATTTTATCCAAATTTCCAAACGAGAATGGATTCTTAAAGATATAAATACAATTAATACTTCATCTAAACAAACATTATATGACAAATACACATTATTTACTTCAAACATGAATTTCCCTCCATCGTCGGGCACTGAATTTTTCAAAGCGATCACACAGCTCAAAATCTCATCAAAGTTAGGGACAGATTCTTCAATATTACTATCAATAACCCAATCGATATTTTCTTTCAACAAAATCAGATCTTTATAATCTCCAATGTTGCTCTTTTTCAAATTAGAGTCGAAATAAAAGGACAGGAGATCCATGGCGGGATCGCAACGTTCTCTAGGCACAGACTTTTCAGATTTCCTTAAAAGTACCTCGAAAGCCTTCGAACGCATCTTTTTAACCAATGGGCGATTCTTGGAGATGGAACCATCGTTCGTTTTGTTCGGCGTAGCTATTTTTTCGCACAGTTTTGTCAACAAATCGTATACGCTCTTTTCTTTGTGACAGTCCCATTTTTCGGGACACTCCATCGTTACGATGATGAGTGATGTATTTATAAAAAGAAAATAGTTTATTTAATAAATAACAAAAAAGTTGACAGACCCAACCCAAAACATTGGCGCCGGTCTTGTTTGATTCATTTATGACAATAAACTAAAATGGTGAAAATGTCGACCATTGTACGCTGAAATTAACCACTTCATTGCCGAACAATCGCAAAAGTCGCCCCATCCAATGCCAGCTATTTTCAATTTTTAAAATAAACAAATTACATATTTCTAAATTTTTAACTTACATAATCGATAAGCTGCAATCGGTTCAACGAAAAATTTCACAAAAAAAAAACACTTTATTTTCACAAAATATTATAGTTCAAATATCAAATACTCAATAATCAAAAAAAATTACACTTCAAAAGTTTAATTCTCAAAACAAAATACAATTAAATGAGTACAAAACGATAAAATTAATAATTGAGTTAAGTGTAATAGGTTTTGCAAAGAGGCACTTTACAAATTTCGCATGCAAATTATTTCTATTACATTTAGTGCCAGCTCTGGATTCAACCTGTCGAAAATATCGCAAACTATCGAAAAATATCGGTATATGTATACAAATGTTTCTGAATATAGATCGAAATGAATTTCGAGCAGTTAAATTCAAAAATGAGGATTTTCGAAAGGGTTCGCGTATGGTACTCGTCTATAACTGCTACACGTCTCGCTTACGGCAATCGTCGGGTTAAAATATATAAGAAATGACTGTGGTGGTATAAATGGGGCATTTCTGCAATAAAAAAAAATTAGTCCAAAACAATAATTGGAAAATGTCATAATGATAAAAAGAACTTATTTAGATAAAGGTTTTACCTAAATAAGTAATTTTTATCGTTATTCCCGTAAAGCTGAAGTTGTGCGTCATAAACAAATTACAAAGCATTCATTAGATCATATAACCATCGTGTAGTCCTATTCTAAGTTATCCACTACACCACTGCTCCCGATACTGACCAACCCAACATTTATTTCGAATTTTTTGCGGATTGTGTGCTAGCGTCGTGTGTGGTGTTGTCCGTGAGTGGCAATGTCGTATACGCCACCGTCATTTGGGCAAACGTCTGGTCACCAAATATAACTTTAAAATAAATAATAATGACAAAAAATTAAATGGTCAGAATTTTAATCATATTTTGGTCAAAATTTCAATAAAAATGATCAGAATAAAATAATAAACGGTCAGAATTTAATAACGAAACGGTTAGAATCGGTTGGGTTCTTAATACTTTCTGATCATATAATATAAATTCTGACAAACCCAGTCAAAATTCTGACCATTCAATATTTATTCTGACCTTTTTCAATAAAATTCTAACCAAAATATTCTGACTAAAATTCTGACCAATGTTAAACAAATTCTGATAAATGGAATAAAAATTCCGACCAAAATAGTATTTAAATTCAGACCATTTAAATAGTAGCCAATAAAAATGTCATTTCATAGTGCATTTTCACATAAGAAACGTGCAACTTTCCGGCACAAATTTGTGCATCGAAAAGCCAACACTTTTTTACATTTGAGGTTACGTATTTGACAGATGAAAAGTGCGCGGTGAAGATGAATCAAGCCGCCGTCGGTTCGTTGATTCCCAAATTAAAAGTACCAGTGAACGCGCGTAGAAAGCTTCAGAACCCCGAAGGGCCATGGGGGCGCATCAACAAATTGCGCAAAACAGTCACCGCCCTCGTTCAATACGAGCGGATAGAATTGTACTATCCCCGAGCCGACGAAGCCAGAGGATATGCGGAGAGGGTAAACTTTTTTTGTGAATCCGTTAACGTTTTCTTCTAATCTCGATTAATTATCGTTTTTGTACTTGAATTTCAATTTGTGAAGTTTTGTGGTTATCCTGCATTTTGGTGCGTCAATTACTTTTTTGATGAAACTGTATTTTAATATGAATAAAATTTTTTAAATTAATTTAGCGCCTCTTTGCCATTATCCTGCATCATGTCAATATAACGACACATCTATATATATATATATAAATGGATGTTTGTTTGTTGCTGTATTACTCCAACATAATTCGACCGATCGCCACAAAAATTGGCATGTATATGTATTTTTTTGTGAAGAATTTTTTTAGCATCATTAAAATAAGGTGACCATATTTCCCAGAACCCAAAACGGGACAGTCCACAAAAAAATGTTCACCCACCTATATAAAAAAAAAATACTTTTTCGTCGAGAATGTTTTTGTATCATCAAAATAGGGTGACCATATTTCCCAGAACCTAAAATGGGACGGTCCGCAAAAATTAAATTAAAAAAAATAATTTGATTTAAAATTTCAGTCCTGAGCAACGCTGGGTACTACCGCTAGTATAAAATATTTTCAATCTGAATAAACCCGTTAAAAACATCGTTTCGTTTAAACTTTTGACTGACTGAGACATGCAGCATTAAATAAACGCGTTTAGATTGTGGGAAATGAGACCTTTGTCCAACCAACTTCCACGTTAAGTTTTTTTGAAAAGAAACTGAAAAATGTCTATATATCACTGATATAATTTGGTGCGGGATGATGTAAAAGACTACCCATGAATTTTCTCAATGTATTCTTGCATTATAAGTCTGCAGATAAGGTTTTTTTAACAAATTTCGTGTGTGCTTTTATGTGTTGTAGGAAGGTTGGGTTTGTCAGTTTTTATAGATCCTTTTCACTTATTGTTAGATTGTATAAATTTGCACATGTTAACGGTTCGGATGATTAAAGATGTTATTGTACAATATGCAAACCCGAAACTTGTTAATGTATTATTAAAAGTTGACAAAAATAATCTCCAAAGTACGCGTGAAATTTGTTAAAAATCAAAATAATTTACGCACTTACAATGTGTACATTATTTATGAAATACGTTAATTTCAATTTATGAACTCATAATCTTTTTTCATTAATTTTAAACACAATTTATCAATAAATAATTTATACACCTTAAGTAGAATATTATCTTAATTTGATTTGCCAAAAGCTGAATTTGGAGCGCAAATCTATACTTTTCAGTATAATTCGATACTTAATCACATATTATATAATTGATTGTGCATACATTTATGATAACATATTAATTCCAGTTAATATCCGAAGCCATTCGAAATGGAGACACACACGAAGCGACCATGGAACTTGCAGATTTTTGGCTTCTGAAGAAAGAACTAGTCCATAAACTCTTCAAAGTATTAGCTCCGAGATTCGAAAACAGCCCTGTTTCCTACACAAGGATGCACAAAGCACCTAATTTAATGCACGGCTTCGAAAGAGATTTGGCAGTGTTAGAACTCCGCGGAAACCCATTTCCTTCACTAACACAAAAAATGAACAACAGGAACTTTCTACACAACGTTCTGTTGGATGCAGCCAAATACGACTATAGAAAGGCTAAGATTGCGAAAGTTCCTGAAATAATCGACCCTAAATCTGAAGACCCACCTCTCGTTACTGATGAAAAAGATAAAGATGTAAAAGAAACCTCTTGATTTAGGAAAACTGATCTTCTCCGCTTTGTGTAAAGAAGATCAGTTTATAAATTTGATTGTAATGTATAAAAATAGATGTTCGAATATTACAACAGTTAATTGAATTATCTCAAAAAATTATTAGTTGTATCGAAAATTAATGTAGATTGTGTATGAATAAAAACGCATTTAATGTTCATGTTTATCTATATAATATTAAAGAAGTAATAAATATACAGTTCTTTATTATATAAAAACCTTATATATCTGAAAAATAACACAGCAATTAAATCATAGGCTTTTAAAATATTTTTTGATGGTTCGATTTTGACAACCATAGCAAACTTATAAACCGCTCATAAAAATTATCAAAACATAGTGTAACATTAAAACAATAAATATCTCAATTGAAACAAAAAGATAGTGCTTAGCGAACACATTCGAAATAGCGCATAATTTTTAAACATTAAAAACAAACAAATATCACAATAGAAATCGAAAGTAATAAAATATTTTGTGCTGTATTTTAGGAAAGCCGCCATCTATCGTCCTTACCAAGCTTAAAACAATAGTAAAAAATAATGGAATTGGCAAAACTGGCACTTGCTTTGTACAAAATGCATATATTTTCGAAAGACCATTATTTTTATGAATACTGAACGTTTATGATTGCACAAGTATTTAGCGAGTGTAATATACTCGATAGTATAATGTTTTTGATCTCCATAGACTAAATGTATTGTCAAATTTCAATAAATAAACACCTTCCCCGGGATAAGCGTGAGATCCAGCATATACCTGAAAATTTCAAAGTAAATCAGTACGTACTTGACGATAACATATATTTGAATGATTTAGTACAAAAGATTACTTCTAAATGACTATCTCGCCTATAGACTGGAATTATTATACTCATCGGAGGTTTAAGCATAGAAACGGAAGATTGATTCGCTCCATCTCCACATTCTGGATCATCATTGCACCTTTCAATTATTTCTAAAAAAAATTGTTAAAATAATGATTCATTATATAAAAACAGGAACAAAACATTTAGTCAGTATAAGTCATCATCATTGTCAACCATAAAACATCCACTATAGAACACAGTTTTACTAACTAGTGTTGACAGTGTGGGCGATACCTTATGTGTGCTCACCATGCTTTTTTAAGAGAAAATAAGAACCAACTCTGTCCCATGCCAACAGGTAAGGCTCTTGAGACATTAGTATGCGTGTTTACATGTCGGACTCTGGTTGCTGTCCAATAAGCATATAGCAATGATCATCAGTGAAGCAGACAGGGCAAAGACTAGGCGACTGTGCCCTCACTGTCCACTTAACAATCGAAACGATCACCAGTTTGACAGACGAGGCTAACCCGTTGCCCCTATATGACCCAAACCTCAGCGTAATGCCAGTATGTATAAGTAATCAGTAAAACATTTCAATGATTATTATGGCAAAAGTCTTAATACTTTGCGTTGGTTGAATTTAAAGATTAAAAGGTTGAATTTAAAGTGTTAAAACTATAATGCAAAAAGTTGTCACGTTTGTGCTGCCAAAAATATTGATACTGACCATTCATCATAATAAAACATACCATTTAATATAAACACTGATCACATGTGTACTGACTGTTTAATACAAATGCGGATCATTCAATATAAATGCTCAGTATTAATGTCTAAATATTGACTACAAATGAATCAAATTAGAGACCAAATAAAACGAGAACCTATAAAAGTGACTCAATACCTTCATCATCATCGTCGAACATCTCATCATCTACGTCTCCTTCATCATCACTTTCGGCAACGTGAACAGTCACTTGAGTCGTTGGTGATTTGGTCCATTCAAAATAAACACCAAAACCTTTCGAAAAAAGAAAAACATTAAATTATCAACTCCCACAAAAAATAATCAGATATTTTTTTCAAAACATACCAATGTCAAAGTTATCGGTTGCGAACTCCCAAAACAAGCAGCGGCCCTGAACATGAGTCGGCACACGTATGGTGACGGTCTCGCCGTGTCCAACTTGCAGCACTCCGCCCCCACCTGCGGCGTTTCTGACCGTTTGTTTGAATTGAGACGTACCGGTTCGCGTCCACATACTAGCGGAAGCTATAGTAGGAAATCCGTCTGCAATATGAAAATGATAATGAATGAAAAATAATCGTAACGAATGACAATTTCCAAATTTATTAACCTCCGTCGTCCGAAGGACTATCTTCGGGTTGTTCTGGCAAACCGTCATCGTTAGTATCGCTTTCATGTTTTTGGACAGATTCAGAAATATGACTAGAACTGAAAAAAAAATTATAAATTACGATGAAAATAATAAATTTTATCGTTCGTTCGACTAAGCAATTACTTGATATCTGTTATGCTGACACTTTTATCATTGGAAATTGAGTTTTTGTCGTTCTCGTTTTCGCTGCTGGATAAACGTTCTTTATTAGCTTGCCTATTGATTGCGAGTTGTTGTACGTATTGATGATAATGTTGATCTTGTAATTGTCGAACTAAAACGGCCTGTTGGTCGGGATTACCCGGAAACTGCTGACGAGCGTATTCCAAAAATTGATCGTAAGTTTGCTCGTTCAACGCATCTTTGATACGTCTTATCTGTTCTTCTTCGACAGATTTTTGCTGTTGCAGCCTGCGTTGTTCTTGTTCTGCGTTTTTTTGTACCTCTAATAATTCCTTAGAAACCTCTTGAACGGCGGACCTAAAATATTAAACATTGATAATTTTTCAGTACTTGTGACTTATATGGACTCAACGCTTTTGGCACACTCATATATATGTTACAGTTTGAGTGTTTACTTCGTTTGTGCATGAACAAACTAGTCTGCTTATACACTTCTAAACAGCTTTAGTAAAATTGTTAGTGTGGTACGACAATTTAAATAGTTTGCACTCAAATAATGCTCTTATGCTAAATATCAATAAGGTGGGAATTGTTATGTCAACTGATGATCGAGAAATACGCATAGTGTCTACCCCTTCTGTCAGATTGAACCTCGAGAGTTTGTTTTGAACACGTTTTCACAACTCAAGCTAAAACGCTAACCCAACCTAACCCAAGCATGATACTTATAACATCTGTTTTCAGTTTAGACGCAATTATATGCAGATAAAATTTGACAGTTGACATTCAAACTAAAACCGATAGTTTGAGTATACCCAAACTAGTATGGGTATACACAAACAAAAGTGAACACTTGAACTGTGACACATAAAAATCTTGCAGATTCATATCGAGTGTAAAGCACGATCTAGACTATTTTGAATTTCTATTTTTCGTTTTAAAAAAAGTGGATATAGAGTTGGGAAAATAACGCATGTCTAACAATTAGTCAAAAGTCTAAACTTATTTAATATTGAATGATTGATTAGGTTAATTATTTTGATATTTTATGTTCATTTTCACTTTTTAATGTAACTGAATGTAGAAGGTTGGGCAAATACTGTACTTTTCAGTCAGAAACACTAAAAATATTCATTTATAACATTATAAGTATTGAATTTTGATATAGTGTAGATGCGCTTTACAATTTCACTGTAAATCAGTGATTATATCAACTTGAAATTTGTATCTATGTGAGCAAATCACGTTGAGCCCGTATAAGTCAAAAGTATCAATTTTTCTTTGATTTAAAAACGTATTGACACAAACTTTTTTTGTACGTCTCCTTCTTTTTTATTGGCTTCAACGAACGGCTTGAATAGAGGACACAATCTGAAAACAAAGAGATCATTAATAAATGACTTGTCCAGTGATAAATAATTAAAAAAGTAAAGTCCATTACCTATCTAACATATTAATAAAGGCGATCATGGCTTGAGTTTGAGACATATTGCTTAGTTCGAGCCAGGCGGCTCGTCTGTCTCTTCCTATGACGTCGAGCACACCCAAAGGGGGGGCCGTTTTTTCGTCGAACGGTCCATGCGAGGCTTGTTGAGTGTATGCGATCAATTTTAATTTATCTTCATAACTTAAGTGTAGTGCTTTGCCTTCTTTATCTTAAATAATGAAGAATATGTGGTTTAGTCTTTGGTGGCTCTTTTTAAAAGTGTTCAATTCTTGTTTTTAAAGGAATTTAAATGCTTTGAAAGGAATTTTAAATGTTTTAAAAAGTCGAATATTATTTCATGAGATTTTAAATGTATAAACTTGAGATTAATATTGTTTTGAATAAATAAGAACGTTTTTGAGATCATGTTGAAAAAAAGATGATTACGATGCTCCAGAAATGAACTTATTTTTTCCAATATAAAAATTTTTAGTTTAAAAAACGTTATTTTACTATCAATTTAATACAAATAAATTTTTCAAAAAGAAGATTATTTAAAATGAGTAAAACTATTTATGTTATGAGATAATATTTCGACAAGAAAGTTATTAACTATACCAATACTGATTATATTGTATTTATCACAGAGAATATTCAACTTAACCGGAAGTATTTTCAAATATAACACACAAGTTTATCATCACGGCCGCAGCCTGACAGTAGCCAGGGTTTCCATTTCAAAAATTATTACACAATTATGAGAATTATGTTGAGATATATATGATTGTGAATAAATTCTTTGAACTTCTTAAATTTACAAATATTATACTTCAAATGGAAAACAACAGCACACAGGTATCCTTTGTTTAACATGGTAACAGGTACTATTGAATCACCGTACAAAATGAGTCTTACCAATATATAGAAAACAGATATGTTCTTTTAGAAAAATGAAAGAAATGCATATGTTCGTTATTGATTTTATATCGAAGCTTTTATTACTATTTTCAGTATAAAACAAAACGATTAACCATTATATACCATTTTCGATATGACACGAGGGAATTCGTAAAGAAAATTTCTAAAACCGAATGTACATATTGCTTTTTTCAGATAGTTTTTAGAAAAGGCGATGTAAACTAAACGAAATTTTCAAAAATTTGTTTTATTTTAAATAGCATGGTAAAACGGAATTTTATATATTTTTTTTTTTTTTGCACAAAATAGAAACCATATTAAACGAGTAACCTGTAATTGTATCGAACAAATAAAAAAATTTTTAAACCCTGCCCTTAAATAAACCATGGCTACGACAGTGTACAGTAATCCCCCCCTATAATTTCATTTTTTTCAAATGAATTTAAATTTTTTTCAAATGTATTTGAAAAAAAAAACAATTAACTCGTAAAAATATTTAAAAAAAAAATGAAAATATTTCATTTATTGATTTCATAAATTCCCCCCAATAACGTCGAACCTATCTCGACGTTATAGGGGGGGATTACTGTATATCATAAAACTAACACCGTTGAAATTCTAAACAGACTTCATAAAAAAAAATACTAGCGTTTTATTAATATGAAAAGATTTGAACTTTAATATCATCTTCATTTATTTATTTATATATATATATATGAAAATGGATGTTTTTTGTCGTATTACTCCAATACGGTTCGACCGATTGCCATGAAAATTGGCATGTGTATGTATTTCTTTGTGGAGAAGGTTTTTAGCATCATTAAAATAGAGTGACCATATTTCCTGGAACCCAAAACGGGACGGTCCGCAAAAGAATGTTCCTTCACTTATATAAAACAAATATTTTACCGTCGAGAAGGTTTCCGTATCATTAAAATAAGGTGACCATATTTATCAGAACCCAAAACGGAACGGTCCACAAAAATTAAATTAAAAAAATAATCTGATTTAAAATTTAAGTCCCGAGCAACGCCGGGTACTACCGCTAGTAAGATTTATCAAGATTTAAAATTAACAAAAAAAAAAAACACATACATTACAGACTTCACCATAAACAAACTAAACGAACATCTACAGAACGAACGTCCAAAATTCATAAACAAATCTTATAAGATCTGTAGCACTTCAAAGCCCAACCACGCAACCACTCCACAGAACCACGCAAACCATCCACATCCACATCCGCAACCACAAAAACCACCATCCATCGAACAAACTGCAACCCAAAGGGCCGACACCGACCTCGGTAGAAGGCCAGCCCGAGCCGGTACAGCTTGTTGGGCGGCAGCCCCCATCTGAGGCGCTCCGCCTCCGCGGTGGCGGAGTCCCCCTCGACGAGGGGCACCAGGCCGCCTCCTCCGCCGGACATCCTGAGCCTCGACCCGCTCTTGACAGCTGACAACTGAGAACTGACCAACTGACGCGCGGACACAGGTCGGAACGCGACGAACGACGGCCATGTGCGTTTCGGGTACACATCATCTTTTTTTGGTTTGGAATCGTGTTATGATGGGTTGTTTGTGTTCTAAAATGGAAATTTGGGATTAGTTGTTGTTTTTGAGAGTTGAGGTTAGTTTTTTGAGTTGTCGATCGATATTTTTATGGCATTTGTTCAGGGCCGGTTTCGAGAAAAGCGGCGAAAATTAAGCATGCATCTCCCCCTAACCGTGACAGATTTGATTCCTAAATATTTTCCCAAACGACAGTAGCATACACAACACTAAAATACAATCTCGAGATAGTATGATTGAAATAAATTATTTGGACTCTGTAGTCCTCTAATTGCCCTAAAATGTGTCATGTGTGGTTATTTCGGTGTGTGCCAGTGTCGTTTTGACAAAAGTCTAGTTGCCATTATATTCATGACAATCATGTTTTTAGAAGTGTAAAAATTAGAAAAATAATACATAAGAAAACAAACCCCCCTCCCCCTTCGTCAGTTTTTGTTCGGTTATAAGTTTTTTTTGGTAAAATCAATGTTAAAAAAGGTTTTATTCATTATGAATAAATATAATTTAAAAAAATCATTTTTATTGATATATGATAATCAACTTCACAAAATAATATCTCAAAAAATTAATTGTTAATTTTAATTATTTAGGACCTTTGGCAACATAAACTTTGGGCTGGTATTGCATTTATGTAATGAATTTTGTTTATATTTGAAGAATTCAATTTTGTATATAAAAATCTATAAACGTGCATATTTTGAAATTTAAAAATATTAAGGAGTATAATTTTTTTTTGCAATGGAAAAAATAACACAATAGTATATAATAAAAAGACAATCTTTCTAATAAAATTTATTATCAATCTTCAGATATTATTTGATGAATCATAACATTTCCAGAAGTACAAATAAGCAAAAATGTATTTTGTAAGGAATCAAGTTCAGGAACGCTGAAATTATAAATCTGAAATAGAGAAAAAATATCACCAACCGAATAACTTGACGATAAACCTTTTACTCAACTCACCGAAATAATATTGAAAATGTGAAATGAAAAAATTTCCTTTTATTCCACCCTATGAATTTTTATATTGATTTCACTGCATTGTGCATTTTAAAAAATAATACTCTCGATTGAGTCGCTTGAAATGGTTCCACGAACATTCGTCCAAAGACAATCCATCCGACAACTCATCCAAGATAATTCATAAAACGGACAATTGGTTCAATCGTCCAAGACAACTTGTCCAAACGACAATTCGCCTAAGCAAAAATTAGTTCAAATTCGTTCAAACAACAACTCATCCAAAAATTTATATTTAATTTTTGGGTAAATTGTCATTTGGACAGTTTTGAACCAATTGTCGTTGGATAAGTTGATTTGGAGGAATTGTTGTTGGACCAATTGCCTTTGGACAAGTTGTCATCACTTGAAATGCAGCCAATACTTATTCATTTTGAAGGGGAACAAACTTATTTTGCAATAGTTTAATCTATACTATTATAAAACCGAAAGTTTCTCCATCTGTCTGTCTGTCTGTCTGTCTGTCTGTCTGCCCCAGGTTTTT
>JAOXNN020000009.1:150799-180235 GCA_028571205.2 Hydropsyche betteni
CGAGTTATGCGAGGCCGAGCGAAGCGAGGCCGAGCAGAGCGTGTTCGAAAAGGCGAAGCCTTTTCGGATACGCTCGTGCAAAATAAAATAAAACGACTGAAAATTCAAATAGTTTTTTGTCACAATAAAAGTATTGATACATTTATTTTTTACAGACAGTAAATCACGGTGAACAATTCACACAATTAGTCGACATTCGATCATTTAACAACAGGATAATGAAAAATCAATACAAATAAAATGAAACATACTTTTTTTGTTCTTCGCATAATCAACTTAAAAGCAAATATCATGTTTCCAAACAAAACGGTTCAATAGTAATCAATTAGTTAAAGACAACTTTTTTAAATTAATAAAACCTCCAATTTCCGACTTAAAGGTAACAATATTTCAAACTCTCGTAGATATTCTCTTAAATGCAACGAGATATCAATTTTGTAGCGTCTACAAAAGTTTTAAAGCGTGTGAACTTTTCGAAGTTGCAAAAATAATGGCACAAATCATACAATACTTTTACAACCATGAACGTCACAATTCAATAATTAAAATTTCTTTCAATATCTTCGAAACAGCCGCCGTAATATTAATATTCTTAGACAAATATTCGAGCAACAATTAAAATGCCATCGATAAAATGAAAAAACAAGACAATTTATTGAAAATAAATATCGAAAACAAACGGATCCACAACATAATATAAAGAAGGACCAGACACTTAAAAATATTAAGTAATTACTATCCAATACTATTTTTTTTCAATCATGCATACAATAACGGATTACTTGTTTCTAATTTGACAAATTTATTAAAATAACATAGGACATATTAAAATACTTTTGTACATATTTATTTTTTCCATGAACTATTTTTATGTTTGTTTTTATTAGGTATACTCATATGTGCTAATAAATTGGATTTTTGATACGGATTCCCGCGATGATTGTTTGCTTGTTTGGCGGCGAAATCTTCGATTTTGCCTCCCGACTGACGATAAGTGTCCACCAACGAGCGTTGCATACTTTTAGTTTTAGCAGTCAAATCGGCGAGGATCTGAGCGGAAGTCATGTGCGTCAAAGAGACAGGTTTCGGATCTTCCGTAGCCGCAACTTTTGAATTCGGCGTGAATACGATCTTGGAACTCGCCAAGTCCTCTTCCGTGACTTGTGAATGGACAGAGTTCATGAAAATCCTATGCATCGTGTTCACGCTTTTGTTCTCTTGTCTGAAAGCTCCTTTCAGCTGGCACTGATCGCAGCTGAAGCTCATGGTTTGCACTGCGACCTCTCTCGTGCTTTTCTCCGTTGAACTGTTGATTTCTAAGCCGACCTTCTCTTCTAAAGTGGACGTGATGATCGGAAGTAACAGGACTTGGTTCTTGTTCGAACTTGTAAAACTATAATTCACTGTACTGTTTCTGTTTAGCGGCGAAATATAGTTTATTTTTTCGTTGAGAGATTCCGTTTGTGGAGCGTTATTAATCGAAGGATACACGTGTGTTGGCAAATGGGGTGTATTCAATTCGGTCACCACTTTCTCGCAATCCCTAATTACTGTAATTTAAATTAAACCACATATTTGAAAATCAAAGAGACCACATGGTATAAAAAAAATATATATGGCACAATGAAATAAACAATGATTTTTAACACATTATTCACTATTTTGAGTATCGGCACTTTCATTAAAGATTTTTGGTAGCCTTTTATTAAAAAAATACATTATTTTACTATAAAATACGAATGTAAACTACGAATCGGAAGTAAATTGTATGAAAATATGAAAACGATTTTACCTTCATCTCTTTCTATTGAATTTCCATATGCACTATATCCGTCTGTAATAAAAAATTATCGAATCAATTTTTGTTTAATCTTTATTTTCAAAAAATATATAAATTCTAAATATACCGACCCGTAGTAGGAGCTGCTATATAAGAACTCTGTGGCTGCGCCTAAAAACATAAAAAAAAAATAATTTTAATACAAAAAAAACACAAAAATCTAACAAAATTACTGATAAACATACATAATTACTACAGCCTACATTCAAATAAGCAGGATCAGCCGGAGGCGGGACCGTGTAATTATTTACATGAGAATAACCATTTGAATATGCGTTCGGAGGCATAATATCCGGATTGAAAGGAATTGTACCGTAACTCTGCGTATATCCAGGCGCGTAATAATCCTGCGTCGTCGACAAATTGGGATTAACGGCCGTATCGGCCACAGTCATCGACTGCTGCGTTTCTAAACTAAAACTATTCCCGTCCACGGAATAAGGCGCTGCGAGATACGGAGTGGTATAAGACGGGGCAGGAACCGGCATTGGAGGGGGATACGAAACTGACGAAACGGGAGCGCGTATGGGATACTGGACCGGAGTCGCGGCTAACAACTCCATTTCTATACTCGCTCTGCTCTTGAGGTTGCGTTTGTCGGACCGGTTTCGCCTTCCGCGGCGCCGTTCGTACGGCGGACTTCTTCCAGCGTTCGAACGTTCGCTGCCGCGTCGTTCGCAAGAGGCTCTATCGTATCCCGGACGGCTCGAGCGACTGGACCGACTCGAACGGCGGTCGTATCGAGAATTGCGATCCGGACTGATCGTCGGCGTGCGGATCGAAGACCTTTTGAAATAGCGGGAACGCGGCGCGTAATCGTCCTGTCTCCGTTTGTAGTCTTGAGATTTTAGGTGTTTGGGGGAGACAGATTCTTTCCGTTTGACGCTCTGACGCTTGACGACGGTGGACGAATTGTCTATTTCCATTTCCATGCCCGGAGGTATGAGGCCGGTTTCCATTTTTTTGATGAGCGTCTCTTTGTTTTTGTTCTGTTTGTCTCGTTCGATATCCCTTTTCGTTTTGTCAGGATCTCTGCGTACGCCGAGATCGACTTTCGGCTCGGACTTCTCGATTTTGTTTGTGACATTGTTTGGTATGTTTCGTTTATTCTTAAAAACATCTAAAACCTTTGAAACCTCTGTCTTTTCGCTGTCGGGTAAAAACGACTTGAACCTATCGAGAGCGCTTTCATTTCCATAATTAGACACTTTACCTTTACCAATCTTCTTGACGGGCTTACGGATTAGCGTCAGGATGGGACTAGGTTTCGGTTTAGCTTTAATAGCATCCGACATTACGTCGTGTACTTCTGCGGTATTCTGCAAATCATCTATCACTTGAACTACTTTATTCTTGGACTGATCTTTAAAAGTATCACCGTTCTTATTATCACCCCAAGCGCTGACGACTTGCAGTTCAGCTATGAAACTATCCTCGTCGAGTCCTTCGAAGAAGTTTTCAACGACTTCGTCCGCGGATTGGAGAATAGTCTCGGACGCATCAGTGCAAGTTTCAATAGAAGTTAAGTGGTGTACCTTAGTTTCGGAACGGATCAAAATCTCTGACTTATCGATACCAGTTTTGGAGTTACTCAAAGTCTCTGACTTATCGATACCACTTTCGGAGTGGCCCAAAGTCTCTGACTTGTCGATACCACTTTCGGAGTGGCCCAAAGTCTCTGAATTATCGATACCAGTTTCGGAGTGGCCCAAAGTCTCTGACTTGTCGGTAAGAGTTACAGAACGAGCCGCCGTTTCTGACGTATCGGCGCAAGTTATGGGGGCGACGGGGGGTTCCGGGGGTTCCGGGGCGGCCGGGTCTCGCGCCTCTTGCCCGGACATGCGAACATCGACAATCCCTGGTCTGCGAAGCTTCGGCGCGCAACAGCCTCTTAACCTCCACGGTAAGGACACTGCGACGTTCTGGCGCAGGCAGTCAGGTTCGGGTCGAGCGCGGCCATTTTTTGAATATTGAGCACGCTGTTATGGATCTAATGGTCATATATGTTTGAGGCTATATTGGAACACTGGTGAAAGTAAAATATCGGCACTTGGAAGGTTACGAAACGCCAAATGCCGTACAACAATAATATAAATCGAAAAAATTGCGTCCATTATATATATATATTTTTAATTTTTTAATAAGATCTATTATTTTATTGTTGATCTTTTACTTCAATTATTTATCGACAAAATTTGTATTTTAACGAATAACAATACAGAAGTTCTTGACTTACGTGATTATAGTCGAAAAATCGCGTAAGTCGAACAAACCTTAAATTTAATGGTTTCTTGAAATATTACGAACAAATGCATTATTTCTCCTTATAGGCCCGTTCAAAACTATGCGCGTAACGCGCATTTTGACACAAAAATCGTAATATTTCAAAAAGTTCTGAGGCGGGCTCTTTGCAAAAGTTAATTTATGATCGTTCTCAAGCATTTTTCAAATTTCCTTTTAATAATCGGTATTGTGAAAGTCATACAAACGCTGCAGAGAAACAAAAAACAGTTAAATAAAAAAATAATAATAAATTAATTAAATAAATTACGATTTTTTCAAAATCGCGTAACTCGAGAATTTACTGTACTTTTTAGGTGCTTAAATTAAATTTCTTAATATTTCGTAATTCATGATTGTATGTCCGCAAATTAGGATTTTTAACAAATTTTCGCATACATATTTTGTACGTATACATGTAGAAAGATCATTTTTGTCATTTCGTCAGATAATTTTTGTTTTAAAAGTTAGATTGTCTAAATTTGCAATATTCAGATAGTAAAAAGGTGCTCCTCTACAGTATGTCAAACCGAAATCCATTCGTTAATTGTAAAACATAATTAAAAATCGATAATGAAGTATCGTTATATGATTTATTTATTTCGATCATCATAAGAAATAGGGTACGATGTATTGAAATTGTAACGATAGTAAAACGTCAAAGTTCTATTTTTAAAAAAACACAATATAAATAATGACATTTTTGTATTTTTTTCAAATAATCATTGGTATTTTCGAACTTTTATAAAACCATAATTATTTTACTCAGGGCTTTTTTTACCCTGTAACGCGGCGGAACGGCGTTCCGGTACCTTTTATCTCGAAATTTTAATAAATGTTTGCAAAATTTTATTTTCTTCTTTATTTCAAAATTTTTGATTTTTTTTCTCGGAAGCCATTAACTGTTAATCCCTTTTGAATAAAGAAGTATCATAGGTCCCATAAAATAATGAAATTAAAAGGCTTGAAAAAAGTGCGTTCCGGCACCTTTTTTTTTTTAAAAAAGCACTGATTTAAGTCCAATAAATAATCGAATTGTGTTCGAGAGGAATGGACGATAATTCGTGTTTTATGTGCGACTCTTATGTCAACGATTTATTGACGTTTGAAACTTCAAACGGCCACTGAAACGGTTTTCGAATAAGTTTTTTTTTAAAGATTTTCAATGGAAACCAATTTAAAAGATCCCGAAAACTTGCGATTGAGCATTCTGCATCAGCTGGAAATCGTCGCTTCAGGAAACTGGTCTGTTTTAATAATATTTATGTACTAACCTACACATGCATAAGATGAGATATTTAACACATACATGAAACGAGATATTATTTATCAGTCAACGTTTTAAAATAGTTGTGTTCGCTTAAAATTATACATTAAATTTTTTCTATGTCTTAAAAAAGGTTTAACTCGTATCATTGTCGAATCAGTGACTTGTTATCTTATTTTATGTACGTTTCTTACAGTAATGAAGAATTTTTAAAGTCTTTGAAAACTAAAGAAGTGAAAGTCAATTGGTTGAAAACATTCAATATATTTAAAAAACAACTTTCCGAAACTTTTGCCGAAGAATTTAATGGAATGTGGAAAGATGAAAATTTAGCAGATAAAATTAATATTTTAAATGATCTCAAAGAAAAATATAAATATGAACAAACTTCCACTTGGTAATTTCATTCATTTCTGAATTAATATATTTATCATAATTTTATTACATTTATTCGTCTTTTCAATTTTTGTAGGCGTCCAACGACGGGGAATATACAACCCCAAAGTACTAGTTTCGATATTCAATTTTTATCTCAATTGAAAGAGATTTATTCTACATTAGTTTCGAAAGAAGAAGAAGAAATAGTTAAACTAAAAGAAGAATTAAAAATTGAATGGGATAGGCTTGAACTTCATCAAAATAAAATTTGCGATGCTGAAAATTATAATCAAATCTTGTGCAACAAAATAAATGAGCGTTTAGAAGAAAATATCGATTCAATGTCGGAAGTGTACAATATGCTTACTAATTGAGTTTTTTTTGTATATAAGTAAACCCCTTTTTTTTAATAACGATTTGTATAATTTTTTTTTTCCATCTTAAACTTCTTTTACATTCAAAAGTTTCCCAACGCATTTGAGATTTTTCTTTGAAAATAAAAAATATACATCGAAATTATTTTATTTTATTTTTATAATCGTTTTTTTACATTTTTAAATATACAAAGAAAATAAATAAATAAATATTTTTTTATTATTTGAGATCGCCCTCAAAATTTTAATTTAGAATGGAAAATGTTCTTTTCTTCGGCATGTTAGAAAAAACTTTCCATTGAATATGAAATTTTTTATAAAAATATCTTCTTGTGACTGTTTTCAATAAGAAACTGAAACAGAAATTAAAATTTTTAATAAATATTTGATATAAAAAACAAGACACGTAATGTTTGTTACACTCAAAAGATTTTCAAAACTACAATAATTAATTATATTACATATCTAATTTAAATTATTCAATGTAGATGAATCGAAAACAGTTGAGTAATTGAGAAATGAATGATGAATTTTTAGAACAATACTTACAATGTTTTTCAAAATGACCCAATTATTGTGTGCAATGAGTGACATCCTCCGCGTCATTTACGTTACACAGCGGCTGTTTAATATACACATGTTAATAAAAACGAACATGATTTTACAGAAAGGAACAGTAATTCTACTTGTATTAAACTCTATGGAAACATTCACTTAATCTATGTGATTTATAGATAAGTCAAACTTTTCAAAATCTACAAAATGAAGGGATTTTTTTCTATAACAACAAAGACACAACAAAGTTTACATGACAAAAAACAGGGAGAAACATTCTGAAAACCCTTTTATATCATACGTTTTTTAAAGTGTCCTGAGAAATGGTTGTATCTTGGTGAAATCTCCTAGACTTAGATTGTCCAGCATGAGATCTGTAGGTAAGATACGGAGTAAGCGAAATAGCCTCAACACTAAATTAATTCGGCTATTTGGATATTATAAGCTAACTCTTAAATAGGGGGATCGAATGTATTCAAATTCAATTTTGACACTCATATAGAGTAATTTTTTTTTTTTGATACGATATGAGCCATTATTTCGAAAAAAGTCTGTCAATAATTCAGATTTCTAGAATATGTCAATTAATTTTTGGTTTTAAATGCATTATCGAAAATACTAGCTCATATACGTTGCATTATTTTATTTTTTAAAAGCGTAGTCTAATTAAAATATGAAGATTGTTACCCAATGGCCTAATGGGGTGCTTGTCCCAGAGGTATGTACGCTTGACCGGTGAAAGGTAAGAGTCGCGGACATAGTATGGGCTTCTTCCCCATCTGTTAAATGGATAGAATGGCCTCAACTCAGGGAAATCCCACCAGAACGGATCCCTTGTAATGGATGAAAGAGGCGAATATGGGCTCGGGTTGAGCAGTCTATCCCACGGTTTTCTCCAGAGACCTCCACTGTTGTAAATTGGCATACCTATAATTGACAATCTCATATATTATCTTTTTCGTTATCATTTTGTTTAAATATTATATTCATGTCTTATATTGTCTATATTAAGATTTCAATGAAAAAGCTATGCTTGAAGCATTTGCAATTTTTTTCATAAATATAAAAGCTCTATTTACATTGCTTATTTACATGAAGCAAATTAGTAAATTTTTCAATCCTATATTATGTTAGATAGTTATTTTTCAATCATAATCTTCTTTTATATTATCATCTAATCATTAATGTATTGTTCTAATCATTTTTACATGCAAAAAATCTATATTATCTTTTTGAATTTACTAATTCTACTCTGAACAACATGTACATACATTCAAAATATAAATTTCAACTAACCTTTCAGATAAAAAAAAATTGTACTGATTTTCATGTAATATCGTCAGTTTTCTTTCAAAATTCTCATTTTATAATGTGATTAATGAAAAAATGTTTACAAAACTTTCAAAAAATCATATATAGTTTCATTATACATTTTTTCTTGTTTTTAAGGATTGTTTTTAGATGTTTTTGTTATTTGTGTAAATGTAACATATTTTGATACAATTATTTTTATAATTTATTTTTTAAAGCTTTAATAATTCAATGTTATTGCTTAATTAAAGAAAAGGATTTTTATAACTCGTAATCTTTCACTTCAAAGACAAAAACTTAATATTGACAGGGGAAAACCATGCATTACAAATCGTATCTTTTACATTCAAATCATCATGTATAAACATAAAACAATTTTTATACAAATATCTTACAATATATTACAAACCATAATGATTTATCCCAATCTATTTTCACGAAGCAAATGTTTTAAATTTTCAATTAAAAAAAAAATAATGATTTGAATGTTCCCATAATGTTTTTTTTTTTTATATTCGATCTGAAAGTTCTAATTGTTCTAAAAGAATTTTTTCCATTCAGCGCAGCTTACCCTCTGAATCATAAGCAACTTCTGTGTCTCTTGGAGCAAATTCCCCAGGTTTAATTGGTGTTGGTGAGCGACCACGAGACGACCGATCCATATTCAGCCATTTGTCAGCTTCGGCAAAAGGGTCTTTCACAAGGTCATCAAAGTTCTTTCCTTTCCAAGCGCAACAATCATTACAGCTTCATTAATGTGTACCGAGCACGCAAACTAGTGGTATATTCTAACAGGCTAGCTAGATGAGGGTTGTGCCCAATTGAATCTAATTATTTTTTCATTTTTAAAATTTTGAAATATTCATTCAGCTATCCTTATGATTTATGTACAGGATACACCACTATTATAAACATTGAAAACTTTAAATTTCTAGCGGGAATTTTTGGGTAAAATCAACATAAAAGTGCATTTGTGTATTGTAAGTGGAAATTTATATTACATGGAATAATACAAGGGGATTTTTTCATCTTCCAAAGTATAATTTATAGCAAATATAAGTAATTTTTTCTAAGAAAGCGAAAATTATAGACTTTTCTTGAGTGTTCAAGAAATGGCATGATCTATTTACCTATATAAAACTTAATTGCTGAAAATTAAAGTAAAGGATTACATATGTATGTAAATATAATATATACATATACAAACATATACATGTGTATAAATACTGGGCGTGTTTTGATTTTTTGTTGTCCTTCTTGGGATACATAATTTTGTATGAGAATTAAAAAATAGATGCATTAAATGGGAGATTTAAATTTAATATAATCGAATCTACATCATACTAAAGAAAAACTACAGGAATTGTATTTGTGGTTTATTACTTATATGTTAAAATATTTACAAAAACAAGGGTTGTATATATTTTTGTATCTTAAGAATATTCTTCATTAATGCACTTACAAAAGGAACGTAATTTTATTACAAATTGCAAACATATACGACGCTATTCAAAAAATTAAGAATATTTTTAGTAATACAGTTGACAGAGATTGTTGGACAAGACATACACATAGATGTATCGGCATATATTTACAGCATGTTTTCTTAAAATTACCATGCTATTCACCAAAATGGTATATACATATATAAATATATATTCAAATGTAAATTAAACTGATTTTCCTTAGTAGAAAAAAATTTCTTAATACTGATTGGATTATATAATAAAAAAGACACCGTTCATTTCTGAGTGAAATACATTCGATCAAATATCATAAAATTGTTTGAATATGTATATAATTGTTACTATAATCAAGCTTGCGCTTTATTTAGTAAAGCAGCGTTTTCATTTTTGCAATTCAAAAAAAATATATATATATGAGTTAATCGTGTATTTGGTTACACTATACATTTTTTTTATATTTCGAAAGACTTACCACTGAAGCCGAATTTGGGTTTAGTATCGGGGTCGTATTCGATTCCTTTGAGATCACCTCCTGTTCTGCCGAGGGTTATTGGGTAAGCTCTATCCCTTAAGTAAAGTCCGTAACGAGATGGGTACAGTCTGTCGATTTCGGCGAGACGATCCAAATGCTCTTGCCAGGCCTTGCTGGTGTCGAACAATGGAGTAGATAGACGACTCTTGGGCACATGATAAACTGCACACAAAGTTAAAAACAAATTAAAACATTAAACAATTTAACTTCTTTGAAATATTTGTTAAAGAAAATCATAAATATGAAAAAAATACATATATCTTGAATGCACACATCACACAATAATATATTCAATTAAACCAAATTAAATTAAATTAAACCCAATTAAACTTTATTTTGATAATCTTTATGTAAAAAAAAAAATAAAACGGTTTATTTATCATTTTAACTACAATTATATTAATATCAATACAAGCAAATTGTAATCGGTATATGCAAACTTTATCAAAATAATATAAATACATAAAAATGATTTATTCTTTCAATTGTATAATGCATGTTCGCAACACATACAGTGAGATTGTCACCAACATACTTAATCGATTCATAAAACAAATTCATCATTGATTCAACGATGCTCTGCTCAACATGCGCACAGATTAGTAAAAGCGAAGCAACTCTGTCCAAATGTGAAAATGAAAGATTAGCAATGTTAAAATATATTTACAATCTTACCTTGTTAGTTTTGCGCCCATTGATACTATGAGATTGTCATGAAGAATGCATTTGTGTTTTTTTCAAGCCATTTTATGATGCTTCCGTTGATGTTGTACAGAAATTATTTTTTTGATTCAAAATTTATATAGGGAAGGTATGATGATTATGGTCATGAATGATTCGAAGGATACGGTCAAGCTTCATGAAAGGTTTGTGGTTTAGGATTATAATAATATTATAGAAAAAACAATAATCATTCCCTGACAAATGCTTGAAGGAGCACGATGCAGGAGATAGTAGTTAGAGCAGTGGCGTACAACCATTTCCATTGGTTTTGATAATTCGACTGTATCCTCTACATACAAATTTGTTATAGATAATACACGTTGATAACTATATTATTTTAGAAGCTTCAAGCCAGCAAGAGACGTTCATTTATTAAACATATTAAGTATTAATTTTTATATTGCAAAAGAATTTTAATGCATAAGCTTTGTTACAAATTTGCTTTTGAGTTGTGCATCATGTGTGAAAAACAACAAAATTCAATAAACATTGTTTGGAATACTTATTTTTCAAATATCAAAATGTTTATCCATGAAATTTAATTTAACATCCAAACAATGTATATAATCAAACCTGGTTGTTTCCTATATTTGTATTGTCAATTGATAATCGACATGCTTATTTGAAAACAGTTGGACGCCACTGAGTTAGAAATGAAGCTGAAGGCACTGGCTAACGCACTGAAGAGCTTCGAGCCTTTGACAGGGACTGATGTTCGTAGATTCGCGTCCCATAGATGTTTTATTAACCAAAAAGTGAAACATGATTATATGATGACAACAATTTTCTCACTCATTTACATATCTTCCACATAGGTATTATAAAAAAGACTATAATATTTACAAATAAAAGCGAGTGAATGTATAAAATATACATGAAACAGTATTACTCGATACTACCGACATGTATATACAAAATTTCTAATGAAAATTAATGATATGTTCTATATTATAATATGCTTCCCGTTCGGTGGGAACGCGTTATGGATGTTGAATTATATCACAATCAGACATAGCATGTCACAAGTTGATAATTTTTTGGAGTCTGTATCTCAATATTATATTTTTTTATATTGTGATGTTGTTTTTGTGAATAAGTATAAATATTTTAAATATATATGTTTGTATAAGAATATTTTGTGTGTTTCTGCGGTGGCATTTTCCGGCATCATTTTTGAACCCATAGTGACTGGTTTAGCTGCCTCATTTATACTGCCGGGTTTTTACGCTGAAACATTGTAAATAACAAATGAGAGATGACCCATGATAACGGCTGAAAGTCATCTCTTGGTTGTCGACAGCCGTCTGTTATTGTTTTTAGTAATATAACTTTGAAGTCCACTAACAATTTATTGTTAATTTTCAAATTTATATAAATATCCTAATTGAAAATTTCTGAATTTTTCATAAAATCTAAACAAAATGGTCCCTAAAATAATGTTTCAATTTAAAATATGATGGGATAAAGCGTAAATGGTGGACTTCACTTAAAAATAATAAAAGTACACAAAAAGCGTAGAATCGAAAAAATTAATGCAGTTCTAAAATGATAGTAAGCGGAAAAAAATGTTTGTTTTTTTAATGAAAACCACACAATGATTTATAAACAGCGAATTTTTCCAACCCTGACAAATCAATAAATGCGTTTCAAAATGAAAAATTAGGAAAATCCCGTCAAGAAATCCATTTGAAATTTTATTTTAATCGAGATTGCTTTGCCAGAGTATCGACCGTACATTTACAATGAGTTAATGCCCCGCGTATTATTTTAGTAAAATCTGTTAGTTTCCAAGTGTCGAGTTTTGTTAAGTATTAATTGTATTCTACCGCAACGTCTTCGCACCGAAAAAGTCATCGAAAAATTTGAATACCCTGATCGAAGCGCCTAAACAAATTTCAAGAATTTCAACATATGGCACGAAAACGTCGCAGTACATATAATGTGTGAGTGGTCGTGTTGAATTTTCAACCCCTAAACGCCCGGTACGTACTTGGCCTGTACCGGTCCAAAGATGAGGGGTAGTTGTGCGCGTAGATGGGCCTCGGGGAGTAGCCATAAGTCTCCCTGTGGATGGGCAGGTAACGGTAGCCGGGCACTGTGATGCGGTCAGCAGCGTGGGACGGGTCATCGAAGATGGACTTGGTGTATGGCCATGAGCTGGTCAACTCTGGGAGGACGCTGCGACGGCTGTGTGTGCGGTCGTCAGCACGGATGTCCTCAGATCCTGGAGATTAATCGGGAAATTTAGATCAAAAGTCTTCAAATTTCGATAGAATTAGAGAGTATCCCCCTAGTGGGTCAAGTGGACCTAGAGGACACTAGAGTGGGTAGTGATAGTGAAGTAGTCTTACACCGCAATGATAGCCAGTGAGGTAAACGAGACAGAGACTAAGCAGGTTGCGCCCTCGCTGTTTACTTTGCGATCGTAATGATCCCCAGTTTGACGGACGAGGCTTAACCGTTGACCCTACATGGCACAGATCTCGGTATAATACGCGTCATCGGACCGCGATATTTATATGTTCAAATTTTATTTAAGTCGATTAATTGGTCTTAATTTTTAATGCGGATTGAGTCGGGCACTAAAGAGTGCTGATAATGGTGAAATATAATACCCGGGATACCATATTCAAATATCAAAAAAATGAGCTTATTATTTTACAACGTTGAAGTTAATTGTTAATTTAAAACTTTTCGACAAAAGATCGTTTAAATATTAATATTTATAGTCGAATTGTGAAAATTGACATTAAGTAGAGAATACTGACCCTTGAGGGACCTGACATAGGACTGCCAGAACTTGGCCTTCTTCGACACCGGCTCATTTCTGCCGATCATATCCAAATGACTTTTGAACATTTTGATATGTTTCGTTTATCTGCTCGCACTCTGAAACAATAAAAAAATATATATATAGAAAAAATTACGAATCAATTTATTTAGTGCATATAATCCGTAATTAGCACTATTTGTATAAAAATATATAACATTCACGCATTTTTCGGTAAATAAAATCAAATCAATATATATCTAAGATTCATGTGATTAATTGAAAACAATTTGAACAGATTTTAAATGTTAATTATCGATATAGTTCAATAATAGATGCGGAAGACGACGTTAAAATGTCAATCGATCTCATTGCCAACATCTGCTCTATGAAAAAAAAGCAAAATGCTTTCACCACTCGAAATGAACATCATTAATTTCACTAAACATCAAATCGACTTTTCCGCACTGATGTGCCAAAGAGGCCATTATGACATAACCCGTCAAAAAAATATTTTTACAACTTAAAATGGCTTTAGTTTTTCGAACATATCGATCACTGAATTCAAGTGTCAAATACCACGGCCAGAAAATGAATAAATAACCTAAGATGTCCGGATGTCAGATCGGAGATGAAAATGTTCAAACTTTTTATAGTCAGAAAGATTAGAAAACATTAAAATGGATATTTTTTCAAATCATAAAACGATTCGAACATATTGATTGCTCTGTTTTTTTGTTAAGAGATGAATGACGTGTTCATTAGATTAATAAATACTCAATATTCGATAGTATATGTATAAAAAAGGAAAATATATAAAAATAATGATGATGATAAGTCATCCATTTTATATTATAAAAAAGCAACGACAACAGCGCCCTCTCATTGCACAATTTGCAACTATAATACTATTGATAATAAAACAGCGATTTTTAATTAATTTCAACCATTAAATTAATATAAAAATAACAGAATCCTTTCATTAATCAATCCGCATATGATTTTGATGATAAACCGATAATTTCGAATGGATTCCTTCCATAAAAAGCGCACCAATTGATACAGCGACCGCAGCGCCGTCCGAGTCGGCCGGTACGTACACAAAACAGTGCGATATTATTATTTATTTTTCGGTTTTGGTTCTTAGCCGAGTCAAGGGCGTCCATGAGCCGCGCTCGTTTTAAATATAGGCGGCAGCCCGTTATGGCCGGTGGGGCCCCAGGCTGGGGCGGCGGCTCCGCAAATAGAATCGGTGTCGAATTTAAACCAGCCGCCTGTTGTGTCATAGCGCCCACTCGGCCCCTTCATTCAACGCGGGCTGAGAAATAAGAGAAAATAGCGGAGAAAAGCGGCCATGACTCGAACTAAATAGAAGGGAGTCGAGCAAAAAGATGGGCCGAGTGTTATGCGGTTGAAATAATCAGCCTTGACTGGTGAGGGTACGAATGAAATTAGAAATTGGGAGAGTGCGCTGGAAAAGCCGATAGTGGGTATGGTCGGTTTGTTCGGTTTCTTGTCTGGATATGTTCGTCGGATAGCAAAGTTTCGAAGAAGTTTCGTTTTCAAAAAAATATTTAAAATTTCAGAAATTCAATCGTGAAATAATAAAAATAATAAGAAAAGTATTTTTTCAGAAATGAATATTTTTCCAATTAGAATTCATATATTATTTCGGTTCACAGTATTGTACGATTCAATTGA
The DNA here is from genome assembly GCA_028571205.2 of Hydropsyche betteni. Lineage (NCBI taxonomy): Eukaryota > Metazoa > Arthropoda > Insecta > Trichoptera > Hydropsychidae > Hydropsyche > Hydropsyche betteni. The sequence goes on from JAOXNN020000009.1 coordinate 165,997, forward strand.
TTTTCTTAAAAAAAAAAAACAACATATTTCTTAATTTTTCTATTAGAATTTCATGGTTTTCCGAAATAAAAAAAGATTAAATCATATAAAATTAAACAGAACATAATCACAAAAAAATTAATTGAAAAATCCGCACATCAAACGGCCGCTAATTGTGCTGTTACGTTCACCCATACTGCGACAGTCCACCCAAACGTCAATACGCTCCTGCAACCGACATTAAATACACACAAAAACAAAACCCCGCATCTTTACGAGCACACAAAGAATAAAAAAATAACAGTTTTGTGTTGCAATAGCGTCCGGCATGACAACTATTCGATTCATCCACGGCCACCTGTGGCTATTTCCCGCGCGCCCGTTTTCGTACACCGTCTATTTGGCCAGCGCGCAAGAAATACGGACCAGCGCCGGAATTAGAACGCCGTTGTGTCATCGCTGTTGGATAATTGACGCTAAAAAGCGTGCGAACATTTCGTGCGATTTGTTTTTGCTTGTTGATGCGTTGCGAAAGCGTTATGTGTGTCAAAGCTTGTGCAGACGTCATATGCATTTGGCTGGTTGTAAATTCTATGAATGTAGTTTTATTTTTTTTTTCTAATATCAAAAAGTTTTATTTTCATCACAAATTATTTGTAGAGATATTATTATAAAATAACTGATCTAAATTCCATTGTTTTTCAAAGTTAAAATGTTTTTCATTCTTGTTAAAATTACCAAAATATTTATTTTTTTATAATGAATTAAATTATTCAACTTTTTCTTTTCCACTCTTCATTTTTTTTAAAGATTCTTCATTAATTGTAAAATAATCGTGCAGCCATCTTGGAAAAATCGTTGGTTTTTTTCTATGATGCTCAATTATAAAAATAAATTCACAAAATATTTTCAAAAACTAAATAAAATTGATTTTAAAATATTTTGATTATGTTAAAGAAGAATTTGATATTGAAGATATAAACTCAAAGTTAAAAATTCTATAGTAAACCCATATTGAATTCAAAAATTGTCGACACATAAATCGCATACAACAAAAACCTCATCTCTTTTCAAAGTCTAAATACAAAAACCACCCCGAAAAAAAGCACTATCCACCAAACAAAAAAAAAAAAAAAACACAACACCAAATCACTAACGATACATGAAAAACACCATAGAACTTAACAGCAGCGGCCATATTGGATCGTAAAGCACTTGAACAAAACTTGCACAGTCCGAACGAGAACAAAACCCACCCGACAAGCGAACAATCAAATCGAAGAATCGTCGGTGCTTACCAAAAATAAAAACTAGTAAAAACTCAAAATGGTCGTTTAAAATATGGTTCGAGAGTGCGTTGGAGCAGGCGTTGTGCCCGCCGTGAGACTCCTGTGGCTACTGGTCGCCGCCATCGGGCGCTCCTCGGGCTTCGAGGGCCCCTTCGCCCCCTCGGGGGCTATTTCGGGCCCAAGACGGCCGTTTGGGGCGCCCCGGAGAAGGGGTATCGGCTTCAGGTGATTTTCGTTGGCGACGCCATTGCGCAACTGGTGAGCGTTGGTGGTGATGCACATGAATTATGTCAAGTTTTCGGTGTTCGAGGTCGTTTCGGGGGGTTTTATAAGGTTTTTCGGGCGGATCGTTCGATTTCGAGGTTTGAGGTTAGGTTGGATCAAGATGGCGTCTGATATAAAAAAAATATGTTTTGAGATTTGACGGGTGTGTATTTGGATCACATTTTGTATGGGATTGTATGAAAAGAAAATATTTTCGATATCGCAGTTTATTTTAGAGATGATTCTAGGTTAGATTTAATCAAGATGGCGATTAATAGAATAATAAATTTTAAGACTTTTACATCGATTATGTTTTATTTTATGTGTTGTGTTTTTTTTATTATGAATGGGAAATACGTTATTGTGGGGTAAACTGTTTTTGAGGTATTTTTAGGTTAGATTTAATCAAAATGGTGGAAAAAAAGTATGATAAGTAATGAAAGGAATTGTAGTATGTTTTTAGTAATTGTATTTGGAAGGAATTATTTTTCGTTATATTTTATAAATAGGGAATATTATATTTTTGTAATTATCAATTATTTTTAGGATGTTTAAATAATTATTTTTCAGGTTAAGTTTTATCAAGATGGAAATTAATGAAAAACATTTAATATAACGATAAAATTTTTTTGAATATTAACTATATTTTGAATATTAAATTCATGTTACTATACCGTTATATATTCTTTAACTATGGTAAACTTTCTTCTTACTAATAAATACTTTTGTTTTTTTGATTAATTTCTTTGATACATAGGATTAGTCTCAAATACTTATTTAAAAAAAAAATATGAATGAAAATATATTTAGACGTCAGTAGCCGATAATAAATGAATAATTTATTATTATATTTTGTGTCATTCAAATAGAATTTTGTCTCTCTTAATCATCGTCCAGATTCGAGAAAGATGACAGATGTTTTAAATACAACTAAATTTGAATTTTGTATTCACGTTTGAATTATTAAATATTCGAAATCAAAACATTGTTTGATTGAAAATTACTTATATCAAAACGATATTACATCTGAAAGCTTTATATTTCTTTTTGTTTGAGAGGAAAAATTCTTTAAACACAAAAAGTATTTGAGGACGGCCTCGCCCTGTTGACAATCGCGAAAAAAATATATTTCGACAGCAAAATAATAAACTATATTAAAATTATTTGACATTTCAGAATTTCTCAAAATTGAATCGACGAAGGTCTCCTCTTTGATCCCGGCAGACGTATTTACACATTTTGCGAAACATTCAAATATATTATACGAGAATTAAGACTTCAGATTTGTATTCATATAAATACCACTGCATAATTGGATCAAGGTTTCCACGGCGATGTTTCCACAGATTTCAAATTGAAAAATTAACATTTCATTTCGAAAATGGCGCAGATACAAAACTCTTTTTATTAACAGTTCAGTTGTGTATATTGATGAATTCTGACCAATATAATGTAAATTATTCCCATTGTGATATGAATCTGACTTTAATCCTATTTAGATTCTGACTATAATATGAAACTATTAGGACATTGAAAAAATTGAAACTTCACAATCTCTAAATTAGAATTTCATTGAAAAAATATATATTTTTAAAATTTAAATTAGAATTCACCATTTGAAAAATATTTATGTTATCGAAGTTAATGAGGATTTACGATAAACACATTCGAGGACATGTTTTGTTTAAAATAAAATGATCGACGCACGTTGATCGAGATTTCGGCTATTGTTATCATATTTATTTTCGTCGTCAAGGCGGCTATTGTGACGCTTATTGTCTTTTATGAATTGATCAGTGTTGCCAACCGGTCGAAAAATAGACTGCGATATTATCGAAAAGCGCACATTGCGCCAAATAAAATTTATAAGTAAACCGATCGAAGTAAATGATAAAAAAAAAGTTTTTGACAGTTTGACCGTTCGGATGTGTTTACATGCAAAATTCGAAAAATATGACTTTCGCGCAAGGTTATCTCGAAAATTTCATCTTGGCATGAAAAATTAGCGAAACTTTCATGTTTGAGTTGGCAAACTTTCGCATCGGCGATGCCAATTTCGAAAATTTTCCTTTCGCCGCGTATTTAACGCCATATGCGAAAAAACTTTGCGCATTTTTTTTTCCATTCGGAAAATATCTGGCAAAAACTGCTTTCTTCGAGCAATTATACACGAAAATACTTTAAATATTCGGGTCATGCTCGCAACTTTTTCCAACATGTCCGAGGTCAGTTTTCCCGCCGAATTTTCTTTCGAATCGCGCCGTTATCGCGCGTATCGTTTTCACAATTCAAAACGGCCATTGTGCAGTGATGCCAACGGCAGCGCGTGTTAATTTCAATATCGATCAGTGCCAAGATTTGACACGTTTATTTTCGGAGGCGGCAATCTTTCGGTGGGTTTGCATTGCTGGTCGTTGCTGGTAATTTTCAGCACTCGAACGACCCAGATTCGTTTTCACCTGTTATCGGTGTTTGTGTTCAAATATAATATTCGGGGTTGTAAATAAATGCGACGATTGCCAGGTTGTGATGCAGTTTATTTTGTAACTTTTTTTACGTATGAAACAAATTTTATAGGAAAATATTTGTACAAAATATCTATACGTACAATTTAGTAATAACAGTTGAACGCTTTATATAGAAAAATTTTTGATTAAAAATAATATTGTGGTTTAAGAGTATTTTTATTTTTTTTAAATTTTCAGATGGACTCGAGCAAGGCGATATAACCATGATAAAAATGAAAATTTTTGATGATGAAAACTACAACTGGATTTCTATGCCGTCTTTAAACAAACCTTAAGAGCATTTAACAGTAAGATTGGTTGAAACTCCATGGCCATTGGTTAAAGCTATGTTATCGAGAGTGTCCCAAAATAATTTTACATAAATACAAATATATGTTTTTATAAATTTTTAATATTAAAATCTTAGTTATCAGTATTTTATCTACATTTGTTTTTGTATAAAATCTACCATTATGAAATAATTTTGAATCTTTTTAATCTCGAACTTATTTTCATTCAAAAGGAAACTATTGGAAACCAGTAACAATTGCAAAAGAAATAAATCCGTGATCCGCGGGGTTTCAAATTATGATTTGGTGAACCAAAAAAATTGACAACTACTTTTCTATAAAATACTTATCGTAAATTAAAGATATATAATACACAGAAATAAAGTAATAGATGAAAGAAAACCGTAAAAAAATTTTTAGTACAAAATAACCTTTAAGAATCTCACATCAAAAGTATACAATCACATCCATCCACTGATACATCTACACATCGCTCAACTTCACCAATAAACGACAGGTTCAACTATACTAAAAATTTCAAAAATAAAAATCTGTAACCACATATCTAATTTTCCTCGGGAAAAGCGAACCGCGCACTCTCCGCACTAGATTTTTCCATCAAAAACTCATCCCCATCGACTGGGCCAGCGGTTCTCAAACTTATTGGAAGCTCAGAATCGGCCGGCAACACGAGACGGGTGCCATAAATGGATCTCGGCCAATTTGCACGCGCCAGACGTGGGCGGGATTTTCGCGCGCTATTCTCATTTACAATAATAACACGGTCGCCGCGTGCCGCCCATGCACGCACATAACTTTCGCCTATTATAAATTCGAACGTTTTATTTTTTACAATGCATGATCTTTTATCAGAGCCGCAGCGGGGATTTATTATGCTCCGGGAAATTTGGACGTGTGCAACATAAGATAATTTATGTTTTCGTTGTGAGTTGTTGAAGTTGAGCGATATTTGATGTGGTCAGTAGATGGATGTTGATTCAGGATCTTTTTTTTGGCACTAGTTCTGCAATTGATGTTTATATTATGTAAGCTACATATAAACCTCGTAGGGCCAACGGTCTCGCCTCGTCTGTCAAACTGGGGGTCATTGAGATCGCAAAAGTGATCAGCGAGGACACAGTCTGCTCAGTTTTTACCTCGTTGATCCGCAGGAGCTCATTGCAATTTGCTTAGTGGAGAGTCGGCGATCACAAATCCTAGCTCATAGACACGTGTATCGTTGGTCTGAGAGCCTCTTCCGTTGACATGGGTGGTTATGGTATATGTCCCTTATCGATACGAGGTTGACTCTCGGATAAAGTATATAGCCTAGACCCCCAATATTCGATGGGGAGACCTTGTTCTGCAGTGGTTTACTACGGGTTGACAATGATCATGATTAATTATGGATTAGTATTTATTATGTGTAGTCATCGTTTGATTTGATAAAATATTAAGGTTGAGAAAATTTGTGCGGTTATTTAAAAAAAATATTTTCTCGTATCACTTGAAAAATTGACAGTAAAATATTTTTTTATACATTAGGAATTTTACAGATTGGAAATGATGATTATCGATAATTTTTTGGCTAATGAAATTTGAAAATTATTTATGCAGATGTTTGGGATATAAGAAGATCATTAATTATTAAATGCGTCTGCAAATACAAGCTTTTATGAGATCCGGATTGATGGGTAGTAAAATGTGTAATTCTCCTCATAGGAAAATTTTCTTGTTTTCATTTTGTTTTACTGATCGAACTGCGCAAATGTTTTGATAGTGTTTACTCAATATGATCTGTGTAAATACTCAGTTTTTTGTTTATATGAGATGTTTTTCATTTTCACATTATTTTTTTCTAAATACAACCACAAAATTTTAACATATCAACATGATAAACCATTAACTTTTCAAATATATAAAATCCCATAGATCGTTAAACAACCAATAAATAGATTTTAATTATTTAGAAGATTTCAATATTCAAATCACAATAGTCCCCGATGATAACTTATATTTTTTTTATGTACATATGCCAATTATAGATAGTGTATGGATTGCATTATCGACTATCAGTTAGTGACGCAGGCCAGTGTCGGCTCGTAAGGATTCACGGCCACTCGCTAACCTATTTATAACCCAACATATTACGGGACAGTATAACCCCCACATATCATCTCGAATATTATTAAAAACAGGTTCAAAAATAATAATACAGCTGATCACTTCGAAATCGTTGAATTTCCATGAAAATTTCAACAAGAACTGTCGTATTTGTGGATACAAACGTTAACCTATTGACGTTTATTTTGGACCCTGCAGAATTTCCATTGTGTATCTAATTGTAAGACTGTTATTTTAAAAATAAATTAATTTTAATAAACTCATTATTTTATATTATTAACTGAAATAGAAGACAAAATTTTTTTTAATTATCGAAATCCGTACCTTACTTTTGGTATCAATACTTATAATCTCATATTGAAATAATTTGATTATTTCGTTTATAATTTGAATGATTTAACAATACAAAGAACTTTATATAATAAAACGTTTTGTGTTATTGGATAAAATGATGACAATATTAACCTTGAAAGTAAAAAATATGTAAATAATCGATAGAAGGTTCGAGTTGTTATTGTGAAATCTAAAGATAAAAAACCGTCAAAAGTGATTGATATTTTGGCGTATAAGAAGTTTTTTAAATACTTTGTTATTTGGTAAAAAAGCAGTATTTTATAAATTAAGTGAACATTTGTGACGCAAGTGCTTCGAGATACATCGACGACACTTTAAATCTTTGAATAATTTCGGAAAATTTATGGACGTATCCTTAATTTTCCTGCGGTTGAAAAACACATTTATTTGTTTTATTACAGTATATAAAATATGTTTAAAAATAATTTTATTTGAAAATGCACCAAATAATCACATTTCCAATTTATAGTATTGGAAAAATTCCAAAGATAATATTTTTATATTCGCCATATTATTTTATTTAAAATCAACGAAGAAAAACACTAAAATATCACAATGGAAAATCTGAAACATAGAAACGCCAAAATAAATAAAAATAACATTATTTAAGTTTATATTAAAAACTGTTTTCGAATGAATCATTATTTTTGATATGGAACGGATTCAATGACTTCAATCAACGCCATTTGAAAGAATTCGAATGCACCGATCAATCAGCATCCGAAAATGTAGCGATTCGTCATTGAAGTGGACATGCCAAAAAATGTGACAGCGAAATTCCAAAATTGCACCGGAGTCGACGACATTCGGGAACACCTTCGAATGATGACTCGCTTTTGGCCTTAACACCTGGAACGGCGGCCGGGTATTCTTAGCAGTGGTAACACACACACACACACATACACAAGATCGGCGCTTTCCAAAATTTTGAATTTTATATATATATTATTTTTTTTTGAATTTTATATAAATATGTGATAAAAGTGAGCTGATTGTTAAATAATCGTGTTAATTTAAATCTACGGTTTAAAAGTTATTTAAAAAAAAAAATACAACCATAAGTATGGTCGTAGCAAATTAATGCAAATTATTTTCATGCTTTTTTTTAAATAACTAAGTAATTATGATTTAAATTTTAAACATCAAGTCCTGGGGTACTTGTCCAAGGAGTAAATCTTAGAACCTTAGAGATCTTAGAAATCTTAGGAGTATATCTTAGAACCATATAAAACAAGCCAAAAAGGCGCCGTAGGCGAAAATTTTTTCCTAAATGGTTTAGTCAATCAAACTATATCACTAACTGACAATTTACTTATTTTCTTTGATTTATTTTTTAATATTCTCACAAAAATTCTTAGAATAAAAGTTTCGGCCTGTTCCGGCTCCATTACAACATCGGAGCCAGGATTTTTTTTAAGAACGTAGGGGGTTCGTAGGTGGGTTTTCAAAATTTTTGATGTGTATGAAATGAAAATATACTGTTGTTTTTCATTTGAAGTATAATATTTAATTATAAAATTGTAGCGTTTGCTACTACCTCCACGCAACGATAGGTACATAATTAAATAAAATTTGTAATTATTTTGAAATTTGATGAATTTTGGCCCTAATGAACCCCCCTAGTTGCAGCCGTGATCATGAGTGGGCAAATAGTTACAATCAGCAGTGTACACGAAAATTTTCAAATTATTATAATACAAAAATGTCTTAAAAAAAAAAATTCGACTCCGTGCGAATTCATTTCAACAAAAAACACATCACAAATCAATGTCGAGATAATTTTTTCATCCCAATTCATCAAAAAAACTAATAAATTAAATCTAATTAAGCGAACGATGTTTATAATTTAAGTTTAAGTCTCATCAAACCCGCCCAATCCAAAAAAACGAACGAATGCATCAGAAAAAAAAAACGCCCTCACCTTCGAACAACTTTGACAAATCAGCGCTTAAATATTTACACGAAACGAAGCAACACACAAGATCCCGTTTATAATTAGAAATGATGAATGACGAAACTTTCGCCGCTCGCACGGAGCGACGTCATCGCGCGCGTTTTGGCCAAAACGTCCGGCCCGTTTTGTTTGTTTGTTTATTTTCGCGGGTTTCGGCCGAAATTTGCACGCCGTACGCACTAATTCTATATTCGAGTCGGAACCGGTGCTGAATCACGACCGTGTTGCTTTCGAAATTCGAAATTTTCCAAATTTCTCGCGCGCTTACTCATTTGCGCTTCGGTGTTTGAGGTGTGTTTTTGTTTGGCCTTTTTCAGAAGTGAGTTGTTCGTGTTTGATATAGATTCGAGTTCGCCGTGGAAAAATGTTGAATCGAAATCTTATCATATGAATCGGTCATAGTGAAATTTTACATTTGTTTGATATAAAAAAATGGCGAATTGTTAAAAAATTGGGTATAAAAAAAAATTGAATTGTCAGTTTTTTTAGATTATGAGATATATCGATTTTTTCAAAAAATTACGATAGCGATACATATAATGCAACCAACTTGCTGTTGATATATACTATTGAAAAACGGTTTTGAGGATTTATAATTAGAAAAGGGATGTAATTTTCAAAAATTACCAAATAAAAAAAATGAAAAAGTTCCGAAATTTCACACAAAACCTCACATAAAACTTTATACCAACCTCTAATCGATTTAGGAGGTTTTACTATTTTTTCAAAAACTTCAATATCAAACTATTATATATACCAAAATTCAGTTTATCATTATTTTTTTCATAGCTTTATTTTGACTTTATTCCCCGTTCTAAGCTACCGCATAGTATCAGGTATCAATTAGGTATTTCTTCAATCTTGATGATTAAAAAAACATCTAAATTACACTAGTGAAAATTATAAAAATATAATATAAGCAAACTATGAATTCCATTAATAAATTAAAGTATATAACTGATAGTTATATAAATATAAACAAATAATGGATTCCAAGTATTGATTGATAAACATTTGATTTAAGAATATCTGTGATTAAATAAATACAAATAAATACAAAGTTGTGATGTCATGTGAGTCACGTGATGTAACTCACGTTTGAGTCTTTCTTCTTATCCTGATAATGAAATGATTTGATGATTTAGCCCCTCATGACGACTTTAGAGCAAAGCTTGTTATGAAATAGTGGTATAATTGTATTCGCGTGTACACAAATAAATTATAATAAATATTCGAAAAAATTATAAACGTGTCAAAAGAAAAACTTAATTTTAATATAAAAAAGTATTTTTAATGATTTGTTAAGTGTCGACACGTTGCCCTTGACGCGTTTGGAAAGATCGTTTATATAAAAAAACAAGGTTGTCGACCTGGCTAGGGTAAATTTCCCATTATTTTCGGAAGGCATGTTATTCTGGCACGAGGACGGTATTTCAAAAAAATTTGCAGAGCCGAAATCGAAATAAAAAACGCCCATAGATCCAACCAGAATGATGTCATTGTTAAATGGAATATTACCAAGTTAACATAATCTAGAATTGAAAAACATAATCTGATTAACAACCCACACCTGTTTCCGGGCTATTTTCAAAAAACCATTGTTTACTGTCAGGAAAATTCTTCAAAACGTTATTGCAAAAACGAGCCAAATTGGCAATGAAATTTTCTATATCTCGTTATTCCAATGAAAAATCGCTACCGATAAATTTCGACATTGTTTTCTTCGAATGCAAAACCTGATATTTTTTTTAAATTAGCGCAAACGCTTCAATGTCGTCGGCTCGAATTTTCCCGCTTTTATTTTCGGCTTGGTGTAAACGTCAATTTTTTTGTTTATTTGCGCGTACGCCGTACGGATTTCGTCGGAATATTTGCGTGTGGTTTGTTTGTGAAAATCGGAAAATAGTTGGGTACCCCTGCGTTATGGATTTGTTTGGGAAATATGCGCGCGCAACTTGCATTTACTGGGAAACGCCCATATTATAGAGAACCACTTTGACGACCCACCCTTGTTCTTCACTTCACACGAAAGCCGCAATCAGTGGTCCTCAAATGCGATCTAATTGAGAATTTTCAATGATTTTCCGACTGCATTGTAGTTTTTTGGTGAATTTTTTTAGAAATTGTTTTATTAACATTACAAAACAAAAGTGGAAATGTGAGACATTATATTATAGTAGTACCGTTATAGTAAATCAAATATAATATAAGTATTTTCCGATGAAATATTTTATTTTTTCATAAAATAGTTATCATCTTTATCATCATCGTATGCAGCCCCTATAATCCTTAAACTTTCCCGATAACATCAAAAGTGTTATAATATAGAACCATCTTTTTGTTATACATAATAAATTATATTTACATAATAATTGTATTAAATGAGTACTGTTTACACGTGAAATTTTTTTAAATACTACCATCGATTGAAATATCGATTGAAGAAAAAAACCTGTTGTTAACATTCAAAATTTTCCGGATTTTCTTTCTCGTGGTATAAGAACAAAAACTTTCAATAACTCAAAGCTCTCATAATTTGTCAATCTTGAGTTCAACAATAACTACTGATTTTGATGAGTGATAAAAATTGATTTAAAAAAACTGAACTTTTAACTTCACTAAATGATGATTTACTATCATGAGTAGCAAATGTTAATAATAGAAAAAGATTTTCTTTATACTTATATCACTAGAAAATCAAATGTTTTCGTATTTCCTATATAATAATAAGGGAAATATAACTATAAACTTATCCGTTCTTCATTTAAATTCTATCACATTTAATTATAGAATATATCACATCGCTCAACTTCAATGGTCGACATAGCCAACAAAACTAAATCAATGACATGTTTACACTAATTTTAAAGTACATTAAGACTACTTTCCTGAAATTACCGTGCAGAACAACACCGAAAAAATAAAATAAATATCAAAAATTGACCACAAACAAAAACATCCATCAATCCAAACAACAATTAACACCCATCAACACCCACGAAAAAAAGCAACGATACGTCGAACCGAAAAACAAACATTTCCCCTGAAGATCCCACGGTCGCCAAAATTAACAGTCGAGGCCGTTTTCTGTCCTTCCATACCAAACATTTGCTTTGAAACACCCTGTAGCTACGACTACTGACTGCACCTAATCGGGGAGAGGGTGACCATGTGAAAGTACACAATCGAGACGTGTCCGATGAACGGGACATGGATAATTGTTCACGTTTGACGTCGGGTAAATATGGGTTAAATTGGTTGTTTGGTGTGTGGTTATTTTTTTTTTTAATTTTTGTGTTTTGTAGGATCATTGTTGTCTATAATTTATTTATTGTATAAGATTAGTGTATTATCTGAGAATAAGATTTTTATGATGTGGTTTGAAAGGGTAGAAGATCCATGTTTTGGCGTCTGCCAACCAAGAATTTTGGCATACGCCAAAACTTTTGTTGGATTTGTGAGAAAATTTAGTGGATTTATGATTTTTTGTTTGGGATTGGTTGTTGTTTGATCTTGTGCTGATTTTTATGTATTATTGGAGTTGAGTTATGTATGGTATTGTTAGTCGTTGAAGGATATTTGAAAATGGTTTGGTGGACATTTTCTGGTTGACATTTAGATTGCATAAAGAAATGATGTACATTTAAAAGAAAAATATGGCATTTTAAATATAGGTGTATGTGAATAGTGACTACTAAAAAATCAAATATTATAATCACTTCTTATCACATAAATAAAATCCAGTTATTATTTTCATTATATTTTGCTTAACTTTGATAGTTAGTATAAAAATTATAAATCGTCGATGTCACATAACATCGGCTACAAATAAAATAACATTTTCCACTTCCATGTTTGCTCTCGAAGAATTCAACAATAAAATCATCGTTATCTAAAAAAAATTATCAACCAATATTCAGCTTCATCCATCAACCAATCATTTGACATTAATACAAAATAATTACTTGGTCTTAGAAAACTTGATCATTGACGATTATCATCACCATTTCTATATAACAATAACTAATTTCTATTTATGGTAAAGTTTGTAGCAAACCATAATTGCGATAAAATTCATTATGATAAAAGCAAACTTTTTAGATTCAAACCGAATTACGTAACATTCCAAATTCAATTTTGTACAAATTAAATTCGACATTTTAAACATCAAATTTAACCTTATAAACTTCTAATTCAACCACCAAATTAAATTTGAGTTTTGAAAGATTGGATTTAGTTTGTATAGGTGTAAAAAGAGTAAAGGAGTAAAAGAAGTAAGGGTGTTAAGACTAAAAGAGAGAAAGGAGTGAAAGAAGTAAAGGTGTTAAGACTAAAAGAGAGAAAGGAGTGAAAGAAGTAAAAGAAGGAACGGAGTAAAAGGTGTCACCCAAAATATACAAAATATCTAAATTGGACGATTTTCCCGTTTTTCCGAAATAGCCCCGTTTCGAGAGCGGGCCGTTTTCCTGCGCGTTACGGCCGCCCGCAAACGTCAACGCGCCAAAACGGTGACGTTTGTTTTGCGCGCGGCCCCAAAGCTTTCCCTCTCTCGGTCCTCGAACAGCTTCGTATTATATATTAGACGTTATTAGATGGCGATAAAAGCTTTTACGCAGCGCGAAATCCGCCCGCCGAAATGATCGTGTCGGCCTTTATGGCGGGTCGACGTTCTTATTCGTGTTTTCATTCATTTTGTTTAGCGTTGGCCGTTGGTCAAATGTAGTAAAACATGGGTGTTTTGTTTCTCTTTTTTTTAGTGTCGGTTGATTATGATTATGTGGGTTTTGAAGTTTGGTCGATTGATGATTTTTTTGTTTGGAGTTGATCATTGTTTGATCTTGTGCTGTTTTTTTTTTTTTTTGGTTGTTGAAGTTTGGTAATATCAGTGGATGAATGTGTCCTTGTGCTACAAAAGTGAAGGAATCAATATTTGGCTCAATTTTTTAATAAAAACGCCTCAATTTTCTTTATATTATATAAGACAAAGGATGTTGAAGACGAAAGACACATGTTAAAGTTCATCAACTTTCAGCCATATCAAATCAATATATAATATAATATTATAAGATAGATGAGTTACTTTTCCGATGAAAATTTTTAAATTTTCGATGTTATAGAAAAAAATTGTCTCGAAGTTGATGTTATATAGTCTACATATAAAACATATCGAAAATGGTCAATATTTAACCTTTTTAGATTAATTATCAAATTTAAATAACATTTGATAGTCGATAAAGTCAGTTATATGGAAAATATCAATATCCAATTAGATTTCAGATGGTATCGGAAAAGTTTTATACTAAAAATTGATCATATAGAAGATGATGAACTCATTTTAAAACGGAATCTTAAAGTGCTAACACACGTAGCAATTCGATTGCAAGCAATAAGTTAATGCGGTCTCAAACCGCCGCGGCGCTTCGGTCGTAATTCTGCTTCCGAGCGAGATTTAGACTTAATTGGTTGCGCGTAACCATA